>VWZO01018193.1:6062-120081 GCA_013396975.1 Bucco capensis | reverse complement strand
GTCAGGCACGATTTGCCCTTGGTGAATCCATGCTGACTACTCAGTATCACCTCTTTATTTTGCATGTGCCTGAGCATCACATCCATGACTATTCGCTCCATGATCTTCCCAGGCACAGAGGTGAGACTCACCGGCCTGTAGTTCCCCGGGTCATCCTTCCTACCCTTTTTAAAAATAGGTGTAATATTAGCCTTTCTCCAGTCTCCCGGAACTTCTCCTGACCTCCACGACTTGTCAAATATGATAGAGAGCGGTCTCGCTACAACCTCAGCCAATTCCTTCAGGACCCTAGGATGCATGTCATCAGGGTCCATAGATTTATTCTGGTCAAGTTTCAATAGGTAGTCCCGAACCTGTTCTTCAAATACAGCGGGAGGCTCCTCATTCACCCATCTGTCATCCAGGGCTACTGAGTCTCGGTCATGTTGGGAAGTTTGGCTACCAGTAAAGACTGAAGCAAAGAACTCATTGAGCAGCTCTGCCTTGTCCCTATCCCCATTGACTAGGCTACCTTCTATACCTAGCAGAGAGGGAACACTCACCCTGACCTTTCTTTTCTGGTTAATGTACCTATAGAACCCCTTTCTATTATTTTTCACCTCCTTTGCCAAGTTCAGCTCCATCCATATTTTTTCTATCTTCTACATCTGTTCTAGTGCAAAAGCAGAGTTGGTGCCCTTCACTGCAGTCACTTGAGGCTAAATGCCCTTATTTGTCATAGAGCCTCTACTGTTGCTAATGCTGGGACAGAGATCTCACTTGTTGTATGAGGCTCATGTTCAGTATTTGATCAATAAAAAGATCTGAGCACTCAAAAACATTCATTAAATCACAAGCAGACTTAGGCTTTAAAGGTCCATAAATATACATAAGTCTTTGCAGACATGACAGGTTGTAGTCATAAACTTGTTTTCCAGCCATGTTCATTTTTAGGCCAGAAGACTTTAATCTATGGAGTGCAACGCGTAAGCATTAGCATTAATAAAAACTCCTTTCTGTTCTGCTGGCTTGATACAATCAGATTTTATATTTCTCACTTGATTGAGTTCTGCTGAACAATTGGCACTGGTGGAGTGTTTTGTTTTATGCAAGCCCAAGAGTGAAATCAGGCACCTGGGGACCTCTTGGTTCTCTCTTTTTTGTCTTCTCCATTAAGGGAGAGAAGAGGTCCCAATTACTGCATGTTTCTATGTGGGATTTGAGATAAAGCTAGCATACTTTTAAAAATAAACATTCTACCTGAAAGTAACATTGAGACCAAAGGTGTTGTCAGGACTTGTTCTTCACTCCTTTCCTTTCACAATTAGTGGAAAATTCCAAACCATGTCAATTTAGGCTGACAGTTGTTCTGTTTCCTGAACTGGAGATAATGAAACAGTGGCAGATGTTTATAAACCTCTTCCGCAAGCTCATTATGATATATACAATAATGAGCTCTCCTGAGGATGTACTTCCCAGCAGCCTGTGCAAGTGACTCACGCTGACTTCAGTGGGAGCTCCATGGAGGGAACTGGGTCCCTTTATATAATCATGGGAAAGAAAAGTGGTGTTATATTTACTTAAGGAAGGCAACATGAATCTGTAGCTATAGCTGGTTATTTTTATGCCATCCTTCCATTTTACTCACTGCCATTGAATACTGCCTACTCTTAATGTTCTTTCAGAGATTCTTTCCTCCCACCTCTCCCATGGTGTTTAATTTCCTCAGGCATTGTGGCTCACGTTTTTCCTTTTAGGCACATCATCCCCACTGACGGTGGTATCACCCCAGAGATATTAAACCAGAACTGATTGCTCTGGCTCTGAGAGAGTCCTCTTATCTCCTAAAGTCATCCCAGTAAAAGTTCAGTGTTTTCTCCCTCCCTTGCCTATTCCTGTTATACATCAGTGCAGCTGCGATAGTTTCAGCAAATCAAATCCTGGCATATGTTTTGATGAGCTAGCTGACTGCTGCATTGTGTTTTTTTTAAACCTTAGCTGCCATGCTTGCATAGTGCAGTCTGTGAGACTGACATTTTGTGCTTTGTATAAGCTACAGATGAGTCACAGAGTCAAAGATTCATGGGAATCTCTCCAGTAACTTCAATGAGCTTTGACTCAAGCCTCCAGCATCCTTGACTGAAACAGACGGTGTGTCTGCAGGAAAGCAGGCAGCCTGATGGACATCATTTACTGCTGTATGATGTCATTGACACCGATCTCATAGAATCATAGAATCATCACAGTTGGAAAAGACCTTCAAGATCATCAAGTCTAACTGATAGCCCTACACTACTGCTATCCCTAAACCATCCCCTGATGTGCCACATGTACCCATTTTTTGAAAACCTCCAGGGATGGTGACTCCACCACCTCCCTGAGCAGCCTGTTCCAACACCACACCACTCTTTCAGTGAAGAAGTTTTTCCTAAGATCTAATCTAAATCTGCCCTGGTACACCTTGAACCCATGCCCTCTAGATTTATTGTTAGCCACAAGGGAGAAGAGGCCAATACCTGCCCCTCTACAACCTCCTTTCAAATAGCTGAAGAGAGCAACAAGGTCTCCCCTCAGCCTCCTCTTCTCCAGGCTAAACAGCCCTAGCTCCCTGAGCCTCTCCTCATAAGGCCTGTTCTCCAGACCCCTGATCAGCCTGGTTGCCCTTCTCTGCACCCTCTCCAGCACCTCAACGTCCTTCCTATACTGTGGTGCCCAAAATTGCACAGAGTATTCTAGGTGTGGCCTCACCAGCACCAAGTAGCGCTGCCAGGGGTTTACACCAGTTGTCAGTGAAACGAGGCACAGTCTGAAAATCACTTGGGGTCTTCTGTGGCCCCTGGTGCGATANATGAGGAGCGTGGGTGGAGTCCTCCCTGGATCTTCATTTGCGAAGCCTAGCCATACAGTGAAACAATACTTCACATATGTGCAAAGCCTGTTCTGAGAGTTGCCATGCTGAGTCCAGTCCTGTTGCTCCTTTATTTCATTGTTTCATTCCTGATGATGGGGGCTGTAAGTGGCAAAGTAGCAATTGATAGACACAGGATAACCCATTTCTATTACAATTTTCTCTCATTGGAAATTGGGACTGATTTAATCCCTGCAGTATGGGCCTTTTAGACCTTTTCACATATTAGTATTTATTTTTAAAACAGTTAAGTTGGAGGGGATGAAGTGCTCTACTAGAAATCAGTACAGAGGAAAACAGAAGTACTAACATTGCCTTCAAAGGTAATACAGTAAAAGCCTGTTTATGTACAACATAGCCTTTCTGAAATCATCCTGTGGCAGAGGGCAGCAGCCTAAAATGTATACTTTGGGTTAATGGAAAACCTTTAACAGTAGTGGAAGTACCACCAGATATTTCCTGTCTGTGTAGAAGTGAAATGACTCCTGTTTATTAAGGTCTCATCCTAATAGCTGACAGAAGGTGAATCACACAGAAATATATTTTGAACCTCTGAAGCATGAAGGAAGGGTACATCCTGTAAAGACATAGATCTCTAGGCAGTCTATCAGATACAGTTGCCAATAGTCTTTGAAGAGGCTTGTCATGATCACTTCCTTTTTGCTGTCTTATTCTAACTGCTTTTTATTCAAGTAAAATTCTGGAAAGGGTGATCAATTTCAACACTTCTTAAGTCTGGAGAGTTGAGGGTTCCCATTGTTCTGGCTTTGTCTGCTGGAGCTACTGACCCCTAGGCCAATGTGATAGCAAATTCTCAGGAAGACAACTAAGAATGTTTTTATTTCTACCACCTGGCAAGGATCAGAAAGCTCATCTATTCAGCCTTTTAAACTGTATGTTGTAGATAATTTACTGAGCTTGCAATTTTCAGTGAGAATGAAACTAGGGAACTTTCAGTCCAATAAATACAAGCAGCTGTTTGTCAAGATGTAGAATGCAAGGGTAAAAATGTAATTTTTTTACATTTAAGTTTCTGAAAGTGAGTGGAGGTATCAAACTAAAACTGGCCATGGTACTGGGCAGCAAAAAGCAAGTTCTAGTTTGACAAAATGTTCACTGTGATCAACCACTTTTTACACAGTTTTCTTCTTAAAACCACCACTTGCACAAGGAACTCTCTCATTGCTCATGTTATTGTTTTCCTCCTGAGGCACAGAACAGAGAAGAATCCTTCTTGTCAAGAGTACAGGCAATCTCCAAATCAACAAAGACTCCATGACTCATGAGCTTTCTTCTCTGGTCAGGTCAGCCACTACCAACAGCTTTCTCTCGTCCCTATACAGCCTACTTCACTGCAGCTAGGAGTGTGGACTCTTCCTGTTGCAGCCCACTGTCATACTGATGATGAAAAAAAGAGGGAAAACTATTTATATATCTCTAATAAACTGTGAGAGGTGCTGAAAAAATTCAGGATTTAAGTCACCACCAGCTTTAGAAAGTCTTCACAGATTCTGATATACTGCTAATATTTAAAAGAAATCAGGTATTTTTTACCTTGTACTCTCCCAAATATTAATAGATTGGTTAATATTTTTCAAGGAGGAAAGCAGTAAATGTTTTTTATTGTCTTTGGATGATTTTTTACTAAACAGAACTATTTAGAATTGGAGTTTGCAACAAGTATGTCTTTTTAAATTTATTTTTCTTAGGGAAGGCAAGGGGATTTAACAGTAAACTGGTTTTAAACAATATGTATGACATGTCTGTCTGCGTATATGCTTTCTGATATATATGCCATACTAGAATACTGAATTGCATTAGGTTCTTCACTTTGTCTATGTATGTCATTACAAATTTGGGTCAGCGCCTTGTGGGAAAACTTCATTCTTCAGTAGTATGGTGTTTTTCCAATTACTAAAGTTTGAGGATTTCTCACACATTGCTTCAAATCTGGCTTATTACTTATGACCTAAAAATAACATTTCTTATGATATTAATCTGAAACCTCAATTAAGAAAGTATTTTGCGTGCAAATCTACTTGCAGATAGTCAGGAAATGTCACCAGTGACACACAGTTATGGTCCAAACAGAGAGGAAGAGTTACGCTTTGTGAACTAACATCTCTTCATTTGGAAAATGGTCTTGGGTGATTCTTCAGGAATATGCTCTTATCTCAAGGTGCAGTATGCTTGTAGTCGGTGGTAGCTGTTGGCTACACATATATATATAGTCCTTGTTCCTACTTTAAGAGTGTAAGACCATTATCTTCTGCTTCCTCTTATGGCTGAAAACAAGCTGGCTTACAGTTAATCCAATTCTGCATTCCCATTAGTAGAGATAAAGACTGAAAAAGAAGAGTTGTTATCTACTTGTTGTTGCTCAATGACACAAAATGAGTTAGTAGTTAATGTGCAGATGTGCACACCACAGAAACACTATGGCCAGAAGAAAATGATACAAATTCCACTGACCTGTTGGAAGCTTGTCACTTGCCAGCAGAGCGGAAACTTGGCAGCCCTTGAGGGAAGCTCTGCTGTGGCACTCCTCTCCGCAGGAGACACTACCATGCTTGTCTCCTGCCATCTATCATCTCTACATTTGTAGAAGGACCTCAGTATCCAGCTTCAGCAGGGATAGCTGAGCCAAGCTCTGTATGAAAAACCACAAAAGCAACATGTATCATGATACATGATACATGACGGAGAAGAGAAAACTTCAGGGGGACCTACTAGTGACTTTCCAGTACCTAAAGGGGACTTACAAGAAGGCTGGAGAGGGCCTGTTTGCAAAGGCCTGGAGTGAAAGAACAAGCGGCAATGGTTTTAAATTGGAGAGGAGTAGATTTAAACTGGACATTAGAAAGAAGTTCCTCACCACAAGGGTCGTGGAACACTGGACCAGGTTGCCCAGGGAGGTGGTTGAGGCCCCATCCCTGGAGGCATTCAAGGTGAGGCTTGACAGGGCTCTGGGCGACCTGATCTAGTTGGGGATGTCCCTGCCCACTGCAGGGGGGTTGGACTAGATGACCTCCAGAGGTCCCTTCCAACCCAAATCATTCTATGATTCTATGATACTTTCCTCTTTTGCAACAATACCATTATAGTTTCAGTTCCAGTACATCTTACAAATAGATTATTTTATAAAAGCAGGAGTACAAAGCTGCAGCCACTTCACACATAATGAAAAATGAGCTTTAGTAAAACCTATGTAGTCCTCACAGTGTACTTCAGTCTTGAGAATGAAAGCTCATTGATAGCATTGGAGTGCTTGCTTTCATTGCAGCACTACTTCAGATAAACTGTTATCCAAGCAAACTCATCTTGATTGAGTTTGCTTGTCAAGTGTGACTGTCAACACAGTAAGACTATAGAGCAGCACAGGGTTACACTGCAGAGTAACTAGGCTTATACCCTCACGTTACAAATGTCATGACAAATCTGCCTTAAAATATACCTCTCTCTCTTCCTGCTGTAGCTGATTCAGCTGTTTGTGTGATTGCACTCTAAACTGTGTCTGAGAGAACCTGTACTGGTGACATGGCTTCACCTTCTACAGAAGAGAAGGGAATGATTGGGTGTAGGCACTACTTCAGCTGGATCTCCTAGTGATGGAACAGTACAATGGAACCACTGACTAATGGGTCAGTGAGGACAAGCCTGGGAGCTCCCAGATAACTGCAAAATGAGCTTCTCTGCTCTGTGCTGTCAGCCCAAACCTGCCCTGGTGGGAAAACCATTACCAGAACATTTGTATATTTTGTTTTCACTGGCCTCTCTGGAATGTACTCCTTCTCTTCTCCTGTCTTGTGTGAAATCCCAGAATCAACTACCTCGTGTGTCTAAGGTTCAACATTTTTTGCCAACCATGGCTCTTCAGAAGCTCCAGGTAGCTCAACGTCTATGAGGCTTTCATTCTAGGGCTGATAGCAGCAGGCAAACACAGTGACTCACAATCAACCTCTGCTCTCTGCAGAGATGGTCTAAATCAGTCAAGTGAAACGAAGTGAGTGACTTCCTGTTTAGCTGGTGTGCAGAAGAGTAGAATTGTGCCCATTACTTGTGGTGGGCTTAAAGGAACAACTTACAGTCAAAGGCCTTCACATCTCATCAACAATCTTCTAGAAACTCTGGCTGATAAAGTCTTATGCTTACTCTTTCGTCCTTTTTTTCCCCCTTTTTGCAGTAAAACATAGGAATCTCAAGGAGAGATTGCACAATTACAGGTTTGTAGCTTTAGAGCAGCTATTTATTGATTCAGTCATTGAAAACTGCTTTGTGATTTTTTTCAATAAAATGCTATGATTTTTATTCCTACTTGTTAGAGGTTATATTAAATTAATTGTTCAAGGTGATAAATTGAAGTATTCACTGTAGTGAAAGTTTAATGAGCAGAAAATGTTGCATTTCAAAATGTCTTTCCTACTGCCTAGATTTCCTCTCAGTATCTTAGCAGGGTCTTTGTCTTCATTTCTACTCTATTCTTCCTTCTAGGGACTTCAGTTAGGAGTTCACTCCAAGCTGCTGTTGTTAGCTAGGTCTGTATTCAAGCCTTTGTGGGTTTTGACTTAGATGTCAAGATTAACTCCCTGCCTGAACAATTTCTGTAGTCTCATTGGCCATGGTGGTCTCAGGTGACCCAGGCAGAGTTCAGATATTATTGACCTGATCAAAGTCAGCCTGGCACGTCAAAGTACACCATGTTTTATCAGTGTACCTGCCTGCGCATTTCTGTTTAACAGCCCTAACCCACCTCCTCTGGCAAGAAGTTGCTGGGCGCAATCAGGAGACAGTCTTCTTGACAAAACAGTATGTCTGGTTTCTTCAATGTAGCAGAGAATTTTAGCCCCTATTGTGAATAGATGTTATTCTTTTTCACTTTGAACAACTGCTTTTTTTCAGCACAGACAACTGTGATAATATTGAGTTCTTCACAACGAAGTAACAGTTTATAAAGCATTTTAGCTTAATTTATTTTCCTTTTGAATAAAATGTAAGTCTCCTTCCTTTCCAATAGTAACAAAAAATAATGGGACTGGAGGTGAGGCAGTTGCTCTAGAAAGTCTCAGGGTCAAGACAGTCATCTACAGGGAGCCGGTCTGTGGCTTTTCCTCATACAGAATAGGTGTATCACAAGGTGCTTGGTCTCAAGTAAGTTGAAAATTCAGAATTGAAAGCTCCACGCAAATGTGAAAGGCAGCAAATTCCTAATTAGCTTGTTTCTGCTTTGCAAAAACAGACTTGCACCCTTCATACAGCATCAGTGAAGACATCCAGTGTATGATATGATTCTATCATTACCTGTAGAGCAACAGAAGGTAAACAGATCAAAGCCAAATATTCATTTGCATTATTAGACAGGGATGCTAAATCTGTCAGGACAGAATGTATAATAGTGCTCAGAGGTATTTCTGTTCCCTGTTTGAAAAGAAACCAAATGGTATACTCATCTCTTACACTTCCAGAAATAACTGGGAAAATCTTTATATAAAAACTACTATTTAAATATTTTTCAGCCTGTAGAATGAGTGATTTACAACCAAGTGTTTGAAAAAACCCACAGAGTGACAAGTTCTCTGAGCCTCTGATGTTAGTTAACAAATTAGATAATATCAAAAACCATCAAACTCTTCCCAAGCTTCACAGAATCACAGAATGTTAGGGGTTGGAAGGGACCTAGAAAGATCATCTAGTCCAACGGCCCTGCCAGAGCAGGATCACCTAGATGAGGTCACACAGGAATGTGTCCAGGTGGCTCTTGAATGTGTCCAGAGAAGGAGATTTCACAGCCCTCCTGGGCAACCTGTTCCAGTGCTCCGTCACCCTTACTGTAAAGAAGTTTCTCCTCGTGTTAATACTAAACCTCCTGTGATCCAAACTGCTCCCATTCCCTCTTGTCCTAACATTGGATGACATTGAGAAGAGCCTGGCTCTCTCCTCCTGACACTCACCCTTAACATATTTGTAAACATTAATGAGGTCTCCTCAGTCTCCTCTTCTCCAGGCTGAAGAGACCCAGCTCTCTCAGCCTGTCCTCATAGGGCAGATGCTCCACTCTTTTTCTGGGACCCAGAAGTGGACACAGTATTCCAGGTGGGGCCTCACCAGGGCAGAGTAGAAGGGGAGAATAACCTCTCTGGATCTGCTGGCCACGCTCCTCTTAATGCATCCCAGGATGCCATTGGCCCTCTTGGCCGCAAGGACACATTGCTGGCTCATGGTCATCCTCCTATCCACCAACACTCCTAGATCTTTTTCCCTAGGGCTGTTCTCCAACAGATCAGTTCCCAGTCTGTACTGATACATGGGGTTGTTCTTTCCCAGATGGAGTAACTTACACTTACCCTTGTTAAATTTCATTAAGTTTCTCCCTGCCCATCTCCCTAGCCTGTCCAGGTCATGCTGGATGGCAGCACAGCCTTCTGGGGTGCCAGCCATTCTTCCAAGCTTGGAATCATCTGCAAACTTGCTGAGGGTACACTCTACCCCTTCCTCCAGATCACTGATGAATATATTAAACAGTACTGGACTCAGCACTGACCCCTGGGGGACACCACTAGTCACAGGCCTCCAGTTGCTCCACCAACCACAACTCTCTGGGCTCTGTTCTTCAACCAATTCCCAATCCACCACAATACAGTCTCCCAATCCACACTTCTCAAGTTTGGCTATGAGGATACCATGGGAGACAGTATCGAAAGCTTTACTAAAGTTAAGAAAAACCCCATCCACTGTCTTCCCCTCATCTATCCATCTAGTTATGCCATCATAAAAGGCTATCAGATTACTCAAGCATGACCTCCCCTTCTGAAATCCATGTTGAGTACTCGTGATAATCCTCCTCTCCTCCACATACTTGCAGAAGAGCGCGAACGCAGTCCCCCACTACCACAAATTATGCGTTCAAGTTTCCCGCATTTGGGGAAACCACAGGGGTCAGCACACCCAGTGTGCAAGGGATGAACCTTGCCCTGGGAAAAACCACCTGTTTGCTCATGGTGTCTCCCCTGCCAGGTAAGCTTGCTTTTAAAAGCAAGAGTTCCTAAACTAGGGATAAAACATTGCTCTTTTGAATACCAAAACATAGTTCTTTCTGTCTTTTCCATGATGAATGAGGAAAATGCAGACATGTCTTCCTTGTGGAAGCTGTCACAGAAGTTGTCAGTGGTTAGGGGTGCAAATTTGTTACTTATTTTCCTTTCTAATATGTTTACTGTATTCCACCCCTGCTTGTTAATTAGAGATGCTTGAAGTAAATGACTCACTATCTGCATGGTCTTGCCTGAACAGCTGGGATTTCAGAATTTTTCAGTGGCTGATGTCCAGTTACCGCTAAGTGATAACATGAAAAAGATTTCCTGGAAACTGAACATCTGAAGGGAGGGAAGGTAGACTTGGATCTTATTATAGAGACTCATGTTCCTTCTGGTGCAGATACGGAACAATCTATGCGCATCTGTCTCCTGCATCAGCTAAGATGCAAATGCTCGGATAGCATGAACAGAATACTTAAAAAATGACATTAAAAACAGCATATGCTATCAGCATTGTGAGATTTACACTAGCTGGTTATTGATTTTTGGCTGTAGTTACTAATTTTTCCTAACTGTGGTGTAAAAAGGAATTGAACCAGTTATCCTCTATTCAGGGGAAAATGAATGAAGTACATTGCCCTCCAGAGGACCTCAGGTTTGAAACCTTCTTGGTTAAAAAGTCTTCCCAATCTAGGCAGCAGTACAGGATCTTTGTCACACTAAATCAACTTGCATTTCTTTCACACAACAAACTAGGCCATAATGACACAACCTGTAACAGTACCTGGTTCTCTGTAGAGGTAGTAGTTGTAAAAGAGCTGATATCTTAAGACCATGAGGAAATCTGCAGCCAATGTTACAAGAAGCTGTCTTTTCACTGGGAGCAAGTAACAAAGTAAGGAGCATTAAAATGTACTATTTTCCAGTGCACTTAACTTTTAACTAAGTTCCTGGAGCCTAAGGTAGCATGTTCCTACAGGCATGTATTTGCTATGGATGGAAAAGCTGCTGACGCTTGCATCTGCTTGAAATCAGTATCATGGCTCCCATTGTCTTCAAGGGGAACAAAGGCCAAAGCTGCAAATCCTATTGGATAATTATAAGTGAAACGAAGAATGGCAGTATGCAGCAAAAACCCCCATGGCTGTGGTTCAGGAAAGCACTCAGTGTTCTTTCAGGGAAGTAGATCATGTTTGAAGAGACAATTTCAATGTTTTACATGCTCCTCAGGAAAACTAAACCCATTTTTGACTGCGCAAATCCGTGTACTCCATATCTTCATGGAATTTTTCCATCCATAGGGGGTTTTGTGGGTTTCTGGTGGGTTTTTTTGTTGTTGTTTTAGCACAGAAAAGCTTTTTTTCTTCTTTCCGTATGTTTCAGGGTGCATGTGTTTCTATAGCTGACTACTGAAACCCCAAGAAGGCAACAGCTGTTGTGAATGTATAATCAGATTGCCTAGCTAATTAATATTTTTAAATAGACTTTTTTTCTCTCTCTTCTTCTTGTGGTTTCAGTGTTGATGACACTGTTAAAAAATTTTTAATGAGGAATAATGTTATATAAATGTTAGGTAAACTAGATCTTCTTTTATAGTCAAAGCATAGCACACAAAATATACCATGGATAGAATCATAGCTTCATTTAACTCGTCTCAGCCTACTCACTCTGTGCTGAAATGAATGCATCCTGTTTTTCATTTGATGTGTCCTGTGTGTTAAATGTATCATACGGATCTAAAAGTGGCAAATTCTGTGGGTGCTCAGAGTTGTTATCAGAGCCAGGCGCTGCACGCTTGCAAGACATGCCTCCACACAGCTCTTCTAGTCAGAAGAAAAAGAAATGTGTAAAATTATCTCACTTGTCCTTTCAAAACAGGTTTCTAATCCGTTTCCTTGCAAAGAAACTGCTAAAAATACAATTTTCTTTCTAAAGTTGACAATTTATTCCTCTTTCTTTTCTGTGACATTTCCTAGTTTATTCATGGTGTGATCATAGTTAATCAGGGAATAATGGTGCAATCTGTAAGGAATTTTTAAAACTAGCTGGAAACCATTACTTTTAAAAACCGTTATTCAAGATCACTTCTCGACATTAATTTCCAAAGCAAATTGATTTGTTTAAGGATTGACTCCCCAAATTGTGTGTTTTTTTTAAGAATGCAATTTTTAAAGATAGTTATATTTAAGGATCACTAACCAGAGGTCGAAATCTTCTGAAAGCCTTTGACTGATAACCTCTGCCAAGCAGTGCTGGCAAGCAGGGGGAAAAATGGAAACTGCAGATTTTTAAAGCACAGCTGAATATTTAACAGTTTGAAGTATAAATAAACCTAATTTCTTCATTAATGTGGAATTTTAAGGGAAATACATATTTATAGTAAATGATGATTTTTTAGAAAATGGACATCTGTCATCAGTTATCTTCCTGGTGGAAAAGTCCTACTGTACTGTGTGTGATGTTAACCAGCATCAGAACACAGAGAATTATTAAGTCCTGTCTGCAGCTGGGAGAGAAAGGCTACACAAGTTTCTGCTTATTACACCAGGGCCCCACAAGCCACAAATCAGTCTTCCTATAGAAAAATAATTATATTTTTTTAGAATTCATAGTGGTTTTGAAAATACTAAATATTAATTTATTTTTCACCCTTCTGCTTTCTGGGACTTTAGCACTTTCATTTTCTGTGCTTTGATCTGCAACCCTGAGGGTATGAATAATTTTTAAGGGGGAAGTGGAGTTTCTTTGTTGACTACATAAATGCAAGAGCTGGGCTTTTATGAAAGATAATCCAGTATTATGAAACTAGTGATAAACCCATGAAAATTGGCATGGCTAATCAGACAAAGTTAGAACATGAGAAGTACCAGGTGCTAATTAATAGAGTGAAGGGAAGATAAATAATTCTGAGCTCTAGTCCTGCATCCCAAAAGCCAAGTATCTGCACCCAGGGTTCAGCTTAATTGTTCTTTTTCCTTGTGAGCTCGATGCAAATGTTTTCCTACATACACTCTTTTAAACATGATTGCCTTGCCTATATTGCTGGGCAGAGACATGGCTATTTACCTAGATGATTTCTATCCACTTATCACCTGTACCCTCCCCCAGACTTTTCTCCATTCAAAGTGGATCTCTGGCCCCTGCATGTAGGTCAGAAGCATGTGTGCTCTTAGGGAAAGAGCTTTTCACTGTATTTGGAAGTGATATCCCAGCTACTGTCATTGCAAATGTTGCAGCAGGGCCTCTGTGACTCTAGAGGTAAGCCTTGCCAATCTATTAGTAAAGTTGTTTAGCATGGACTTCAATGAGCTACTGTTGAAATTTAACTTTCTCTTGGAAAACCTAGCTGTTCATTTCCTGTTGTTGCTACAGTTATGGCTAATATAGAATCATAGAATCATAGAACAGTTACAGCTGGAAGAGACCTTGAAGATCATCGAGTCCAGCCTTTTTCCTACCCCTATCACCCCACTAAATGATGCTCCCCAACACAACATCCAGCTGTCTCTTAAACACCTCCAGGGACGGTGACTCAACCACCTCCCTGGGCAGCCTGTTCCAACGGCTGACAACCCTTTCAGTAAAGAAATTCCTCCTAATATCTAACCTGAACCCCCCATGGCGCAGTTTCCATCCATAAATATCTTGAGATCTACATTATAAAAAGGAATAAATAAATGTTTGCATTGATACGGATTTTTGTTTGGCATTAGCAAGCTATATTCACAACTACAACAGCTGAAGCAGCCAGATGTGTGTGTACGTGCGTGGTTTTTCAACCACATGGGCTTTTGCACAATAAATCCATTAGTGCTGATTGCTTCCCTTCCTCTAAAAGGCCCTGCTTTTTCACTTCATTTTGCTATCTCTAATTCTAATTCAGCAAATAGCTTTTAGTAAAATCCTAAAGAGTAAGACATTTGTGAATTATATAGTTTAATGCATTAGTCACAAAATAGCAGATGAACTTGTTAAGGTGAGTCATGACTTTACTGCCTGCATCTTCTAGATGTAAAATGGATCTTTGTGATTTTTTATTTTTCTCTTCCAACCTTCTTCCCTCTGTTCTGAATGCCTTGTCTATTTTATGGCTAGGAAGGCATACTGTATAAAAAAGACACCTGCTTTCTCTCTGGGTTTAGTCTGCATTTTTAATTGTGTTTGCGCATTACTACCTGTGAAACCTCATGCTTTTTTTTTTTCTGAGCAGTGATAGAGTGGCTCATGCATGCCTTGAAAAGAAGAGAGAGCACCCCTGGAGTCAGAGGGGCCTGGCTGTCACTGGTAGCCTGTCAGAGCAGAGCCTGGGCCAGGAAGCATGTGTGCAACAGTCTCTTGGTGGCAGAACATCCTCCTCTCTAAGCCATAATTTCAGTTTCCAAATTATAAGTCATTTCATGAAGCTTTATCCCCTTTGGCTTGAAAGAGAGCCTGGAGCTTAAAAGTCAACCTTCCCTCACAACAATTTGTATGCTACTTTGCAGAGTAACAACCGAAGGCAGCTAGAGGAAGAAGCGATTTCCCCATGACCCAAAAGATTTTGTACATTTACCAATGCATTTGTACATTTCTCAGCACCCAAAGCTGCAAGTTGTGACTAAGCTATTACAACACCTCTCCACCAGCAGGAGAGGTCTTCCTTCCTTTCTGCCTCCCTCCCACTTCCCAGTCCCCAGTTCTCCCTTCTGCTTGCTGCTACTTACAGATTCAGACTGGGAGCTGGGGCAGCCTGGTGGCTTGGCAGCTCAGGGCCAGAAGAGGAAGAATGAAGGCAAAGCTGGGGCAAGGGAAAAGATGCCTTCCCCTTTTAGTGATTCTGAGATCATCTTGTGTCAAAGCGACAAGGCATGTAGCTTCACCCAAAGTTTCACTTTTCCTATACCATGGGTGGCTAATGGCCGAGCCAATCACATTGTCACACAATACAGAAAAACATTTTACGAAGACTTGGGAAATGCAACTGGATGATAATGACATTTAAAGGCACGTAATAGGTTCAGTCTCAGGAAAGAAGTTGTCACATTTTCTTCTCAAGATCCCAGCTTTCTTTACAGTCTCCCCAAATATACCCTAAAGCAAGAGACAACACAGATTCTTCATGAGTTGAGTCCAATAGATCCCTCAAGACAAGGTCTGTGAGTCAAGCTCTTGCTCATTTCCACAAACATGCCACGAAGTCTGTTTTGTAAGGCACATGCCTTCCAGACAAGTAGTGCTGTCAGAAATAATTGTAGTGATGCAGCTCCCTCTTCAAGACAAGCCAACAATTGTTAGTTCACTAGACATAGTTGGTAGTGTCCTTTGATTAAAGCAGTGAATCAAATTGTAGATTATGCCTACAGATGCAGAATTAGTCACACAACAGGCTTTGCTTTTCCCAGAAAACATCTTGTTGCTTTCTCTCTCTCTCTGTGCCTCTTCTTAGGCATTTTTGCTTCCTATGCTATGTCCTTTAAAAACCTTAATTACTGAAACTACTCCTCAGTTATTAGACCTTCTGTTATCTCCACCATGGTGCTTTTTTCTCAGGAAACAGCCCATACTGCTCTTGGCAGATCATTTCATACCAGCCTGTCCTTTGTACACATTTTGCTGTCTACAGTCAGGGCTAGTGATTATTTACCCCTGTCCAGCAACACACAGCAAGCTGGTGAAGCACAAACATAGTTCATAAAAATAATACTCAAAGTCCCTCATTCCTCACTAAGAGTTTATGTAGGGGTACAAAAGAGTTGCCCGAAGAGCTCTGGAGGTTTTGCATAAAGCAGTGAGTTAAACATTTCTAGTTTATATGTGCAAATGAAACAACATTTTGGGAGTCTGCAACTGATCTCCTGCATCCTTGAAGACCAGAGCCTGGTGTACTGAGGGTAAAAATGTTGGCGCTTGTGCTGGAATACATTTTATGGACTTTGCAAGGACTTTGTAAAAAGAGCAAGTCTATCAATATTTAACCAAGTCAATAGCCAGACTGGGAAAATTGTTAATGATGTATTTTCCTGAGAGTGCAGCTAAAGCAGTTTATAAAATGATGCATGATATCCACATGCATACACAGATATATCCCAAGGAGAAATGGGCAGAATATTACAAGCAGCACGCAAGGCTTCCTGTCTCACTGCACAAATAACAGTCAGAGGACTATAATTTGGAATGATTCCTTCCAAAAAACAGTGTTATATAAGGATAAAAACCACTCCAGTCTTGGTAGGTTTGATTTCATCTTTGCCTGCCTATGTTTAGGATGAGAGCAATAACTTGTGCCAGAGAGTCCTTGACTCAGAAACATCCAGGTCCTTGCACGTCATTGTGTTGTCTGGACACTTTTATTATGCAAACACTAAATCAAATGGAGTACAGGCAAAGAAGAGATCTGGTTTGCACTGGAATGTGGCCCTATGGCATTCAGTCATTATCTCCACTTCAGCCCTGCCACTGAAGAAGACGGTTGATTTTCTTGTGGCCACTGCCTCAGTGCTAGTGCCTGCATATTAACGCCCACTTTTTATCCTTGCCTTTGCATCAGAGAGGCAGATCAGCTTCCCAGAGACAACCCCACTATCTGTGCCCCATATGAGCTAGTTCTGCTACAGACTGTACATTACAGCAGTATTTCTGCTAATTAGCAGGGCATGCTTTTGATAAACCTCCAAACAACCATGGTCATTGTCTTCTGCAGGCTGGGAAAGGACTGTGGCTCTCTCTCATCTTGCATAGCCTGCCTGTGAGCCTCACTCAGCCACAGCAGCTGATGATCTGTTCAAAGGGAGCTTTCACATCTGTCTGTAACCATAGCGACCAGCTCTGTCCCAGTGTTTTGGATTTCCAGGAGCTAGAAATACAAGTGTGTGCAATGTTTCTCTTCTGTGGCATCTTATCCCTTTCCTAAAAATACCTGCATGCTCTCCTCCTCGTATAGCTATGGAGTACAGCAGACTGATGGAAAGTAGTCCCCTTGTCGTTTTTTTCAATAGTATAGTGGGTTAGGGGCTGGGGAAACTCCTAAGCCAGTGCCAGACACCCCCTATTACTCCCCTTCCCCCGCCAGCCCCAGGAAGGGAAAAGTAATGAAGAGCTGAGAGGAGTTATGGATTAGAAAATAAAACTAAAAACTACTTTAATAAAATAATAGAAATAAATAAAATATTTACAAATATTTACAGATATATGCAGATATATACAGAAGCAAAACCAAAATCCAAATCCCTCTTTTGATAACTACATCACCATTGAGTAGGTCCAGCAGCAGGCTGAAGCCTGGGTTAGGGGAGCTGGATTCTGGAACCTTCAGTCTGGGTCAAAGAGAGGACAGTCAGAGTCCTCCTCAAATGTCAGCCATCAAAGAAGAAAAGGAAGGGAAAAAAGGGGAAGAAGAAGGAACTAACCCTCTCCTTTATACTGAGTATATGGTATACATAAGTATATGGTATGGAATACTTAGCTGGTCACTTACAGTCACCTGTTTGTTCCTCCTTAAGTTGTAACTTTTTACTCTGCACCCCCACCATCACGGGACACAAGTAAGCAGTGACCTTGGTTTGCATATCAGTCCCAGCAGTAAATCAAAAAATTGAATCTTATTGCTGTTAGAAGCAAGCTCTTGTCTAGGGACAAGAAAGCTCAGAAAGTATAACTAACCAGAGAAGCTTTAACTGGGAAGTAAAATTACTGATCAGAATTGTTCTGTTTTTACTCAAACCAGGACAAATAATTTAGAGCCTCTTTTTTATTTTCAAAAGGAGAATCACTTGGCCTCCAAGATATATCTTTAAAACAACTTGACTTCTGTGGCCAACCTTCATCCACTGGATTTATTTAAATAGCTATAGTAAAAAAATACATGGAAGATTACTAATATAATGCAAATCATCATCTTAAAAGGTATCTGTCTCTTCATCCCTCCTGTATTACAAACTCCAGATTTGCTGGATAGTTTCCCTTTGCATTAAGAAGACTCAATATTGCTGTTTGGCTTTCTGCCACTTTTCATTGCTTAGCTTCTTTTGATAATTAGCAACTCTTCTGTTTGCTAAGTTTGTATCAGTTTAATGAGGCATCTCCAATGGGCACTGTTAAATCTGTCTCTCTTGAACAGCACTGCTTATATTTAGTGACTGTTTTCTCCTGTCTCTGCAATTTCATGTAGTGAATCTCAAGCATCTCAGCCTGAAGTGAAGCACACAGTCAGTGTTACTACAAGGAATAGTGCAGGGAAGAGGAATGTCCTAATCAGAGGTTGACGTCGCAACCCACTTATGTCCATATGTGAGGCCAGACCCCACAGTGACTCCCAGGCAGGTAGATGACCGTCCTGGCTAATGGAGGCTTTGCATATACCTGGGGATCTGCAGGCACAGCAGCACCCTGCCTAAGAGAGACACAGTGACCTTTTGAAGAGAAGCAACATAAAAGCAGCAACTCTTCCGCAAATTATTTGCGTAACAAAGATAGAAAATTACTGAGTATCAGAGTGACTGAAGGAGGGGATATGGATTCTGCTGGGACAGGACAGCACAGCCTGGCTTATAATTTTTGCTGCCTCTCATGCTCCATTTGGGATGCTAGGCTGATTATACTTAGGTCTGTCATGTACACAGCTGCTGTGGGAATACATACATAAATACCCAGTAAAATAAGTAAATATTCACTAGAATAAATACACCAGAATTGATAAATGCACCTCTTCTCAATGAACTTGACCAGCTAGCACAAATTAGTACAGATATTAAAATATTTCTCCTTTTGTGTGTACAGTAGATGTCAGTAAACTTGTCATCTTTGCCATGATAATGGTATCTATACCATAAGTCATCTATAGTGTAACACGTAGCCTGAACTGTGGAGATGGAGGAAAGGGGAGTTTTCCTCAGGACAGTTAGACTTAAAAATGAAAATTTAATCCTTGAACAAGGCTGAGATGGCCTTGGATTTGTTCAGTAATGCTTTTGAGACTAGACTGCCTAAGACGTCCATTTTTCTGCCATAGAAAAACAACAGGCTGTTGGAGTCATGGCCAGAAGCATGTTTACCAAGCATGTAGCTGTCACACAGGCAAATCTCCGGCAGTGCTGGGGCTCTGCAGCATCTTGCTCTTCTCATTCTCTAAGGCTCAGGGTTACAAAGAGAGGGAGCAACTTTGGCCACGCTGAAATCGCTCAGCTTCCATGGAAATTAACTGAAGTGGAAAGTGCTAAACACTTTCCAAGAGTTACCTGACACTCTGCAAGATGAAGCTGAAGCAGTTTGTCATTTATTTATCTTTCATTTCCATGTTGGTCATCTTGCTGAATGGAGCCTAGTGCTTGCTTACACTAAGGCCTCTCTGAATCACTCCAGTGTTAAGGTGTGCTGATGACACAGTCTAAATGAAGGTACATCTGTGTAGTAGACATATGATCTGCAAAGCCAAAACTACTCTTTATCTTTCTGAAAGGCTGGGTCCAAACCCTCGCATGCTGCTTCTTTCTGGGGGCTGTCAAATAAAGGTGCTTGTGAAGTGACAAGCAAGAATTTAAAACAATATCTGATAAAAGGAGGAAGGAGGCAAAATACAGCAAGTAAACCTAATTACCTGCATACTGTGGTTGGTCACTGATGTCCTTATGTTCCCTTCAGACAACTGAATCCTTTTAAAAGAATAGATGTAAGGCTTATGATATCTGATGCTCGCCTGACAAACAATCTGGAAACTGAATCTGAGGACCTGTGCCTAATGAAGTCTGACCAATGCTTTGTGTCCCTGTTACATTTACTTGATCCATGGTTCAAGTTACAGCTCAGAAACTGACCACATAAGGCGATAAAAGAGAAGTTTATCTGTATCAGACATAACCTTTGCATTTCTTGTGTCTAATCTTTCTCTGGGTGAATTGGCATAGCTTGACAGGAAGTGATGAAAAAGGAAAGAAACTGTCTACAAATCTCTTACCCATCCAAAAGCTATCTTTGCTCAAACTTAACTTATTTCCGTTTTCCTTTTATTTTCTACCAACATTTGCAGAAGGTGTTTCTTTTTGCTCACATTTCAGGGAGCTTTTTCTCATAGACCACTTTTGGATAAACTCACCAGTAGGAAAGTGCAATGCAGAAATAATGCATGTGATTTAACTGACAAGTCACATGTAACAGATAATGGTAGAAGACCAAAGAGAAGTCACAAGGCCTATGCAGCATTTAAATCCTGTTTACAACTTCAAATGAAGGTTCTTAGATTCAGTTCTTTGCATATTTGCCTATAAATTGGCAACCTTTAGAGTTTCTGTGAGCCAGAAAGGAATGTCACTGATTTCCCTTTGCTAGTTCTTGCTCTCTGTGCCTTGCCCTCCAGTCTATTAAAAAGAAAACGAAAAAAGAAAAATAGGAAGACATAAAAGACAAAGAATCAATAAATACCCTTTATCTGAAACTTTAAAAAGAGCAGCCATTGACCAATGCACACTGCAGTGACACCACTAGAGCTGCCAGGAATTGCCATCTATGCTGAAAGGCTGGCCACAGGGAAGAAGAAGCAGGTGCCTGTAAGAGACAAACTGCTGCAGCAGCTCTGCCCCCATGGTCCATGGGCCCCACAGGTAAATCAGGCACACTAAAGGTCCTATTTATACTATATGTGTCTTGTGGATAAATGTACGACTTTACTTTCCAAAAGCCTCAGATCACAATTACATTTATATGTGGGCATGGTTAGAAGAAACACAAAGCACATTTTGATTAGTTGCAGAAGAGTCTGAGGCTTGGAATAAAAGTATCGCTGTCAAATGAGCTATACTCCCACTTTGGGACCAGGGCCGTATCTTTTATGTATAGCAATCAGCCAAAATACATAGTTGTTTTCTTTGTACCTTCTAGCACCGAAATTGGTGTGATACTGATCTAAAACAATTTTCAAGGTCATGCTGCTCAATATCTGCTCTACTCATACCAACCTCTGTCTCTTTTAGACCAGAGGCAGAGCCAGCTGATGCAGGGAGTTCATTTAAACAAAAGCAGGGAGGCCAAACCAGCTGACATTGTGCTTGAACTGTGTTTTGTCCTTGATTATCAACTTTGCAGATTGGCTGGCAAGCCAAACTCTTTGCCATCCCTTGCTCCCAGTCTCTTCACTTTCAGCCAGCGTTGCTGCCTGTTCTTTCGCTTGTCCTTCATTCATCATTAACCAGCTTTAGCCTTTGTTTAGCACTGTGCTTCCTTTCCTCCCCTACATAAAATAGTGATGATCTGTTGTCTCCTCTGTCCTACTTTTTACCAGCAGACATATCTGTAGCTCAAGTCTCTTGGAGCAAAGACTACCTTGCTGTGAGTTTGTGCAGAGCCCATCACACAAAAGTCCCAATGCACTCTGAGCCCTCTTGGTGTTGCTTAACCAGCCCATCCCCCGTATAGGGAGAGCAGTATGCTCCCTCCTACATTGACGTAACAAGATGATTTTGACCCCCACCGCCGACGCTGTCTTTAAAGGCCCACCTGAAATCATAGCTCATGTAGAAGCTGCCTAATGATGAGCTTCCCTGTCAAGCAACAATTAATTCTGTGACAGCTCGCTGAAGCCTTCTCCTCTCCGTGGATTTTCCATGCCATGCCTCCCACAGCTAGTGGAGCAGGGTGCTCCCTGTTTTTTTTTCCCAACCTTTATGGGCTTGGTGGAAGCCCCAGGCATAATTACCTGATGCTCCTAGGACTGGTGATGCAGAAGAGGCATGGAAAGAGCAGGGATGAGCCACCCTGTTTCTCATAAGTGAGCAGAGCCGTCCCAGGCTGGTGACCTCTTGCTTGTGAGGCTGCTGTCTGCTGGCAGCCTGAGGAGAGGGAGCTGCCTGTCTCCTCCAACAGCCCCAGCCGGCCCAGCCTGCCACAGCAGTGCTTGGAGACAGGGACCAGCAGTGCCTTCACCCATGAGCTGCAGGGCCAGCTCTGCTTCTCACCAGCCAGTGCTGTGTGACAGTGCTGCTTGCCACTCACTGCCTGTCTCCAGGCTTCTGGGGCAAGACATGGGCTCAGGCAAGATGTCCTAGACTTGCCTCAGGACCCTGATGTCAGATGGTGCTGAGGAGATTTGGAGACTCCCCCAGTGGTAAAGGGCACTGAGTCACACTGTGTGGTGCAGAGCAGGGTCTTATTCACCTAGGTCAGGAAAACAAATTGGAGCACTTGAAATTCCAAGGTGTTTGGTGTTCATCAAAATCAACCAAGATTTCCTGTTAATATTTGCTAGCGTGGTGGTGCTTGGGACGTCTTATGGCAAATTAAAATGCTGTAGATGAGTCTGCAAGAAATGGTCACAGAGGGCTGATGCTTATGTAGAAAAGGCAGAAGGATGTCTCCTTCCCTAAAGCCCTTTCCAACGCACCTTCTAGTCCTTTGCCAGGACTTTGTACCAGCTTGTCATCCTGTCCCTGTAAGCAGCTGCCTGGCTTTTGCTGTTACCTTGGGATCCTTGTCATTTCCCCTCTGTCAGTACAGAGAGATCAGGGATTTTTGAGTGGCTGCTGAACCTGGGCTTGCAGAAGCAGCTCCTCCTACCCTCTGCTCCAGACTAGCCAGCAACCAAAGGTAAAGTTGTCCTCTTTTTGCCATGAGAAGGAATGTGAGCCCTATGCCTGTCTTGCACCTCTGCCTCTTGCCTGATTTTAACAGTTGCGCACCTTCAAGGGACAGAGAGTGTCATCCCTGAACTGCCTATGTGCCCTGCTTAACCCCTGGCTTGAAGCAGTGCCTGCTTATGGAAAAGTCATAGGGAAGTGAGACTGGGCACTGCTCAGCAAGCCAGGCATTGCTGTCACTGGACCATGCTTTATTTGTAGCTTTTGCTTTTACCCACAAGACAGTGTCACTTAGCCTGTGGCCTTATTGGGTAGTTTAGGAAAGTGAATACTTTTGGTCAGTAGTAGCCAGTAGTAGTTGCCTTCCGATTTGAAGGCAAATTTCATGCTGGAAAAGGTATGTGTATTTAGTTGATAGAAAGGAAACAGAGGCAAAGCTCTTCTCTATTATACAGAATGAAATAAAGGAAAAAGCTAAAGCCATATTGAAGCCATATTAGAAATGCTAAGAGAAAAACAAGAAACCCCTGGCCCTAGCGATAGGAGCTACAGACACTCTGGCAGGGTATGGTCACATACCTTGGGCCCCCTGAAATGACCAAACCCTTTAGGACCCTAGTACCAAGCCTTCTGGATACCAAGTGATAAGGAGAAAAACAAGGCCACTGTATACTAAACATGACTTGACAAAAAGGGACTTTTGCTATGCTTAGAATGAGGCTTTGCTTGGTAAACATAACTTTGCAAGCAGGGACCCCTGTTCTATCAACAGGAGAAATCTAGGCATCGCTGCTTCTTGCTTCTGTATCACATGCTTACATGCAGGGGTACAGACCCTGGGTGGTGATGTAGCCCCGGGATGCTGCATAAGATAAGACCATGTAATAAGATAACAAAGGGTATAACTGCTTTGTAAAATTTCGGGTTCAGCAATCATGTACAAGGCAAGGTGTAACCCCTGCATGTTCCTCAGCACTATGGGCCCATGGTGCGAAATAAAGTGTGCTTTTGCTTTACAGTTTGGCTGTGAGGAAGATTCCTTTTGAATCAAGAATAATTTTGTTTTTTAAAATAACACAATTATAATGAGCACAATTCATTAGCTCTCTTTAAAATGTCATACAACTTCAGAGAAAACAATCTTTAAATTTAGTTTCCATTTCTAAATGACGTGGTTTGACCTGTTTTGCTAGAAATAGTAATCCTGCTCATGATTACCATCTGCCCATTCAGACTGCTTGTGTACCAAATAATATCTTCAAGGCTGGAGCTTACGGCTTTAACTATCACATGATACACAGTCTCATGCCTCTTAATCAGAGCATCAAGTGATTTATTCAATGTGCTTTTTTATTTCCTGCCATGGCCTGCCCTCTCAGAAGTTTCCAACAGCTTGAGGCAGCCAGAATTCACTCTCAGGGCTGTCTCCTTTCTGACTGGCAATGCTTTAATAAGCAACAGCTCTTTCTGGTTTAGTTCACTGTGTTTGCTTCTCCCCTCACAAATTTCCCACTAAGTGGTGAACATCATCAGAGGGAGCGTGTAATTCTGCCGTGAATGCAGTAGGATCTCCACTGCCTCTGAAGATTGCAACCTGTTTTAAGGAAAGTCATTTATTTGTACCATAGTTGGTACAACAGGACCCTGAACAGGCTAGCCTTATGCCATACTGCAGTGTAACTCTTAACAGATTGAGATGATTGCATGAGTAAAACTACTCGGTGTTTCCATGTCACATTGCTACAGAGAAGCTCAGCCTGTAACATATTTTGCATTTTTATATTTACATGGCCATGAATGACTCAAAGATTGATTCAAAGAACAATTTGGAATATTATAGAAAGCAGAAAAAAACAATTTTGTTTGTCTAATTTTAAATGTTTACTTTGTGTAGGACACTGTGCAGTGACTTCTTATTTCACATCAGCTGTGGTTATGCACCAGACCCACCTTTTATGTGAAACTCTTGCTTGAAAACAGTACAGACTCACTGCAAATACAGCAGGGGTCTGGTCAGGTAGGGAATAGAGACGATCCTGCGTGATGATGTACATTTCTTTGTAAGTCTGTAAGCCAAAACTTGGAGGACAAGGACATGTAGTGAAGTTAGAGCACTAACCTCAATTCAGCCTTCTAACGGGCATCAAGGACAGATAATGTCCAGAGAAGAAGACACAATGCTGTGTTCCCATGGGAAAAGCATGTCTTCAAACACATGACAGATCTCGGCTTGTCTGATCAAATTAATAACAGGCAATGGCATTGCACCATGCTAACTCCAAAGGGCTTCTGGATAGATCCTGCATACGAACTATGTTTACCCAGCGCTGATCACAATGTGGCCTGTCTTCATCACTTCTGACTCTGATTTTGGTGGTAGAATCACTGATGACATTTACACTGACTAATTCTCCTGGAACATCTGTGCTGCAAAGAACAACAGGCTTTCCCCTTCCCTTGGATCACCAATGCACACATTTGTGCCTTCCATTTCTGTGTTGCAGGCTTGCCTTGTCGGACCAAAGTGGTTTGTTTGTGAAAACTTTGCTTGTGAGATCAAGGGTTTTGCCACATTAAAGGCCTGACATTGTGGACAGAGAACTTGAAAGCATTTTTTTTTTTTGCATCTTAAAAGTTCTTAAAATCCTGTAAGCTAAGGAGGCATGTCACTCACTCTTTCCTAAGGGTGAACAGAGACCAAAGCTGCCAAGGAAAATTTTGAAAAGCTGAATGTTGATCTCCTGACTTGTAGCCTGCAACTAAAATCACAAGACCATCCTTCCATTTTAGTAATAAAAGGCAGCAACCAAAACCAGAATGAAAGGAGGCAAAACATGCTTAAGTATTAAGATTAGGGATGTGGATTGTTGTCTGGTTTTATTTTAGGTCAGGGTCAAGTTAAGGAAGGGATCTTTCTTAATATGACCTTTCAAAATGGATATCTCCTTGCATGCAAGTGCGTGATTTGATTCTGTGACTGCGTTGCATTGTGTTTCTCTCACAGTCCCAGGAGCAGGCTATAGGACCTGTTATACTGCACACAAGGTTGGGAGGGAGGCTGTTGCAAGAGCAACGGAGCATGCAGCTAAGGATACCATCTCCAACCTTTCCTGACTCTTAAATAACGTTTCTGTGTTTTAGGTGGAACATCACACTGGTGCTGAAGAAGCAGAGCCCTCCAGGATGAGTCATTTGTGTATCCTGTGACCGTCGTTTTGTTTATCAGCCTGCCAAGATAAAGATGAACACCCTTTGAAGGATGACTAAAAACTGTCGTATATTGCAGCTAAACCAGCATCAGCTGTCGACATTAGCATTATCTTCTCATCCATCTCACAGAGATATTTTGTTAACAGAAACAGACATCTAGCTTTCTTAAAAGGCCTAGCACTGCTATCACTGGCTGGGACAGCATTAGTGCTACTGAAGTGACACCGCTTGTGTTAACGAATGATTTCCTGAGTGTGTTCAGTACAAGTAGGATGTGTTAAAGCAGCTGGTATGCAAAGTGCAGGCCACACAGGACACCCTTTGGTCTTCACTATTACCTTGTGGAAAACATGTATTCAAGAACTGACCTGGTAAGTCAGCAGTAGCATAAGCAAAACTGATCTCACTTATGCACTGTAAAGACATTATTCCAGGTGAAAGGGTTTTCCTTCCATCTCTATGGTATTCATATCAGTTCTGTCTATAGTTGTGGTGACTTGGACACCAGTCCCATCTACTTGAAGCAGTAATTTCTTGTACGGTTTTTAATGGGAGCCCAGTTTACAATGAGAGAGTATGGAGTTCTGTTCTGCTCTGCTGGACTACTCGGTCTGCCTGTGTCAGCACGATTTTAAAGTCCTTTTCTCAGAAAAGAGATGAAGGTGAATGATCAGCTTTCATTTCCTGCTAATCATGAACATCAGAGAAATAGCTGTGTGATTTCAGGACACGCCAGAACTGTGTAGGGAGAGACAGAGACTGAAAGATGAAATTCACGATGTTGTCATTAGACACCTTTGAGCAGCAGCCTGATAGGATGGCTTTATGCTGCACCTGAAGCAGCTCTTTACAATCTATTTTAGATCCAGACTGACCATAACTGATGTTACTGAGTCCCAAAATGAAGAATAGCAACAGCAAGTGTATCTGTGTCCCCATCAGGAGTTTGGCACTACTGCACCACAACTCTGCAAGTTTGAAAAGGAGCAAGGTGGTGGCCACCTGGAAACTTCTCTCTTCCTCTTGGCACTATGACTTACAGAGTTGCTTGTGGCTAGGAGACATGCAACAGGCGCTGCTGCAGTGTTGGAAGGCAGGGGTGAATGGTACTGCAGCACTCCTGGGAGACACAGGCAGATGAGCTCCCCAAGAAACCTCAACAGGAACTTAAACAGTCTGTTTATAGAATCATAGAATCATAGAACAGTTACAGCTGGAAGAGACCTTGGAGATTATCAAGTCCAGCCTTTGTTCTAGCCCTATCAACTTACTAAATAATGCCCCCCAACACAACATCCACCTGTCTCTTAAACACCTCCAGGGATGGTGACTCAACCACCTCCCTGGGCAGCTTATTCCAATGACAACCCTTTCAGTAAAGAAATTCCTCTTAATGTCTAGCCTGAACCTCCCCTGGTGCAATTTCCATCCATTTCCCCTTGTCCTATCACTCTCCACTAGGGCGAACAGACCTATTCTCCAACTCTTGATCCTTTTGATCCTCTTCTCCAACAAACACTGGAGAACCATAAGTTACACTGATCTGTGGTGATATAGATGTTAGAGGGCTGTTGTGGAAAGGGCTAGGACATGAATATCACATGACTGGACACACTGCATAAAATAATAGTCCATTGTTATCATCTTGCTGAGCATCTGACTGAACATATACAACAAACATTGGTGAGAAGTACTTTTGACCACTTGTGTAACCATGTATTATTTTATTTGTGTTTTCCACTAACTCTTTCACCAGGATGAAAATTAATAGAAAGCGCTAAAAAATTAATGGCTGAATAAACTTCTGTAGCCAATAATTGACATCTGATACCAAGTTTTTCTCAGAAAAGGAGCTGGAATACATGAGCAAAGTAAAAGTTATTGAAAGACATAAAAAGTGCAATGCCACAGTCAGGAAATCAGTACAGAGAGAATCCAGCAGCTTGGCAGGTAAAAGTAATTGTACAATGCGATATTTGCAATGAATGTATTTAAAGGCAAATATTAATGGGCTCTTCTGATAAAAGATCAACTTTATCTTTCAGTGAAAGCATAGACTTACAAGCAGTATGAGCCAAAACTAATAATTAATATATTTGTGGGAAAACCAAGCATTTTCTGTAATAAAGATAGACAACAAAATACCTAGTACAATAAAAACTGATGAGCTCTATGATATTTTATACCTCATTAATGTTTTGATAGGTAGTCATATCTTCATTCAAAGTGAGTAATGCACACCTTGTTTTCTATTTATTGCCTATGTAAAATATTTCTAAAGAAAATCCCAAATACCCTGGGCTATGCTAAGCTGAGCTAAGGAGAACATCCTGCAACCAAAAAAAAAAAAGAATAGTCTTCTGTGCATCAGGAATAACAAAAAGAGCAAAGGCTATGATCATTATACCAAGTCATGCAGCCACTTACTAAGTGCTAATCAATGGGCACAGATTTAGAAACAAATGTAAGTCATTTCCAGTAACAGAAGTAAGCAGAGAGCTCAGAAATAGCATAGCAACAAACCTGCTCTGCCTGGAGGAAGCAATTTCCATCACTCAGGTTCCATTGCTGTCATCTGCAACAAAGGCAGGCTGTGGAAACAGTACCATTTCAGTGCTGAACATGTGAAGCATTTAGTCTTTCTTGTTCCCAAATTCCATATACTTACAATCTGATCTCAGCAGAAGTGGCTGTTTAAAACTGTACTCATTGCAAGATTTATGTCCTCTCTGGGCTGGAGCCAGCAGGTGACAAACTGACTTTGTACAACATATATGTATACTTCAAAGCCTGAAGTTTTCACTCTCTCCTGGAAGAGCATTTCCAGATTTTAAGTTGCTGCAGACTTCTGGATGTTCATCAGGTGATTTTGCTTGTCTCCCAGTATGTTAGGCACACTTTCAGGGTGAACAGTATCTAAACTATATCTAGGCTTTTGGACCTCTGCACTCCTGCTCAGTGTGTAGTTCCTCTGCCCACAATAGCCACCTACCCAAGAGAGGAGACCCACACTTCCCACTCTAGTACAACTGCACGGGTCCTGGGACCTGTTGGAGGTATAAGTACACACCATACTAGGCCTCCAACCCTGTGGACGATCCATTTTCCAACTCCATAGGGAAACAACAGCTCTAGAAGTCAGAAGAAAAAAGCCTTGAAAAAGCTTCTGACAGACCTGTGCACAGCTTAGACAGCACCTTATACACATAGGTCTAAGATTACCCTCACAGCCTGCTTCATCCTCATGAATCTGGTTTTTCTTTGGTTCATATCAGTTCTTTAGTGAGCCCAGAGGAGCTCCTTTCCTTCAGTTTACAGCAGTTCCCTTGACTTCTTCTATTGTCAGTAGAGGGAGGGGGAATTCAGGACCAGTTCATCCCACTTATGCAGCATACCTGTGTTAAGATGGACTGATTTGTCTTCTGGAGATTCTTATCTCTCCCTCCTGACCATATAAGAATTTTGGTTTAGACCGCATGTCTAATTTACTGGGGGGAGAAGTTAGATGAGACAAACCTCAAGCCTCATCTGCCTATTGCAGATGCCAAATTTCCAAGCAAAACTCTAAGGAACCATCAGAATTTTCATAAATACCAAAGCAGATGTACAAACAGATTTCCCAGTCATCTTATGACAAGGAGGTATTACAGCATCAATTCAGGAATTGTTTTAGGTTTCTGTGTCAGACAGAAAATTCCACTATCATATATCATAGCTTTCTGTGCCAGATTTTGTCTCCTTGAAATTGAGAAGCATCTTTCTCTTGGTATAAGAACAGGAAGGAGTTCTATGTCTGGAGAACTTCCGAGAGTTTGCCAGAACTGAGAAGTCAAATTAAGTAGTGATTACATGTTTTCAGCAGCATTGCAGTGGCGGTGACCTGTATCTTCTTCCTTCATACAAGCTGTTCCTTGCACAGAGGTTGTCTGAGTTACCCCTCAGAAAACTACACATGTGGGGCAAATCCTCTGAAGTTAAGGCTATGTAGGTCTGGTGACTATAAATGCAGACTCAAGCACAATACAACTGTGCTTAGCCAGCACCTGTGCTGTTCGCAGAATCACAGAGTAGGAGGGATTGGAAGTGGTCTCTAGGGATCATCTAGTCCAAACCCTCTGCTAAAGCAGGTTCACCTAGATCAGGTTGCACAGGAATGTGTCCAGGCATTCAGCAAGTGTATGGTAAACTCTTGCTTCATGGTGAGGCTGAAGAGACTGGCACGAAGAGTGAAATCAAACTGATGGTGCTGCTCTTCATCTTGCAGGTGGATGTCCCCATCCTCCCCTGTGTTGGTGCAGTACTCGTGACTATGCCATCTAACAGGTTGCAAGCTGATATGGTTGAAAACTTGCCCTAGAAAAATAGCAGATTGACTTTCAACTGGGTCATTGGGCTGGTCCAGCTAACTGCAACATCAGACAAGCACAAACATTCCCTTTCCAGCACCCGGGCTTAGTGAAACTGTGCCCTGAGATACAGCTGTGACTATGCAGAAAGTAAAAAAAAAATTGTGCTCAGCAAATATTTGAGGCAAATGCTAAGAATATATTGTACTGAGAAGAGAAGCCATAAAGGTAATCCAGTATACTGAGACTAATGGGTAAAGTGGCATGATGATATGTGGCAAGGAAGCTCAAAGAAGCAGTCTAAACCTACCAGTTCTTCATGAAAAACACGAATTCACACTATGTTCAGCTCAGCATTGACAACATCGACAGCTCAGCTCAGTGCTCTGGGAGATGCATCAAGAGTTAGTGACTCCTCAGTTCTTGCTGTGCTTTTGGGAGCTGGCTGCTGCAAGTACATCCACAGTGCAAAGGCAAATTACTGTCCTAAAAGATTTGTGGCTTTGGATGCCTTCCCATTTAGCAGAAAGCAGCACACCAGTGTTAGTCCTAAGAGAGCTGGTGCTTGTACAGTTGGAATCACTCACATTTAGATCAAGAAATTTAGTAACTTAGAATAAATGTCATTCCTCTATTGTGACTAGAACAAGGAGATCCTGCCCTTGCAGATGGAAAGTCACAAGGAGACCTCTAAAATTACAGGCTCAGAGATGTACATGCAGATTTTGAATTGTGTGGTTTGAGCACCCTTTTTTTAACATCATGCTTAGAGAAATAAGATCAACTGGAGGCTAGGAACTTTTTTTAAAATCAGCTTGGATTTGCTCATTTAAAGATTTTTTTGGCAGGCAGGACAGAGTTTCAAGTCCTTCACACAGTCATCTAAGTTTATGAATGTGGCCTTAAGGCTGTACTGTTCCATTTTTATATGCTTATACATAGTACTCAAGCAAACACAATGGAATGACATATTGGAAAGCTTTTAGCCTCTTGCACTACTTAATGCAATTTTTTTAGATGTCTGCATTGTTTACTCATCCTCCTGCTCCACTAACAGTAAAAGCCTGCTTGAGTTTCTCTTTGTCTTTTTTTCACTTCTTTTTTTTTTTTTTATTCTTTTTTAATCCACCAGCACTGCAGACACAGTAGCACAACCAAGTCAAAGGAAAACAAATCAAAGCAATCTCCAAATTCCAGACCTCTGCAGGACAGGCTGCTTGCGTAAAGCTGAAAAGGAGCCAGAGCATATGAGCAAGGAAGCTGCAACTTCATCCAGCAGCCTGACAGAAACTCCAAGGCTTCACTGCAGCAATTTGTGCAGATGCAGCAACATCTCTCTGACTAGAACTGTGTTACACGCTATCAGAGTCGTTCCCAGAAGGAGGATGCCCGTGTAATTCTGTGTCACTGACCCCTTGCTTTCAGTTTCAGCTCTCTGAAACCAGGTATACTCTACAGGTTTTTAAACAGTCTTTATTCCTTAGGACAAAAAAAACTTCCAAGGTAAGGGTAAACTGCATGAAAATGAGGAAGATTGATGAAAGAAAGCAAGGTCCCCAAGGAGGGTCATTCCCTTCGCTTTGGAGTGGTGGTGGTCAAGTTTCTTATGGGAGGAAGTGCAGGAAAATTAGCCCGAGCAGAGGTGGCTGCGGCATTTGCCTGGGATGCTGGCTGGCAGGCAGTTTCTGGCAAGGACTGAAGTGAGGGCTTAGGGTGAGTAGCAGCTGTCACGTGTTTTGGTGTTTGGGGACCGATCGGAACTGGGAACTGATATCTGTGGTTTGGTATCTGTACATCAGCTTGTGTGTGAGGTCAGCAGGCAGGGGAACAGTACTGGCCATGTCTGGGAGAAGGTTTAGAATGGTGTGTGCTGTCTTAGGGAAACATTGAAGATTAGAGCAAAACCATTTGCAGCAGTGTGACTCTGGGCTGAAAGCAGTAATCCTGACAAAACTGTGAACAGGATTTGGTCTTATAATGCAAAAAGAGAAGATTTGGCAGAGAGCCTAGAGGGGTGATGGGAGCTAGTCTCTGAATGTGTAAACGTTTATGTTTCTCAAAAAGTCTGTGCTGGTTGCTGGATAAATGACTGAAGCCTTACGAGCATGCATCACCTTTCATAGGAAACAAAGAGGCTGTTGCATTTCAGACAAGCCTTCCCACTGAATAATTCAATGCAACTAAATAACTACAGAGCTCAACTGAATTACATAAAACCGCAAAACTTGCCCTCTCCTTTACCTTGAAAGAATGCTATTTTTTCTGTCTGAGTGCTACATTATAGCATCAAATGAGTGGCTTGGAGCAATTCTCAAGACACTTGAAGAAAGAACAGAAAACATAGTGGAGACTGCATGAAAGGGAACTAACATATCACTGACAGGTTCAGATCAAAGCATAGACTGCTGCTGGTCATGAGGGAACAATAGAGTCTGAAACAGAGCATGCTTTGTGACCCCTTATGTCTTCATTGCTAGTGATGGTCCAAAAATGCTAATCTGGAGACAGAACCACTGAAATAAAAGCAGAAAAGCAAAAGGGCTGGTTGTTGTTGCAGTGACTACTTCATGTGTTGGGTTTATTCCAAAGAAGGTGATGCAAACCCTGTGTACCATGCATACTGGTTCTCTTGCACCCCTTCGCTTGCTCGGCACCATCATTCTTCTTGTCAGAGCTCCACACTGTGCCAGAGCTGAAGCAGGTATACATACCAACATGGAACCAAATGCCTCAAATGTCCATTCTCTGGACCTGCTGGGCTGAGGAGGGAGCCTTAAGAAAACATCCCATCTCCCATGAACACTCTGAGAGGTGGGGAATAGGCACTGAAACCACCCCTCATTTCCCCCTAACACCACACCAGCATCTCCTGTGTGGAGAGGACAGGCATCAATGAGCCATCCAGCGCTAGAGGAGTATTTGACTGCAGCCCCATGATTGTTCTGTGTCTGCTTTGTGGGCAGCTGAGGAGCACCCCAAACGTTCCTTGGCATTCCATGCATGCACGTGGGTTACCGCTTCTGAAGATGGGTACATTCAGTGCTCTAATCAGAAAAAAGTGTTTGCAAACATTGAACATTTGCTTTTGCTGAATTACCTTTCATTTTCCAGTTAAGATAATTCACTAAGAAATCCACAACTGTACTGGAAACAAAACTATGAGATTGCTAGTCAGAAATCACAGGAAGAAATGCAATATGAGTCTCATGCAGAAGCAGAAATGTTTTAAATAGATTGGTTTGTTTATTGCTATGTAGAGTTAACATAGTGGTAAATATCATGGCCAGATTACCAGAAAATGATTATGTTTATCTCATAATTTATTCATAGCATCGTGATTAACAACTTTGTGTCCTTGATCTGGCTTATCTGTTTTCCTTAAAAACAAACAAACAAACAAAACTTACTGAAAACCTAATCGATACAGATTGACATCATTTTTTGTGAAGGTAAAGTTTTGCTGCTAAATCTTCCTAATGCAACATTGACTATAATGAAACCCATTAAATTTAGAAAGGCTTTAATGTAAAGAAAAAAATTATCACAACAAATACTTTACATTCATATTTTGATATCTCACCTGAAGTGACCATAAAGAGTTGAAGAAATTTTGAATAAATTGATAGAAGCTGCAATATGTAACTTTAATTAGCAGGAGTATGAACATATGTGATATAATGAAAAAAATCAGTATAGCTTTTGTAGAAAAAAATATCTCAGAGCTCTTTCAGAGTTTTCTGGGAGGGGAAAGGAGAGAGGAGACACCAGTGAAGTCTCAGATATCTGCCCCTGTGCTTCTGCTATTTGACGTAGAAGTGATCTGGAAAAAGCAGCATTGTTCATTATGAGAGAGTTTCCTGATGGTAAGTTACTCTAGGCAGCAGAAATGAAAGCCAACTGGAAAAGGTTTTCAAGATATGAGTTATTGGGTTAAAATAGTAGAAAAAAACATCAATATTGATAACAGCAAAGGAACACACCCCACTCAAAGCAATCCTAACTTTGCATGAAGAGATACAAATGCTGAAGGCAGAAGTCCTAGTGCTTGGGTAGGACTGATCCCTGAGTTACAGTAAACAGTTTTATGAAGCTGTCAGCCCAGTCCTCTGTGGTGGAGAAGGAAAGGGAGTATGTATAGCATTAGGAGTTATTAAGGAAAGAATAGGGAAGAAACCATAAGCATAGTATGCAGGAAATTTATGGTGAGGTCACAACTTGAATATTGTCTGCAGCTCCATCTCTCTTGTTCTAAAAAGAACAAGAAAAGTTCAAAGAAGGGCAAGAAAGCTGAAGCAAATGGTCCATTGTGAATGATTACATAGCCCAGGACTCTTCAGAGTGAACAAAAGGAGCAGAGGGGAGATTTGGCAATGAGTCTTAAAAACATGTGCAGTGTAGAAAGAGGGGCTAGAGAGTAATTATTGTCTCTTTCATAAAGCAGAAGAACTAGAGGGAATCAAGAGAAATGGGCAGGTAAAAAGTCCAAAATAAATAAAAAGAGGTGCTTTTAGCCAGCTGTGTAACTGAACTTTGAAACACTGAAGGACTTGATGGGTGCCAAAGCCTTATGTAGGCTCATACAGCTACTGGACAAATCAGTGGAAGAAGAATTAATCGAAGTCTACAAATCATGAGGATACCACATCTGTCCCAGGCCATTATTGAGCTTCAGACTGCTGCAAGCTGGAACAGGTACTAAGTGTTAATGTACACTTATCCTGTTCAGGTAGCTTTCTGCAGGCAACTGCAGCTGATGCTGGGCTGAACAGCTCTTTGGTCTTACCTAGTCTAGCCATTTTTAACATATGACTGGAATCCAGCAGGAAACTGAAACATTGAAAACAACATGGACATACTTCCATTGAAATAAAACCAAAAAGTGCTCTCCCCGTCAAACTAAACAGCAATGAAGAAAGGTTAGCCAGCAGTTTCCAGTTCTGCCACTCTGTTTTCATGCGCCTTTAAAGGTTACATTGTTAGCCTAACAAATTCTTGGGAACAACCTTTATAGTGATATGAATGGATCAGCTAGTTATGACAAAAACATGCATATGGCAACAACGTCGTTTTCAGGGGCCTCCTTCTGCTTTTGTTAATTACACAGATTTGGGGTTTCTTTCTCTTTATAAAATATCCCCCCCCCCTAAATTTTCAGTCCAATATTAATTTAATGTTTTAAGAAAAGCAGCATAAAAATTCAGAAATGATGTATAAGTGGTGAAAATGAAAATCTACTAGGTCTTTTCCTACAAAACTGTACTAAGAACAAATTAAAAAATAGTATTACTTCTTCCTATAAGTTGGCTAATTTTGTAATGTTTATCAGACAAAAGTAAAGTATTTGTTATTGTTAATGGCAGATGTGCTTTTTGAAGGGAATTAGGAAGATAAGGAGGTATAGTATTTTTGCATGGATTGTAGATCCAGCCAAAGAAATGATAGAGCTAATAGGGACATGTGAAAACTAAAGCCTGACATGCTTTGATTGAGATTTCACCCCAGTTTCACCTGATTCAGTTCAAGAACATCCTTTATCTGATTATTTACTGTAGAACAGGAGTGAGCCTTTAGACATTGTTACAGATACAGTTAAACACGACAATGTGTAACTGTAAGAGACCACAATCTGGTGTGTTTCATACATTTGAGAGCACTGAGAAGGTGCAAATTACAGATCAATGTAATGTAAATAGGGTTTTATACCATTTGGTTTCTCATTAGGCTTCTGTTATTCTTTGTAGTGGGAATTATTCTAGCTTCAATCATTTCTATAGAAATTTATTTCAATCAAGTTTTCTTACATCATCCAAACTCACTGCACTAAAGGCAATTTAATTCTAGTTCAGCACACATTGCAACTAGTGATTTACTTCAGCAGTTTTTGAGTAACTTTAAACTAGATGAATTCTCTCATCTAGATTAGATATTGGAAAAATCTATGCAATGTGTTACAGCCAGGCTATCTGGCTACCTGCTCTGCTATTCTGGAAATGGGAACTAGAACCTGCAGTAAATAAATACATCCTTATGTCAGTGTGTACTCACCATGAATTACTGCAATGAGGAATTGAGCATCTCTAGGAATCAAGCCCTGCTCGCAGTAGGCAATTCTAAACAAGGAACACAAAAACTAGGGAAGGTTTCCCACAACTCCTGTACTTCAAACTCCTTTGGGAAACATTTAATTCCACCTTTGCTTTCTATACACTAAGTGGTGTTTTCCTTTTCTTTCTGTTCTTTCTATACCACTGTAGTCAACTAGTGAAACATGAAGAACACAGGCATGAAATGTGACCAACTTGGATTTGTTTGTCCTTGAATTTATTCGACAGCTATCTCCTCCAACATCTACTCACAGACTGTTTCTTCGGATGGCATAGATAAACCCATATCTAAACTACTATTTTTTTTAATTGATCCCCCATATCATTCATTGATTTCCTAAGCACAAAACTATTTTGTAATTTTATTTACTCTTTCAGATTTTTCACAGTAGCATAGGGAAAAAATGGATTAATGTGCTTCCTTTGGAAAGGAGACTGTTATTCATTCCCTGATGAAAGACTGCTTATCTCAGCTGACAAAAGATGCCCTTTCCACAAAGCTCTCTGATTTAAAATCGTGGATTCAAAACAGCTCACATATTATATACATTACTCCATAGTTTTTACCATTGATCTTAATATACCATTTAAATGCAAGTAAACTTTGCTAGACAGGTAAATGCTCATTGGAAGAGAATGAGAATGGGATTGTAGAAGTGGTCCACAAAATCTAGGCTTTACATTATGTTTGTAATGTTCTCAGCTGAAACTTTGATGATGAGAGTAGAGGGAGCCTTGCGAAAAATGTGTAGTGGGTACTTAACAAGTTCTAGAAATGGACAGTGGCTCATTGACCCCTAAGATTTTGGAACCATTGAACTCAATCCACTGTCTTTGAATGTTAATACCATATACTGAAAAATTTGAGTACCAGTGTAACCTCTCCAGGTCTCAGTGCTGTGGATTTGTTCTGTTGTTCAGGAACACAGTGGGGAAATACCACTCATATTCTTGTTCCTTGCTTGTTTTTCATCTTATTAGCTTCTGCATGCGGAAGAGAGAGAAGTATAGTGGAATTTCAGGAAGAATTCTGCTGAAAAACTTTATAAATGTCAAGTGAGATTCAGATACTGTTTGTATGGTATGGCTAGGCTTCGCGAACGAAGATCCAGGGAGGGCTCCATCCACGCTCATCATCAGCGCCTTTTCCAAGTGCACTGATAAAAAGAGGATAGCAGATAGCACCCTCGAGCCTGCGCTATGGATTTTTTTAGGTGAGACACAGCATGCGCAGAGCTGGACCCACCCTTTAGTCCTAAGGTTCATCTGCCACGGCCTAGCAAGCTTGGACGCTGGCAGCGAGGTCCTTAGGACATAGGTTTTATTAGAGTGTCCTTCTCTTAGATGGAAGGCCTTACAGGGCTAAACGAGCTCCATCTGCCCGGGTTTGGAATCAGAGTTGTCCTTCTCCTAGGATGACTGCCAGAAGGCTAATAAGCTCATCCTACCCATAGATACTGTTTGTAGAACAGAGGGAATCATCAGTTAACCAACACTGATACAAAGAAACAGACTGGATTTAAAGCTACTCTGGCATAAACTGGTGTAATTCTACTCATTTTCATGGAGCTGCTGCAAGTTTATATTGGCATACATTAATTCAGAATGCATAGTACTTACGGAAAAGCTCAGATTTAAAACTGGACAGTAAGCATGCTGTCATATCTGTAGCAGGAGCTTTAATTACTTTAATGAAAGAAAACCCATGAGCTGAAACATAGGTTGCACTTTGAAGCATTCAAGTAAGAACACTACTGATAAAATCTTTATTTGCACCTGCTTACATTTCTCAATAGTTTTTTTTAGTCCAAATGGTTTATAATCTTTTTTTTTTAGCATGCACATTTTGATTTAGGCTATGGCTAACTTCCCTTCCAAAGAATTTAATAGATAAAATTCACACAGACATTTGTATGTGGCTGTCTTATCTGACAACTTCTAATTTCAGTAAAATTTATGTTATCAATCTGAAATGCTCCTATTCTTTGCACTTTAAAACCTAAGTGGATGCACTGTTGACCATTGGCTTCATTTTCATTGCTGCTGTTTCAGTTCTGACACATAATCACACAAGAAAATGTACAGGCTGTTTAGTTTTACTGATCTCCTTGAGAGAACCATAGACAATATGCAAATATCAAGCACTGTGTTGGCTCTGTCCTACATCTGCTGCTGAGGAAAAGTGGGCAGCAGCAGAGGTACCAGCAAAAAGCCTTGGATTTACTGGCAGGGTGGTGTTTCATGGGAGAGGCCAGTAGAAACCTCTGCCTTCCTGCCACTGCCAGCATCAATTTGGTAAACAGGAAGGCCTGGTTCAGAGGTAGAACAGACTTGTAGCTGCAGAAAGTGGAGTGGCTTCACAAGAGCATTAGGGAGTTTGCCTCAGGGGAAGGACTCCCTGAGTCCAGGGTTGGGAACTTTGGCTCACTTTCCTCTTCAGCCAGCTGAGAAATGCTGGACCAAATCCTACCACTTTCACCAGAAGTTTAAAATAAACTGTCTTAAAAGTAGGATTTAGTTTGCCTGAATTAGCAACTAACTGGCATCTAAACTCCAGGGCATTGAGTGAACCAGATTTCCTGAAGTCCCTAAATTCTCTCTGGCCACTGAAGAGATCTAGATGGCCTTAAATGCCACTTGTCTCTCCGAGCTGAGATCTGACCTTCCCGAAAGTGAGCCCCTAACTGTAAGCATGGGGTGTCACCGGACTCTCACACCTGTGGCTCTGTGGCTGTGCAGTGTAACCTCATTTGGCAGCTGATCCACGTGTTGGGCTCCTTGCCCTTCCCTATTTTAGTGAAATACCAGTGTCCCTTGCCTAGGATATTTTTGCAGGGATTTAAGACATTTTCAAATGCAGAAGTATTGTCTGGGTGCTTAACTTCCAGAGAATGCACAGCTGGCCCTTACAAGGAAGTTGCTCTCTTGGCTTGGACCAGAGGTCCATTTGACTCAGTATCTACCTGATAGGGACAGGTTGCTTTCTCTTGATAAGGTGAAGATCAGCATGAACAACAGCCCAAAACCAGATGACAAGGAAAAAAATAAGAAACGTGGCCATGAATACATACCATGAGAAAGAGTACAAGAAGTAGTGTGTGTAGGCAGATAGCAGTTTATACTTGTAGAAGACTTAACCAATGTTACCTCATGTGTATCTAAATTTACTTTGGCAGGTGGGTCCTGGGATCCTGCTGTCTGCAGCATTCCCAAGATAATGGCTCTGTCCTTCTGTATAATCCTTGCAGGCAGCCTGGCTTAAGTTTTAGAAACCAAATATATGACTGAGGTAGGTTGCAGGCCCTGGGATGGTAACTGAGATACAGTCATGGAGTTGAGCAGCTCCTCACCAGGAAACGCAGCAGAGGTCAGAGAGCTGGAGGCCAGTACACCAGGGAGAAGCAAAAGGATGTGAGAAGAACGTAGTAAAGTAAAGATGTGCACTCTGGGTACCTTGTTGTGATTTCAAGAATTAGGAAAGTTATGCCAAACTGAGGCGTGTGTGAACATCTGAAGTGTGTGCCTGTTGACATCACCTATAAATGTATTGCTGCCACTTTCAGAAAATTAGAAAGTGCCCTGGTTGAGCAAGGTGAATCCTTGGGGAGGGTGAGAGCAGCGACCAGAAGACCAAGCACATTATTGATTTATTTGCACATGTGAACCAGCTCTGACAGGGTGATCAGGCAGCGTTGGGAGCAATCCTTTCTTCCAGGCACCTCAAGTCAAGTGCGAAAGACCAACTCCGCAGCTGCAAATCTGCTCCAAGAATTAACTCAGAGCAAACATCCCAGTGGAGTGCAATCTCTGCTGCTGCTTGTAAAGCTCTTCACAGCCAGACCCCTTCATGGTGAAACCAGTTAACCAACACCCATCACTCAGCAAGAGAGCTGCAGCAAGCAGGCAGCACTGGCTACCTGCGCAGGTAGCGCTGGCGTTGATGGCAGCGTGCGTACACGCTATAAATGCGTGACACGTAAATGTGGATGTTAATGCTTGGGGGGGAGGGAACGGGAGCGGGCTGAGCTGTTAGGCGGGGAACACCGCCCGGTGAGCTTCGGAGCAGGTGCTGCAGGCAGGCAGGCTGCCTATGTGGCACTATTACGACCCGGCTGCAGGAGAACGCCGGCGATGGCCTCCGTAGTCGCCGCGCCTTTCCCGCTTCGCCCCGAGGGGCGCGTGATAAGGAGCTGACCACGGGCAGCGCTATCCCTTCCAGGAGGGTTGCCCCCGCCCCCCACTCGGCCAAGAGGCGGCACCGATTGGCTGCGGGTACGCGCGTGAGACTGCCCACCGCCCCTCCGCGCGCGCCGGTGCCGGCGGAGCGGCGGCTGGAGTCACGTGGGGCAAGAAGGCGGGATGAGGCGGGCTCTGCGTTGCCCCGGCGACGGGGGCGGGCGGCAGGGCCGCGCCAGGCCCTCCCCTCCGTCCATGAGCTGCCGGGACGGTGTCAGCGGAATAAGAGCGGAGCAGGCAGCTAGGCGTACAAGCTCTGGCGGGGCGAGGAGCGGGTAAGGGCAGGGCGAATACAGCGTAGCTGCCTTAGGCCGCAGACAGCCCACCTTGCAACGCGGGGCAGGGTGGGAGACAGGCAGCCTGGCGGTCTCAGGCCCTGCTGCAGGTTTCAGCGAGCGGGCGCCCCGCCGCGGGTCGGTACTGGTGCTGGAAGCCGGTGTGCGTGGGCCGCGGCGGGCAGTCATACAGCGTCAGCAGTTATCTCGCGCCTGGGTGTTGTCAGTATGCCCGCTGGTCGGCACTGGAGGCTCAGGGCAGGCTAGCGGGTGCGGCGGCGGAAGCTGCGGGAGGCGGAAGAAGCAGCCTCCAGTGGTGCGGGTGGGGCCTTGTCCGCCCCGAGGCTCCCCGGGACAGGGACTGTGCCGCGGTGGCCGTCGCTGCTGGCGGCGGAATAGATGGGTGTGTGCTGAAGAGCTGCGTGTTTCTGAGTGGTAGGAATCGGAGCTGGTTCCGTGCATTTGGTAGCTTTGTATAAGGCGGATTGTGGCCCGGAGTCCCCCTTTCTAACTTGTGATCTTTGCTTTTACCGAGAGGCGACATTTAGTACTCCCCGTGCTTGTACAGACGGTGTGTGCGTTCCTTTTTCCGTTCCTTCCCACGTTACTGGGATGTTGTGGGCTCTGCATTACGGCGAGCTATGTTTACGATGTGTTTGTGCAAAACTGGGGTACAGAGCCTCGCTGTCAACAAGGCGTTTGTTGAAGGTGGGAGATAACAATTCTGCGGTTCACGGAAACGCGATGGCGTTGAGGGATGTGGAATGCAAGAGTCTCAGCACCTGAACTATACTCTCCCCCCCACCTTAATCTGTTAAAAGCAGTGGACAAACAAACAATGAAAACTTGTCTAGATATTTTCTGAGCATGGGGAGAATGTATTAAGATACTCTTCCAAAGGAAAAAAAAAAAAATATATCGGATATTACCTGGTATCCCCAAATGAACTAAAGAGCCTCCTTTTACTTATGTAGTGAGCAAGAAGACAGGGAAAGCAGGTGCATCACTGGAATTGAGAATAAAACTTCCTGTGTAAGCAAAAACAGCAATTAACAAAATTCTGAGGATCTGCATAACTGTTAGGGCCTAGGAGCTAGAAAAGCATCTAATGTGTTTATAAATGGGAACTAACTAAAGAAGAAAATCTGAATGGGAGTGTTGGTTTTTTTTCCCCTTTTTAGTTGTAGTGCCACATTAATTGGGAGGACTTCAGTGTAAGGTTCTAGAGAAACCTGGAGTTAGTGACCTAAGTTTGTGTCACTAGTGGAATCATATTGTTGCCTGTGAGGTGGTGGGACAACCTCTGGCAGAAAACAAAACAACAAACCAGCAAGGAGAGCTGATTTAGTCATGTGTATTACACTCTTACGCTAGGTAGCAGAAAAGAGATGTCTGGAACACTGAACCCTCCTTGAAGGAAGGATATGAATTTTTATTCTTGGGCAAGAAGCAATGTTTGCATGGAAAAGACTTACAGCATGGTAAGGAGTCAGGAAAAAATCTCCTTTTTGTCTCTAACTGTAGACTCATAGACCAACACTGCAAAGAAGGAAGTATACTCTTGCATAACTTAGAAAAAATCTATGGTTTAGTTTCTCTGAGAGTTTCTGGTGGATGCTTAAAATAGAGTGAATGAAGAATAAGAATGCTTTCTTATATTGCCATAGTTAACAAAAAAAATCCAGTCTTTTTCTAGGGTATTTTAATTTTACTTTTCTTTCTTCTTTGTTGTGCTTTGGACAGAGAATCTTGCAATTTAAGAGCAAGTAGCTTTCAATATCTTATTCTTAAAACCAAAGTTAATAGTAAATGAGACCTCAGGAACTTGTCACTTGGTTTGTAAGACTATATACAGATTTGTGTATACAGATTTCTTAAGAGTTTTTTTTCCTATCACTGCCTTCTTCCTTTCCCTTTGTGCTTCTATTTTTTTTTCTCACCATGTTCAGACCATTTATTTAAATGCTTCTTTTGCTTCCCCATTTCTCTTAGTTCTGCTAGGTGTTTTATGTGTCTCCACATCAGTTTTTAGTACAGTTTAATATGGTAAGAAAAGAGATTTTTGAGTACATTGTATAACGGTATAGGATCTGTTGAAAAGTAAGACAATATATAAACATTAGAAGAGAACTACATTCTTAACTCTTAGTAAAAGTTGCTGGTTTTATATAGTTCTCTTTACAGTTAAGCTCAAAGAGCACAAGCAAATACTGTGAAATATGCACAGGATTTCTATTGTCAGTGATTTCTTTAATAGACCATTGCACATCCTTGTTAATATACAGTTGTACAACCTTACAGCTTATGCAGTGATCTTATTTCCTTCATATTTGTAGAATTTTGTCATTGCCATGGTCATCTCTCTTCAAATAAAAAACCATTGCATGTAGATGAATTCTGAAGCAAAACCAGTTTTGAAGCAAATTAAAAACTGGTTTTAATACTTGTCTTTGCAGGCAGAGGGGGAGCAAAGGGAATGTAGGGTGAAATGATTATTTTATAAGAGGATTCTGTTGCTAGGAAGCCCTTGCTGTCCAGAACAGGCTTCCATGTCCTTTATGGGTGAATTTAAGTTCTTTAGAGTGAACAGCTGTCATCAACAACGCCTCACTATTACCTGTTTTTCTTTTTTGAGAGATTGTCAGGTTCCCTGGACTTCTTAGCAAAGACCTGTAGTAGCTGCAGCCTGAGATGACACTGCTTCATATTGCTGACTCAACTTTAAGGTCATCTTTTTTGTTGTGTTTGTTGGAAAATTGGATTATAATGTTGGACAAAGATTGTAATATGCAGTGGAGGGAGGACTCTGCGTGTATGTCTGGGATTACTTAAATTTTGCTTGCTTTTCCACTTCGGAGACAGTTGTGAGAATACCAATAATTCTGACAAATTATTGCGTGATGAAGATTCACAGACATTTAGATAGTATCAGCTAATTGAGCTGGTGTCATCAGAGATACTAGCTCTTGTGATAGCACTGATCTGGAGATAATTTACCTGTTTTTTATGCTGAGACAAGATCAGGTAGAAGGGATATGTGGTTGTTTATGTTCTGTCACCTGGACTGATTTGTCTGAGCTAGCTAAGCTGATCGAGCAGCTTGCTACTACTGAAGGGGGAGATCTCCCTCCTGTGTTTTTTCCCTTTGCTGGCAGTGACAACTGCCTGATCCCTCAACATAGCAAAACCAAATAATTTTATGCAAACCTGTGGAGATAAGTCACATTGAGAAGGAACAGGATGAATGCAGTGCTGGAGGAGGAGGAAGGGAGGAGTTGCTTGGAAGGAAGAGAAACATCATGAATTGTTAGGTGGGCTGAGCTGTCTTGTTTAGCTGTACCCTAGCCTTTTCTCAGGAGATGGGGTCTTTTGCTTCCTGAATGGAAGCATTTGAGAAGAATTAATAAAGCAGCATGCTATGCACTAGATTCAGATTTTCTTTTTCTCTGTTCAAATTCAGGTCCTGCATTTGAACATTTTTCAGTGAATTGTGGAAATCAGTGTATGGAAGTATCTTCACACTGGAATGTGTGAAGAGGAAGGGGTGAGGAAAAAGATGCTATGTGCAGTCTTGAGTTTTTTCTTGCTATATGCTATTCGCTCTTTATGGTTCATGTTTGCAGCCTGTGGTCTGATTAAGATCTCATTTTTGTGGGAAGTCAGAGTTGTTACTAAGAGTGGACGCATGAGTGTTAGTGTGATTCTTGGGCAACTGTGTGTGAAGATGCAGCTTAAGCCTGATGCTGACTTGAGAGCAAGACAAAACAAAATTAAACACAGTTCATTAGCTGATGTATGTTGAAGAAAGGATAGGTATGTAATGCTGTGATCAAAGTAGTGAAGTCCTAGAATAGTGCCTGTAAGTACTGAAACTTCTGTTGTGTTGTTCTCTTGTGTTGTGTGTTTCTCTTCAGTTCCACTAGCTTGCTCTTTTTTGTCACCACTGCACATTTCAGCTTCTTTCATATTCTGTAGTTCAAATATTGTGATTTTTGGTGTGTTGGAGAAGAGCAGGGCTTCCACCTTTCTGCTTTTCTGACTTTATTTCTTAGCCCTCGCCCATAAATAACTCACTACTGCCTACTGTTACTGTGGGTGGGATTTTGCAGTGGCTTCACAGTGGATAAGCACTGAAAGTGTTTTCTTCTGCGCTTCTGAGCTTGTGTAGTTCACTGCAGGCATTTGTGGCTTGCCCTGTGACGTTTATTTGTATGATACTTTTGAGCCATGTGGAGCTGAGGCATTGTGAGAATTACTTACTTTGTCAAAGAACTTTTCTATACTTTCTGGACAATTAGAAAGGTCCAAAATGGAGGGCAAAAGTGTTCAACAGTGGTTTGCTAAAGGTGGTGGAAGATGAGTGCCTGTTAAACTGTGTCTCTTAGTAGTTGTGCAAACATCTGACAATTTCAGCTTAAAACCCTCATTTATTGTCACATTTATACATTCTTTGCCAACTTTTCCTTTCCCCAGAAAGTTGATCTCCTTGACTTCAGTTAAATACATCACCATGCTCAATGGAAAGGTATGGGAGCATAAAGTACTAAATGTGAGATGTGAGGAGAATTCCTGGTTCTTCAGACTTCTGACAATAGACGAAAAACCTGTCTGATTTCCAAAGAGAAAATTGGGAAGATGAAATATCAGAAGGAGTTATTGTCAGGTAGTGCCAAATGCAAGAGTTGATTGGAAACACTAGAAGTATTGGTAACTTTTTCCAGTCTTATTTCCGCAAATGCCTGACTTTGTCTCTTCTGTAGTATTGTGGAAGCTCCTACCAAAGATTTGTGGTGTTCTGTGGGTGATAAATGGCAAAAAGCATCTAACTTGCTCAGTAAGCAACTGATTTGGTTAGGCATTAGTATATTAACTAAAAGATGAGGAATGAGTAACAGAAACAGCAATCTGAAGGAATTAGTAGTTCTCAATGCCGTAATTCTGGAAAAGAGGTGAATTCTGCTTGAATTACAGGTTCCTCTTAGACTTGTGTGTTGCTTTTGCAGTGTAACCTATTTTGGCAGTATCAGCTGAGTATTTTTCTAGCCTGTTTAAAGTTTTGAATGCTATCAAAAGGACAGAAAAAGAAAAATTCTGATTACAGCATTAGTTTGGGGCTTTACTTGCATTTCACTACCAAGCGCAGACCACTAGGAGGCACTCACTATAGGATACCTTCCAGTTTTATTTCAGGCCATGCCAGATACATTATTTCTCTATTGCACTCTTGCATGCTCTACTTGATTACAGTTTGTAGTACTGTTTGTACAGAGGAATTAATCATAGTATTCCCTTAGTTTTATTGTTAACAAATTTCTTTAAACAGAAGGCAATCAAATTTCGTGTCTGCTACTAAAAAGATAAATTCAGTTTCTGTAATAAACCTGGCAATCTGTGCTACAATTGCAAAAGCCTGCTAGGGGAGTGTCTTGGTGTTAATAATGTGTTGGTGTTTTTTATTATGCCTGTTTTCTGCTAACAGAAGTTTGAGCTTAAACTGAAAGTTCAACTTGACAGTAAATCTGATTAAAATAATTGTTGATACAATCATATTAATGTTAAAATCACTGAAAAGATCACAAGCATGTTTTCCAGAGCATTAAGTACAAGCAGTGAGGCTGGGACAGGTATTTACTAAATGGAATGAGTACTGCATTAGTAAAAGTAGCATGTGTTGGCCAGTGGTGACTCGTATTCCATATACTTTATTCTAGAGCATGGGTAAAAAGTTTTTTGGCCAGTGGTGACTCATATTCCATATACCTCATTCTAGAGAATGGGTAAAAAGTTTTGAATTGGAGACCGGAAATAAAGGTACCATACAATGGCTTATAGAAATTACAGGTTTTTTTCAAAATGCTAGTTTTAATACCTATTAAAAATGCAACTGCATTGTACTCTACTCAAAAGGACTTGCTGCTATGCCTGGTCAATATTTGTCTCTTACCTGAAACAGAAAACCAAGGAAAGTAAACAGACTTTGTATAGATGTACATTCTCTGATCCTCTTTGCATGATCTGTAAGAGAACTTCTCAGAAGTTTATTTTTTGTATGAGTATGTTTATTCCTCCTTTAGTGCAGTAAGATAGTTGTATAACCTGGTAGACCAGATGGCTTTTATTAGGCTAACATAGTGAGCTGTGGAAAATTAAGGCTTGCACATGGGTTGTGTATGCCATGCATACCTTCTTAGGTACACTGTCACTTTGTTTGGCACTCAAGCCTGATTGTGCAGCTGTATGAGCAGCACTCAGTAGTACAGTCATTTTAGACTGACATAACTATTTACTAATGAGAAATTTGACATGTACTTCACAAGAAATAGAGATGGTTTAAATAGTTCCTTTTTTACTAGTATATAAATTATTTAAAAAACAAAAGAAACCCAACAAAACATCAAAAGAAGGCTTAGGGGAGGTAGGTAACACTTAATTTGGAGTATTGTGTGAACTGGAGACAACCATCAGACTTTCTGCCTCTCCATTACTCTTGCTGTAGCTGTTAGACAGCAGTTACTGGAAGTAATAATTTAAATAAGTATTCTGGGATTTTGACTTCATTTGGCTTAGTACTGGATTTTAGTATAGTGCTGCTGTAGTACTTTAGTAGTTGCTGCTGCTTATTGTATTCTGGACACTCCAGACCTCTCAGGGCAATGCATTGCTGAAAATGTAACCCAGTAAAAGGCCTAGTTCACTCTCGTATGAGTATTAGCTCTGACGTAAAGCTTTTGCTACATTTTCTTTCTTTATCAAATTGTGCTGACGTTAGAGATAATACCATCTCCTAATTAGCACCCTATAGAGGTAGTATGTTCATGATCTAGTATCCAAGATTGGAACTTAAAAATGACCTATTTAGCATCCTTTAAAATATTTATGTAATGGGTTTGGTATTTCTTTTAAAGACTTTAAACACAAGGCATTCCTATGCTTTCAGATGCTCAGCTGATAAGCAGCTTCATGAAAATGGAAAGAAGTCCAGAGAAAATACAAATCTCAAGTGAAGAAAAAGTTTTTATACCACAACGGCAAATCAGAAGCAAGTCCCTTGAGAGCTGGTACAGAAAGGGGCCAGAGGGCGGATGTGGTATGGAGTGAATTATGAGGATGATAAAGATGGGCATGAGAGGGCAGATTATATGTGAAAGTCAGATTGTTCACTGTTATGTGATTTATTCTAGAGGGTGAAATGGAATTTCAGAAGTTGATAATTTTGTTTTCTTCAGAGATGGCTATCTGAAGTCCTGACACATTCCAAAACTGTAACCATTCCATTGAGAATGTACATTCGGAATGTTAACAGCAGTGGTGAACTGAGATTCTGGTAGTTTTTTGTGCTCTCTTATGGCTTAATATGTGATATTTTGGGTTTTAGTTGTTTTTTTTCCCCATAGTCCAGATGACATCCTTGAAGTCAAGACAGACTAAGGCATTCTACCTCAGTACATGTATTTTGTGCAGTATCTGCTGCCATATTACCAGGCACCACAGCAATTAAAGATGTGTCACTTCAAACAAAATAGAAATTCTGAAGTAAAGTAGTTCCTGCTTAAGGCAAATTGGCATATTTTCTCGGAGCAAGATGAGATGCTATGCTGCGTAAGGTGTAGTATCAGCAACCCCAGTCTGCAACAGAAAGGTGACAAGCAAGCTGANCCACCTCCACAGAGTGTTTGCTATGTTACAGCATCAGCAGGACAAGTTATTCACTGAGTTTTTTGAAAAACAGTGTGCTTTAAATGCTCATGTCTTGTCAGGAAATAACTATGAAAGGGAAGAAGGTTTTCTGTGCATATGCAGCTTTTTTGGAAGCTTCTTAATTATTTGTCAATTCTCCTTGTATTGTTCTTTGTCTGCAGCTTGAAAATGGGATGAATAATGAGGTTATCCAAAACTGTTTTCAAAGACCTTTGTCCTGTCAGTCTGTTTCAGAACTTAATTGGAGAAAAAGAAATAGGTACAACAGAGAAGTAGCTAGCACTTGTTGGAACAAGTACTTGTTTTAGAAGTGCTTCATTATCCAGTGTGGTATCGCTTTACCATTTGTTCTGCACTGTAGAATGAGAGCATCTTGATTCCTTACTAATTATATATTCTTGCATTAGGAAGACATGCTTGATATCTCTTTGCATTTGCATCAACAAAATACTTTCTTTACCACTGATGCTGAGAATTAACCCTTTTGCCAAACTATGGCAATGCGTGTTAAATCCATGTAACTGTGCAAACAACGCAGGAAACCTGGAGACTGAAGCTTCAGATGGAAGGCCACTAAAACATTATGGATAGCATATTTTTACGTATTCCAATAGTCTGGTAGAACTGCAAAAGCACTAGTTCCTTAAGCTATTCAGTTGCAGTGAATTGTGGATGTTAGCTATGTGGTTATGTTGGTGTTTTGTGAGACTGTGGATGACACTTGTTGCCAAGCACTCAGAGGGAGCAATTATTAGGAGCTTGGGGAACCTACAGTATTTCCTTCCTTAAGGAGATCTTTCATGTAAGTTGATACTTGTCACAATTTTAAGTTTAAAGTTGAAGTTTTTATTGAATTGCCCTCTGAGAATACAAAAATAATGGATTTAGTCTTTTCCATCTTTTGCTTTTCGTATCTCAGTTGTTCCCCCACAATTAATTGTGGATGAGCACTCATCTAGAGGCCTTTGTAGCTGAGTGTTTTAGACTTCTCTTGGTTACTACCCTTTGCATTCCCATTGACAGCAAATGCAGTTCTGGCTCTTTCACCATGTCTAGAGAATAAGATTTTAATGCTTAGACTAGCTTGCGAGTGGCGCACTACAATTTGTGGATGCTTCAGTAGAAATGGGTTTGGACAGTTCATCTCTGTATATGCCTAATGTGTCAGTGAATATGACTTATGAGAATTTTAGGGCTTTGTTAGAAACCAGGCTCAGTTAAAATTTATCAAAGCCACCAAGCACAAGTATTCTAACACTTGTTAGAAAAATTGGAATCAACTATAAGACTGGTAAGGAATCCTATTACCACTGAATGGCTAATAATTAGCACTTGTTCAAGATTTGAAAATGGTAGCAAAAATTCTGAGAGGTTGCAGAAATGAAATTTGCCTCTGCAATTATTAGTGTTTCTCTTCTAGGAAACAGCAAAATATTTAATCATTTAGAAGAAATTATATGTTAGGATTTAAAGTGTGTTTAAGGAGCTGTTCAATCTTGTTTATTTTAATCCTTCTGAAATATTCTGATTTACTTAGATTTTTCCTTTTCTTAGATTGACTTCCCTCCAAAAGTGTGAGGGGAAGTGTGATAACTAGGAACTTTAGGTTTTCAGAGTAAAACTTAATAAACTCTTGGACAGTTTAGCTTAGAGCGAGGAACACAGGATGTTGAGACTTTATGAATTCATACTCTCCAACAGTCATTTGCCTTGAGTTGTTACAGAATCTTTGTGTTTTGTGCAGAGCTCACAAAGACAGGATTGGTGTAGTGTTGTTTTGACTTTTTTGCCAAAGTATGTACTAGGGGTAACTGTCTTGCTTGTTTTGGCTATTCTGGACTAAATTAGAAGGTTACTTCTCCCTGCTATTATCTTAGTCTTATTACCAAGTACAGCTCACAACAGAGGTAGTTTAAAGAAAAAAAAAAAAAAAAGCATTGCCTGTTCCCATCATCTGTTAGCACTGAAGGGTTTTAAAGGATTAGCAAAGAAATAATTCATAAATTGATTTAGTGGACTGTACAGAGCAGATACAATGCTGTTCCTTTCCAGTTTTGTTAATGACAGCTTCTGCAGCGTTTAAAGTCATAATGATTGGTTATCTGTCAGGACAAAAGGGAAGAACAGGTTTAAAGTGGATTTACAGCAGCGCCTGACTGCACAGTTCTGATTACAGTACTATCTGTTACTTGTCCAGGAACAGTCTGAAAATCACTTGGGGTCTTCTGTGGCCCCTGGTGCGATAACTGTGCCGACAGCAGAGGGAGCATTAAACTCGCTGCCCACGGTAAAGTGTGGGGAGTGAAACCCATGTTCCTATAATCCTTGTATGGGTAGGATGTGTTCATTAGCCTTCTGGCAGTCATCCTAGGAGAAGGACAACTCTGATTCCAAACCCAGGCAGATGGAGCTCCTTTAGCCCTGTAAGGCCTTCCATCTAAGAGAAGGACACTCTAATAAAACCTCCGTCCTAAGGACTTCACTGCCAGCATCCAAGCTTGCTAGGCCCTGGCAGATGAACCTTAGGACTAAAGGGTGGGTCCAGCTGTGCGCATGCTGAGTCTCACCTAAAAAAATCCATAGTGCAGGCTCAAGGGTGCTATCCACTATCCTCTTTTTATCAGCGCGCTTGTAAAAGGCGCTGATGAGGAGCGTGGATGGAGCCCTCCCTGGATCTTCGTTAGCAAAGCCTAGCCATACATACTATCTATTACTTGTACCTACAGCTGCAAGTGGTTCAAGTATTATGTATGCAGGTAGTGATCATTAAAAATTCACCCTGGTTCTAAGAGGAAATGTTTCAACTTGCATATGTACCTAGCTCTCTGTAAGAACCAGTTAACTTACCTTATATGCACAAATTACTTTCTCTGTAATAGGATTTTGGTTGAGAATCGTGAGCTTTAAAGCTCAAAACCCCCTGAAACAAACCAATCCCTTAAGGACTTTTCATAAACTTCAAATAGCTATCATAAAATGAATTTTAAAAACACAGAAATTGCATATGAGCCATAATAGATTTTAAATTTTTTTTAAAAGGTGAATCAAGGGTGGTATTTCCAGAACAGAATTTTCTTCTTTTTCCAAGTAGAAGATAAATGTGTTAAACTGGCAAAGTAATTCTGGTAAGAATCATCTTTTTACTCCTACAGAAGATGTCATTATATGCATAAGTACTTAGTCTTGTTACTGAAAGGAGCTTTTCATACTGTTAATGCTAACAGACTTGCTCTTTCTTACAAGGTCTTATTTTTGACCAAATAATTGCATGTAGATGTTTGTTGATCAAGCATCATTAATTGACCTGTTAACATTAAATACAGTATTTAAATATATTTAGCTCCCTTTTTACATATTCTGTGCTTGGATATGATGAAAATATTTGAGTCTTAAGGATTTTACTTCAGCTGTTTATATAGTTAAATATGTTACAGTATGCACTAGATGAGTTTTAATGTGGATTAAATGTTTTTGTTTCTGTAGTTGCCATAGCTGATACTTGGTTTTGTTTTGTCTTCTTCAGTGATGTTCCTGTTAGTTTTCTAGAGCTGACTTGCATTTTCCTGGTGGTGTTTAGTTTTGTTTTAAACTTTTCAACATGTACTACTGCTGACTAAGCATCATGGTATAGCGTAAGAAAACACCAAAACCAAAAATAAATCACTGAATCATTAAGGTCAGAAGAGACCTCTAAGATCAATTCCAACCATCTACCTTATCATCACCACGCCCACTAAGCCATGTCCTTAAGTATCACACCTATACATTTTTAAACACCTCTAGGGACAGTGTTTTTTTCTAAGATCGAATGAACAGACAAAAGTGTATGAGTGCCTTGTGTGCATTATCTAAAGTAAGGCAGATCAGTCTGGGAATCAGCTTTTGGTATTTTCTTCTGAATGCATACAGCAGAATCATATCTTGAGTCAAGTACACCATAGGGGTGATTGCTACCCACTCAACCTTCCCTGAAGGAAAACAGTGAGGGCTGGTAGATCTAAAACACTGTATTTGTGAAATTCTCATTTATCTTAATTCATTAGTTTGGTTTTTTCTTTTCCCCCCCTTTAAACAGTCTGCATGCTGTTGGAATATGTAACTGATTATAAGAGAGTGTATTCAACTAAACTATTAAAGAACATGTTTTCTCTAAAATGCTGTGTAAGAGCTGCTTATTTTCCTCTTATGCATCAGGTCAAATAAGTTATAGAAACAAAGACTGAAACTCACAACTAGGTTACAAAGGAAAGCCAAAACAGTCATTAGCTTTCATTTATGTGATGGCAGGAATGCTGTGTGTCACGGGCTTTTACCTGATAGGTTTGCAAAATGAGTGTTTGGAGTCATGGTCTGTTAGCTAAAGTATCACTGAAATACATGAAATTCTCTAACCTCATCCTTTGTATTTCCTTCCACCCTCCATTGGTATACCGATTCCTCAGTCCTGCAGACCCTCCATACTTTGGGGGTGGGTGGGAGGGATGCAGGAAGAAACACTCCTATCTTTCCTCAGTCATCTTCCCATAAAAATGTATTTTCTGATGGATTTAATTTTTGTACTTTCCTTATAGCTCAGACATGAGCAGTGCCAGTAACTCACTGGCACGGGAGTTCTTGACAGATGTCAACAGACTGTGCAATGCAGTGGTCCAGAGGGCAGAGCGCAAGGAAGATGAAGAAGAAGAAACTCATATGGCAGCACTGGGACAATACTTGGTTCAAGGGCGTGGATTTATTTTGCTTACCACACTGAACTCAACTATTGATCAGGTAATAGTTTTTCTTACCTGGCAGTATTTTTTTTATATTGAGCTTTTGACTATGTGGATTTATCTGGCTCATGTTGTTCTTGATGCTGGTTTCCTTGCCTTTTTTTGGTAGAGTGTGCAAGTTGTAAAGACTCAGTTCAAAATGATATGTTGCATTGTGTCCTTCAGCAAGAACAAAAAATTAAAAAAAGGGGGGAAAAATAGCTGATCATGTACCTGTTCGGCAGCTGATGTTGATGGTTGCTGAACATTTGACTAGTTAAGGCATGTTTGAAGCTCAAGTGCAGTAGTTGTATGGAAAGAGGCAATAGGTTAGAATTTAAGAGAACTGAGTGGTTACTGAATCTGTAGTACAAACTCACAGTTTAATTTGAAAAACTCATTCTGGTTTAGGGCAATAAAGCGAATATACACCTTTTGACTTTGTGTATAGGCTATTGAGATATTTTCACTCTATGTTCTTTAACATAATAGAAAGTAGCATTTTGCACATTTGGCTCAAAAGAGAAAGCATTTTAGAAGAAGTGATTTTTTTTTATGTAAAGTCTAGCATCCGTCCCTGTACCTGCAGATATCCATTTCCTTCTCTCTTCTCCTTCCTCTTCAACACAATTGGATATGTACTAAAGCAATGCGTAACATGAGATGTGCATTAAGTCTTTGTGCATTGAAGCTGCAGATCCCTGTGTTTAAAAACAATGAACCAAGTGAATCCAGACTGAGTTTGTTCAGCCATTGTCTTAAGTGAGGTCAGGTGTTAATGCTGGTCAAAGTCATCTTGGAGATTTGCATTTTCTTCATGAGATGGCTTGTGTTAAGACTCCAGTCAGGTCTGCTGGCTTGGTTTGGGATTCCAGTAGGTGCACTGGCTAAACAAGACTGCAATTATATATAAATTGCTAAGAATCATCCTTACTACTTCTAGAGCTGTGCCGCTTTTTGGATGTCACTTGAGTTCCGCATAGTTATTGTTAATACAGGCTTCAGGACTAGAGCTGCTGGACAAACAGCTGGCTTTTGTGTAAGAAGTAAATGAGAGATTCCGTGTGCCTCCACTTTAATAAAAACCCACTTCTGAAGAGCAAAAAACCTTATTACATTCTTCATGCAACATCAGTAATTTAGCAGTTATTCCTGAGGAAACATGTTTAAGAAGGTAGGGGGAGAGAAACTTGATTGAGTAAAGTCCAAATTCTGCAAGTGTACCACTGAAATTTGAAAAGTTAGCATTTTGCTTTTTCTGTTTTTATTATTGTGCTTTGAATGCTGTATTGCTTGTTTCCCATTCCTAATTAGTCTTGCTGAGAATGCCTTTGGTAGCAGAAAAGACTTGGGAGAATGACTCTGAAAAAAACCCTTAGTTTTTGGGTCTAATTGTATTTAAGACTTTTAAAAATTTTCATTTAAATTGATTAGAGTCTAAACAGACAAATATTAACTTTGTTATATAGGTCTGTAACTCTGTAGAACTCTCTGTATTTCTTAGATGTAACTTCAAGTTGCTTGTCTCCATACATTTTAATTTCATTGCTATCTTGAATTTTTGGAGAGGGATGTTGCTTCAGCTGCACATCCCTGAATGATGTCAACAGCTAAAATATCACAGAACCACAGAATGTTAGGGGTTGAAAGGGACCTAGAAAGATCATCTAGTCCAACCCCCCTGCCAGAGCAGGATCACCTAGATGAGGTCACACAGGAATGCGTCCAGGCGGCTCTTGAATAACTCCAGAGAAGGAGACTCCACATATTCAAGTCAACTCTGTGTTTTAACGTTTTTGTCCTTAGAACTGAAACCATCCTGATAGTGCTGCATAGCATCCACTAAAGGAATTGTTTGAATTCTCTGCCTTCTACTTGCTGCTCCTATCTGCACTCAAATTCTTAGTGTTGAAGTCCTAGAATCCCTGTAGGAGTGAAGAGTTTTAGTGGTTATTCTGTGTTTTGTGTGTGGGTTTTTTAATCAGGAGTAACCTTCCCTATTTCCTCCCATTTAAGTTCACTTTTCTATTGAGTCAGTAACATCACTTAAGTGTAAGGTTTTTCATTTACTTAAAGGTGTCATCTTGGAGAAAGTAGAAAATTTCCCATGAATTTTTTTGAAGTTACATGTTTGTAACTACAGAAGTTTCAAACTTGTCTTGGGGTTTGTGTTGGCTTTGTCTAAATCAGTAAGTTACTTGCTTTTGACTTTTCTGGTTTTGTTTTTCGGGTGAGGAATTCCTTCAACAAGAGGGATTAGGAGATCTTCATATAGAAACAGTTGCAGAAGTGTAATAAATGTCTTAGATGCTTTCTGATGGGCTCTAGTTAATGATTATAGTACTTTTTGCGGTTAGGTCAGTTTTTCAATGCATAGCACAGCAGGAGGGAATGGGGAACTGAACGTTGAATAGCTTTAAAATAAAGAAGGTTATTTTTTTTTTTAAGTACAAAACACTTTGTTTGTATTTTGTTTCTAACATAGGAGCTGACATGTCGGGAAGAACTTCTGACCCTCCTCCTGTCACTTCTGCCACTGGTGTGGAAAATCCCTGTCCAAGAAGAAAAAGCAATAAGTATGTTTTATCACTTGGAATACTAAGGGCATAAAATTATTTGTATATTGCTACAGAGCCTAGGACACCTGACTAAAGAGAATAGTTAATTGTAATACATACCCTTTTAACGTAAAATGAAGTGGATTCTGCATAGAATTTAAACTCAAATACCAATGTTCTATCAGCTTACAAGGAAGACTGAAATTGTACAGAGAAGGTAAAGGCTCTTAGTCATTGTGAAAGGCAATGCTTGCATTACTATGTAGCTGAACTTGGTGATGAGATTTTTTCTTTTCAGGTGATTCAGGTGGAAAAAAGATTTGAAAAAGTAGATGATATCTTTTCTAATGCAAAGTGTTTCATGATGAGTAGAAGGGGAAAATGTACTGATTCTTTTTTAAGAACAAAGTGATACTTGCTGACACTACATTGTTCAGAGACAGAATGAGAGAGATTTTTCTTCTGAAATGGAAGAAATGAGAAGTAGAGAGTAAGCTCAAAGCCAAACAGTGGACAACAGAGTATGAAAGAAGTGCATTGTTATCAGGTACACAGGCACTGAAAAACAGAATGATACTGGGTGATTGTGAACAGAAGCTGGCTGCGTGCCTGAGAAAATATGATGTTCTGCATCAGAAACTGATGTGCTCATTGAGGAATCAAATCGCAAAGATTCAGCTGTCAAAGAGTCAGTTTAAAATGAAATAAAAACATAAAGGGGATGGTGCAAAATAAACTGTGCAAAAACTGAACCAGGAAATGGCAGTAATTTTCTGGTTTGGGTTTTTTGGGGGGGTGATGGGCTTTTTGTTGTTTTGGGCTCTTGCATTTATATAGTGCATTCTTTCCCTTATTAGAAGATAAAACAAAGGGGATGAATCATATTAAGTTTCATCTCTAAGACTTCTTAAGGATTCTTACCTGAAGCTCTAATGGTTTTTGTTACTTTAACTCCTGCAAAGTGAAGGCAATGTTTGTTAATGTTTGTAGGTCTGGAATATTTAAAATGCCAGTTCCATAGTGGTTTTATTATATAAACTTTACTTTTTGGTCAGTTCTCAGATCATTCTTCCCTGTTCCTGTATGAAGCATAATTGAATTAAAGAAATGTTTTGGTTATCTTATGAGAGCTTTGACTTTTAAAGGGTAGGTTTAAAATGTTATTTAAATAAATTAAGATGTTTGGGTTTTGCACTCTGCATAAGGTATAGTTTTTTTGAGTTCTCCAAATTTCCCTCTTATAGTACTGATGCAGTAAATATGATGTATCCAGTTATGCACTAAGAACTTTTCTTGAACTGAAATAAATCCACCTGTATTAGGCAGATTTCTTGTTTCTGTGCAGGAATTATCTTTTGTTTAATAAAGTATACTTGGTTTATTTCCTGCCTCTGAAGCAGATGATGTTTCTTCCTTAAGCATCACAACTGACTTGATTAAACAGCAAGGCACAGTCATGCTTGCACATGGAAGCATCTTTTCTTGCAGTTTGGTTAATGATTGTAGCTATTGTGTAGGCTTTTGGAGTTTTGTGGGGTGGGAGCTGTTATTAACTATCAGATTTCTAAATACTAAACTTAGTGGATGGCGGATGCTTACAGCTGTTTAACGCTATGGGTTTTGGTACCCAAAGCATCCTGATACAGTTCTGTCACTACTTAGAAATGGTAATGGGTTTTATTTAAGAACATTTTTTTTCTCTGCCTGCTTCTTTGATCATTTATGATATGAGTTTACCAATACAAGTGCACTGGTAGTATTTACATCTTATTTTTCAAAATCTGGAAGTGGAACTGAATAAGATGTAAATGTTACATTTTCTGTTTTATATAGTGTACTTGGAAGTTGGGGGTTTTTGTCTTGGCCTTGTGGGAATATTCAGCATCCTAAACACTATTCCTTTAAATGTCCCTCTTGTCCCTAACTATTTTAAAATCCACTACTTTTTCTGCTTGGAGCAATTGTCACTAAAGTAAAGACTGAGGTTTATGTACTTGAAGCTTCAATCTGTACTGTTTCTAAATAGAGAAATTTATATTTTTCTATTACAACTAGTATGCTAACAGTTTTGTCATGCATTTTAAGAGATCTGAGTTAGTACACCCTGTTCCTACAGCAGCTGAATTGCAGAAAGTGACAATGGATCATCAAGTTGAAAGACCTCTCCTCCCCAAGTTTTTCTTTGCTTGTGGGATAGGTCATTTGGCAATACCTATAGTACGACTTTGAATATATCAAATGGTATACACAAAGTTAGTATTGCAAGAGTAACTACTTAAAACTGCTTCCATAGCAAAGTAGTAGAGGAGATCTCAGAGTTGGTGTCCTGCTGACTGATGTTTTACTTCTACTGTATTAGTATGTCAAACTTACCCAAATTTAAATTGACTATAACTAGAGGCTTGTGGCTATATTGTCCCTTTGTATCCCATCTGTAACAGGTCAAAAGACTTTCAGACTAAACTTTCTTCCCTTTGTTTACCAAAAAGTTCTTTCATCTACCCTGATAACATCTTAAGAGAATGAAATAGCTGGGCTTACAATAGCTGGGTGCATTATTGTTTAACCCTGGTTTGAAAATATGTCTAGGCTTTGAATCTGGCCAGTATGGTTTATAAATATGAATTATTGCTGACATTTTCTTATACTGAAAATGTCACCTGTGTCTGAAAATGCCAGACATAGGTGTATGCAGAACTGTGACCTATTAAGATACTATTTTTTTCCTCATATTTTTAAGCTGGAAGTATTAAACTATAAAATTAGGAAAAATGCTTTACATATTATAATGTTCCTTTATTGTCTTTCTGTTTCAACAGATTTTAATATACCCTTTACAGTAGGCATATGTCTGACCAAAGAGAATCATTTAAGTTCCATGAAATCTGCTCAGGAAAAACTAGGTTTAGATGGAAGCAGTTTTTCATCAGTTCGGACTCCTGTAAAACTAAATCCTCGGTCTCGAAAAAGTGGGCGTCTGCGCAAAACCACCCATCGTTATTCCATACGAGATGCAAGAAGGTCTCAGCTGTCCACTTCAGATTCAGAAGGCAATTCTGATGACAAGACTGCTGTAGTAACAAAACACAGACGCTCCCAGTTACTGCAGCCTTTTTTAACAAATCCAGTTAGGGACAGCTACCTTGTGGGTAGAAGTGATTGCCTACCTGTAGAAGCAGTACCAAATCCTAATCCTGATGCCCCTAATCTAGAAAATGCCAGCAAAATTATTCCAGCGCATGAGCTAAACCCAGAAATTTTGAATGAGTCAGATGAAGGAACTGTTGAGAGCAACATGGATAACTCTCCTTTTGACTTATGCCGTGTCTTACTGTCTCTCCTAGAGAAAGTGTGCAAATTTGATACTGCTTTGAATCACAGTTCTGCTCTTTCAGCTAGTGTGGTACCCACATTGACTGAATTCTTATCAGGGTTTGGAGACTGTTGCAATGTAAGTAGTAACATGGAAAATGAAGTTGTTTCTGCAGGATGGACAGAAGAACCTGTGGCTCTGATTCAAAGGATGCTATTTCGAACAGTGCTGTGTCTTATGTCTTTAGACATTAGTAACACAGAAGCAATGCCTGACAATTTACGAAGAAATTTAACAGACTTACTTAAAGCAGCATTAAAAATCAGAATTTACTTGGAAAAGCAACCTGATCCTTTTGCTCCAGGGTACAAGAAAACACTACAGCAGCTGATTCAGGATGACTGTGTATTTTCTGGATATCATCACAGAGCTATGCTTCTGCCTGAGGTTGTAGAAGGAGTCTTGCAGATTTTGATCTGCTGCCTACAAAGTGCAGCTTCCAATCCATTCTACTTCAGCCAAGCTTTAGATCTTGTTCATGAGTTCATACAGCATGAGGGATTTAAGCTGTTTGAAGTGGCAGTGCTTCAAATGGAATGGCTGTGTATGAAGAATGAGGGAGTAACTGGAGAAGCCTCAGAGCATCTGAAAACCCTAATCAATAGCATCATGAAAATAATCAACACTGTCAAAAAAGTGAAATCGGAGCAGCTCCATCAATCAACGTGTACAAGAAAGCGGCACAGACGATGCGAGTACTCTCACTTCATGCATCACCACAGAGATATCTCTGGGCTTCCTGTATCTGCTTTTGAAAACCAAGCTTCCAAAAACCCCTTTGAAACTGCTGATGGAGAAGTTCATTATCCTGACAGATGCTGTTGCATTGCTGTTTGTGCACACCAGTGTTTGCACTTGTTGCAACAAGTTTCTTTGAGCAGTACCTGTGTTCAAATTCTCTCAGGTGTCCATAATGTAGGAATATGTTGTTGCATGGATCCAAAGTCTGTGATTGTCCCATTGCTTCATGCTTCCAAGTTGCCAATATTAAAGAACTTTCAACAACACATATTGAATATCCTTAACAAGTTTATATTGGATCAGCTGGGTGGAGCAGAAGTTTCTCCAAAACTTATACAGGCATCATGCAATATGTGTACTGTTGACTGTGATCAACTTGCTCAGCTGGAAGATGCCTTGCAAGGCAACTCTAGTGATGCTGGTCTTGCATCTAGTTCCTCTTGCAGAGTTCAGGGAATTCTGCCTAGCAGTGGATCTGAAGATATGTTGTTGAGATGGGATGCATTGGAGGCTTATCAGGACATTGTTTTTGAAGAAGACAAACTCTGTGGCATGCAGATTGCAAACCATATTTGCCATTTAATTCAAAAGGGAAATGGTGTGGTCCAATCGAAACTATATAACTGTATTTATAATCCTGTGCTTCAGAGAGGGGTTGAGCTAGCTTGCCGTGCTCAACAACTTGGACTAACTACAGCTGATAAACACACATACAGTTACCGTAGCCAGTGTTTGCCTTATGAAGTTCTTCAGGTTTATTTACACATGCTCCCTGTGCTTCTTAAATCCAGGTTGGTTGATTTTCTGTTTATTAATGGAAAACATGTATTTATGTACAGAGCTTTGTATATTTGTTACTGATAAGAACATAAGCTTTATGTGGCTGTAGGCAGCACTTGGATATTGCAGGGTTGGCAACACGGTAAATGCTTGAATAATGTAAGATGTAATCCTACATGCATAAACCAGAGAAAGTGAGGGCACTCTACTGATGGGTTATGATCTTTTAACAAGCTAAAGTGTGTAGAAACAAATAAAAGTCTTTGTCCGGTGTGACATGCTCTTTGTTTCCTCATTCCTCATGCTGAAGTGAGTCAAATGTTGAAGAGATTAACATGTCACTTCTGGAAATTAGACTTTGTTTTCTGATCTGTTTCCCTTTTTGTTCTAGAATGGTCTTCATAGAAACTACCTTTCAAAAATAAGCTTGAGAGGTTTACTTGTCCTGAAAACTTCCTTAATTTACAAGATTCTGGTCATTTAAACATAGTTGGTTTCCAAGGCATGAAAGAGAAACTTTCCTTTTATTGTTGAATAATGAAACGGTTGTTTAATACAGTATATGAAAGTTAATTCAGACTATCAGTGTGTCCTATTGTCCAGGAAAGATTATGGTATTTTCTATTAGAGTTCTGATAAACTGAAGTGAATTTAGTAGACTTATCTGAGACATTTACATAGACTAGTATTCCAGTTTATATAAAGAATTGTTAATAGATTTTTAAAACTTTGTCCTACCTAACTGTATAAAAAAACTGTTAATTTTTGGAAGTGCACATAGTGGCAAAGAGGCAAAAAGAAAAGTTTAACATACCCTGTTTTGTACTAGCTTAGAAATTTGAATATACAAGTACAAGATTCATTTGATTCAAGAGTGTGCAACTTAGTTACAGTAAGAAGAAGTTGGATGCTTACAAGCAGAGATACTACACTAAGAAGCTTACATATCTTTACCCCAAATTCTGTATGAACTCAGTGTAATATTTTAAGAGTTAAAAATAAGGGGAAAATACACTTGGAAACAAATGTACTGAAAGGTGGTTTTAGCATTGGGCATCCTAGTGGAACAATTGCACTAAAAGTTCTGCTTGAAAAGTATTCCCGAATTCTATCTGAAAGACATTGTCCATGCAATTAACAGACATAACTAGTAAAAAGTCTTAAGACTCCATTGCTAATAAAAAGGTAAGGGAAGTAAGTATCACTAAGTAGTAAATTTTGTAAATAGTCAATTAAACATCTTTAAAGTTTTGAACATCATACATCTTTGTGGTCTAGATTTTAGAGGTTAATCAGTATTTCCTCTATCTTGAGTAAGATGTATTTTCTACTATAAGATGGATGATGCTTACTTGGGATTCTGGAGTGCTGCAAAGAAGTTTCTCCTTTCTTTAAGATACAGTTTAGAGTAATTTATAGCAGTTACTGTAAACATGATCAGTCAGTGTTACTCGTGTGTAGAACAGGATTATTTTTGGATCAGATGTGTTATCTGAACTATGTGAATTTCTGATTTATTTATAATATTATACTTTCTCTTGCAGGGTGATTAGAGATTTGTTTCTGAGTTGTAATGGAGTGAATCAAATGACAGAGTTAAATTACTCAGATACTTTAAGAAGCCATTCTTTGAATGTTTTAAAGACTTTGATACTCTACCTTGGTGATCAGCAGAAAGACCAACCAATGCAAGAACTGGAAGGCCTGAACAGTGAACAAAAAGAATCTACGTCTGACTTGCCTACTTCTCTTTGTGGCCAGCATGCTGTATCAGAAGTTCCTCAAAGCTTGAGCAAGTTTTATGCTGGCTTGAAAGAGGCTTACCCAAAAAAGAAAAAGTTTGTAAGCCAAGATGTTCATGTCCACACAATAAACCTGTTTCTCTGTGTTGCCTTCATATGTGTAACTAGGGAAGCAGATGGTGATCTGGATTCAGCTAATGACTCTGAAGATACATCAGGGTATGATAGTACAACTAGTGAGCCATTAGGCCACAAATTACCATATCTGTCACTGGAAAGCCTCACTTTGCCCTCTCTGGAACATATTCACAGGGCTGCAGATATTTGGACCATGTGTCGTTGCATCTATATGTATAGCTCAGTTTTCCAGAGACAGTTCCATAGACTTGGAGGCTTTGAAGCTTGCCATAGATTACTAATTCTGGTAATTCAGAAACTGGCAAGAATTAAGGAAAAGGAGCTAGAAAAGAGGGAGAGAGTACTGAGTGAAAGCAGCAAAAGTTCACAGGGTGAGCTTCTCAGTAAGGATGACTCTGTTCAGTTGGTTAAAAACAGAGAAGTGATACAACTGGAGCATGACAGTTCTGACAGTCTTGCTGCTGAAGAACAGCTGGTGTCTGAATGTGTCTCCTATGATAGCTCTTTGAGTAGGGAACACACTTCAGTTACTTCAGTTGCTAATCTTCAAGGGATAAAAACTTCTGTAAGAGGAGAGACTGAGTGGGCTCTTCAAGGTATCAGACTTCTAGAAGCTTTGCTGACAATCTGTCTACACAGTGCAAGCACCATGCAGCAGAAATTGGAAGTGGAGATGTTTCATCAGGTACTGTGTAATTTCCCTTAGCTTACTTATGTTTGTTACATACAATACTATTTTAACAGTAATCCAGGCAATGATTTGCCTTTCAAATCATTCATTTCTCATCCAGAGATGAGAAAGGTTATGCAATTACCATGTTACGATATTTTTTTGTGTAGTACTGAAAGCACAAAGTTAAACTACATGTGTAGTAGTCAGGGGTAGTGGTCAGCAGGCATAAAAGGATGGGAGTAGGTGGATGAACAAACTGACAGCCCCTCTTTCTAAGGAGGCATCTTCCCACATGTCGATTTGTCACTTTCTATACTCAGTAAGATGCCGGTAAGGATTCTGTACCCCTTTGCTTGTTCTCCAAACATGATCTTTGTCCTCTGCTGTCTTTTGATTGAATTTCTGTTGATGCTAATTCCATGCCTTCTGGAGTGACAGATAGTTGCAGACTGGATGAGATATTTTACCTTGCTTTTCTGAGCTGTGTTTCTGGTTTATTTTTCTTGTATTTGTTAGTTTGGTCCATTGTTGTCAATACGGCTAAAGGCTGAACTCAGCATCAAATGCTGTGATCTGGATAAATGTATCTTGAGTCCCAGGGAAGACTGATTCTGGCAGTTTAAGATTGGTTTTCTTTTTCTGCATAAAATAGTCCTGACTAGAGCAACAGGATGGTTCCTTCCAGCTAAAAATCCAGTAGTGGATGTTAACAACTGTGAATTGCTGGCTGACTGTGCCTGTATTTTTTCTGATCAGTTATGGCCTGCTTTTTCTGCTGTGGGTTTTTTTCCTTCCATCTGTGGACTCCATTTGTCTAGCCCCACATTCTCCAAAGGGTGTCCAAGCTGATGGGCTTTCAGTGATGGAAGAGATATTTTTCAGAGAGTATTTAGTGGAAAATGTGTGAGAGAGGTAGGGTTGAAAGAGACCTGCACAGGCAAGATGAGTGTTAAGCATAGTGGTTCACATATCATCCTTTTGATGATTCTGAGCAGAGCTTGGTGCTTGAGAAAGGAGTATTAGAGGGCACAGTACTGAAAGGGTACCTGAAAAAACTATTACTTAAGCCTTGGAGGTGAGCAGATTGAGTGTTCAACACAATGTTCTTCATTCACAGAAGACACCTTCACTGTGCTTTGTTTTAATTACTATCTTGAATTTTCTTGGCAGTTTGTTACAAAAGCAGCAGGAGTTAGGAATGAGAGAGAACTGGAAGCTGAAGTTCTGTATAGGCCATTTGGTATTTTTGTGAACTTGAACATGTCACCGTCTGTCTTGGTAACCTCTAGTGTGTTTTCAGTGTATTGTGTACATGAAACTTTTTTCAGAGATTTTTATTTGTGAAGCAGTGCTTTCACTTGCAGTGACTGGGGAAACAGCATGTTGCCAGATTTTTTTTCGGTGAGCAGATTGCTTAACCAACTAAATCTGTCATGACAAACAGGATGAATCTTTCTTACTGCAAGAGACTGGATGAGGCCTGATGGTTTTAGCTAAGAGTCAGATTAGTGTAGGTGGAATAGGAAGTTCTTAAATTAAAGTTCAAGATCATTTCTGTTAGCCAAAATAGAAAAACATTAATGAAAATGTTTGTCTCCCTCAAAATACAGAATACCTGTGTGGATGATATCTTACTTCAAATAAGAGAACAGCTTACTCAATCAAAAGTGATAGAAACTGACTTGGCAAAGCCTCTATTTGATTCACTGCTTCGTGTTGCGTTGGGCTCATTTGCTGATCTAGATCATTCTGAAGAAAAGATTGAAAAGGTATGAAGCACCAAGTAGTCTAATTCTATGTACTGCAAGGTGTGCTCAGTCAGGTTTATGTTGTTTGAGCTTGAAGTCAACAGGACATGTTTAAATATGGTTACTGTGGCTGTTGAAGATGAATTCTGATTCTCATATGTGTGTGAGTTGAATGCTGGTTATTGATATGGTCCCCAGATTTACTGCTCAAAAAATATTCATGTCTCAAAAAGGAGCAAGTTGTGTTACAATTTATAGACATACCTGAAACCTGATGTTCTCTTTTTCAGTGAAGGGAGAGCTTCAAATAGGGTTGTTGACTAACATTAGTGACTGCAGATATATCTTCACGTTAGTAAATGTCAAGATGGCATGTTTATGATTTTAGTGATTTTGGAAACACTGTTATTCTTATTGCGTTGATCACCAGCTCAAAAAGCTTTGGTCAGGTAGTCAGTAAAAAAAAAATCCATTTTTGCAGAATCCATTTTTTATGTAAGAGTAAAGTATTATTAATGTATCTCAAGTTTCTTGAAAGCTTATGATTAATTTGTTTTCTAGTGGGCTTGGAGCAAATAGGCATCTGGAAGGTTCTAAATTACTTCCCATTCTGACCAAAGATGGTAAATTTGCTTTGTGTGTTATACAGGCCCACTACACTGAGAAGGAGCCTCTGTTACAAGCTGAAGATATTTCTGAAGACACTGAGGAATTGCAGTGTTGTAGTCTTAAACTTTTTGCTGAAGAGGAAGGATATGAAGCAGATAGTGAAAGTAACCCTGATGATAGTGAAACCAAGTATGAAGGTAAATGTGAACTGACTATACAAAGCAGTCTTTGACACAGCAAAGCTTTCTTGTCTTTTGAGAGCCACAAAAATATTGAGCATCAGAGGAGACCTTTAACAGATAGAAATAGTTTTAACTTTATTTCCAGTAGAATGCAGTTACATATGGAGATATGTTGAATATTTTTTCTGAAGTGTTACAGGAACTGTTCTGTCTTGGTTGTCTTGATTTATGTAGCTCTTGCTCTAGAGCCATATTGCTTGAATTATATTGTGTTCTAGAAGCAGGTTTCTCCAGAGATGCTTATTAGTAGTTTACTTGAAAATCAATGCTCAGTTTTTTAACTTGGTATTATAACAATCTGGTAGAAATTAGTTAGTCTTGATTCTGTCACAGAATTGTAGAATACCAAGTTGGGAGGGACCTGAAGGATCATCTGATCCAACCTTTCTTGGGAAAAGCACAGTCTGCATAGGATGGCCCAGCACCCTGTCCAGCTGAATCTTAGTGTTCAAAGTTGGGCAATCCATCACTTCCCTGGGGAGATTATTCTAATGGCAGATCCCGTTGTGAAAAACTTCTCGTGTCCAGTTGGAATCTCCCCAGGGTGAACTTGTACCTATTACCCCATGTCTTCTCCCTGTAACTCTGTGTAAAAAATGAGTCTCCATCTTTTTTGTAGCCACTCTTTAAATACCAGAACCTGGTGATAAGGTTATCCCCTAAGACTTCTTTTCTCAAGGCTGAGCAAACCCAGTTCTCTCAGCCTTTCCTCATATGGCAGCTTCCTAGTCCTTTGATCATCTTTTGTGGACCTTCTCTGGACCATCTCCAGCTTGTCCACGTCTTTTTTGCATAGCAGCAACCAAAACTGAGCACAATATTCCAGGTGTGGCCTGAGAAGCATTGAGTAGAGTGGGATAATGATGACTTTGTCTCTGCTAGTGATGCCCTTGATGAAAAGTAGCATTCTATTAGCTTGCTTTGCCTCAGCAGCAGACTGTTGTTGTCTACCAGGAACTTCAGGTCCCTTTCCACAGAGCTGCTTCCCAGCTGGGTAGATCCCAGCCTGTGCTGTACTCCTGGATTTTGCTTTCCCAGATGCAAGACCTTACACTTTTTTCCTTGTTGAACTTCATAAGGTACTTGTTAGCCCACTTTTCTTGCCTACCCCAGGTCTTCCTGAAGGGTGACTCTCCCTTCCAAAGTGTTTGCTTCCCCACTCAGTTTGGTATCATCAGCAAACTTTATCAGGGTACACTTGATCCTCAGGCACAGTCTGAAAATTACTTGGGGTCTCCTGTGGCCCCTGGTGCGGTAACTGTGCCAACAGCAGAGGGAGCATTAAACTCATTGCCCATGGTAAAGTGTGGGGAGTGATACCCATGTTCCTATAATCCTTGTATGGGTAGGATGAGCTCATTAGCCTTCTGGCAGTCATTCTAGGAGAAGGACAACTCTGATTCCAAACCCAGGCAGATGGAGCTCGTTTAGCCCTGTAAGGCCTTCCATCGGAGGTTAAACCTCCGTCCTAAGGACTTGACTGCCAGCGTCCAAGCTTGCTAGGCCGTGGCAGATGAACCTTAGGACTAAAGGGTGGGTCCAGCTGTGCACATGCTGTGTCTCACCTAAAAAAAATCCATAGCGCAGGCTCGAGGGTGCTATCTGCTATCCTCTTTTTATCAGCGCGCTTGTAAAAAGCGCTGATGAGGAGCATGGATGGAGCCCTCCCTGGATCTTCGTTTGCGAAGCCTAGCCACAACGACAACACTTGATCCTATCATCCAGATCACTTAAGATACTGAACAGTATTGGTCCCGATATCAGTCTTTGGGAGACCCCACCTGTGGCAAGTTGCTGGTTTGGAAAGGAGCTGTTTACTAGTGCCCTCTGGGTGTGGCCTGTCAGCCAGTTCCCCATGGATCATACAGACCACTTGTCTAGACTGTAATACATCAGTTTCACTAGGAGGAGGCTGTGGGGAAAGCCTTGGAGAAATCCAGGTAGATGGTGTCTTCTGCTCACCTCACATCAACCGAGCAGATGACTTTGAAGACAATCAGGTTCAAGTGTGATTTGCCCTTGGTGAAGCCATGCTGGCTTTTCCCAGTCATCTGTCTCATTTGAGTTGTGATAGTCCCCTTGTGATAGAATATATCTTTTTATATTCAATTTACAACTGAGGTACACATCTCTTGCTGTGTTCTGTTTGTATAATTCATTCTGAACATGAACTTGCTTTAATTTTATCCTTTGTGTTGGATATCTGGATGCTTAGTTTCTTGTGTGAGTTCGGCATGAGTAGTAACAACCTTTAATAGGACTGCATTCAACAGCTTTTGTTTACCTCTGACTAAGCTTTATCAACAGATATAAAACATTTTTAAAGCATTTCTGAGCTAAAAATATGACCTGAAATATTTCCATGAAACATTTGCAGGAAATGTATGTACCAAATTAAGTAACATGTTTTAAAATCAAAGATGTAAGAGGAGAGACTTACATGTTTTGGGGTTTTGTCTTTTTTGATTGTCCTGCAGATATTCTGCCACTTTCTGTCATGTGCATTTTCTCAGTTAAATAATTAGACAACTGCTTGTTCCAGCCTTTTAACATAAGATTATTTAAATTTACCTCCTTTCCTGGTAAGCTCTAAGTTCTGTATAGAAGGCTGAGGCTGTATTACAATGATTTTACAGTCATGTTTCATGAATTCAGTATCTCATCGTTACTGTGTATCGAGTTCTCAGGAAATGAAGGCACATAATATAAGAGCATGTAATGGGAGACGCTGCATTCTTGCCCTTCTGTATTAGCAGGAAAATATGAAAATCTGAAGCAGAATAGAAGATTATACTAACTTCTGAAAACTGCTTGTGAACTAGCGACTATTTTTGGTTTGTACCTATGATGAGATTGGAGAAAGTATGTCCTTGGATGTTCTGCTTATAAATCGTGCAAACTCTATTCAGCTGAGTAAGTTTTAGTAAGATAAGTCTTTTCTTTCAGGAGCAGACACAAAGGCAGAACCAGGATGTACTGGTCCTTCAGGTTATTTTAATGACCTAGCTGAAAACATCAATCAAGGAGAATTAATGTATCCTGAAATCTGCATGTTAGAATTAAACTTACTCTCAGCTGGTAATGCAAGTTTAGATGTGCTTGCTCATGTATTCCAAAGCTGCCTGAAAATTATCAGCCAGAAGGAGAGAAATGCCACTGTACTTATAGAACAGGTAAAATGTTATTAAACAAAGACAACTTGTTTACAGCCTATGTATCTTGTTGTGTTCAGTTTTAAAGTACCAGTATACCTAACAGTGATCTGAGGAATTTTCTCTACTTGTTATGGCATTTGATAAGATGTGAAACAGTGTAATTGACTGATATTGTCAGCTGCCTTGCATTTAAGTTAACAGAAACTGTAGTTAACTAATGTATTGGAAGAGTTGACCTACAAAGCTTTTGAGTTTCACAGTTGCCTTATTTTATCAAGACTGTTCAGTTGGTAGAGATACAGATTTCATGACCATTAGGCCATTGAAAAAAGACAAATATCCTCTTGTATGTGTGTATATGTAAACATTCTAAATTTATATGTATTCAGCATTTACTGTTAGATACTCTGTGATGTATCTCAAATATTTCATGCTTTTATTTTTCTTAAGTTTATATTAGAAATCAGTTATGCATATGTGGATGTCCTCATGATCATACAGCATTTCTGATGGTTAGCTTGGTTTTTTGCTTTTTAATAACTAAATTGCGTATGCCTCTTTTGCTGCAAAAGAGGAAAATACGGTTAAGTAATCTAAGCTTAAACTGCTTGTTTATGTAATATTTTTGACTGAGAACCAAAGTTAGTGCTTTTCAGCTTAAACCAAAAGCAGGAAAGGAATATATTGTTTTATTGTGTTTTATTCTGATTCTTTGTGTGAATTATTAGCTTAAAACCACTAGCACACATGCATTTCTTTTCTCTGAATTTCAACACATGAAATTACTTAATTCAAAATGTCATTTTCATTATCATTTAGAAAGAGCAATCTATTAAACTAATCAATTTAGATTTTTGGATATATTTTAATTAGAGAATTTTCAAATTATCTTTATCTGCGATGCATCTGTAGAAGATTCTTCTAAGTACATGGCTTTTTTTTTTAAATTAATTTTTAATTACTTTTTAAAGTCATCTTACATAAGAAGGTTGGGGAAAGGTTGAATTTGCCTTCAGTATTGCATTACTATATACCAACACGCTGTATTTTGTCACAACTTGTAAAATCCTCTAATTCTGTTAAAGAGAGAATACAAGGGAGATCTCAGCTGCTGAACTGATGATGGCTCAAAGGTTTCTTGCTAGAATTGTCTGGATTTCAAAGTCTTTCTGCAGNAGTCTATTTTTCATGGTGAGTTCAAGGTCTATTTAACTGAAATGCTTTTTTAACTTAATTGTATACACCCTCAAAGTTTTAGGTCACGTGTGAATTTATGCAGCTGCTTTTTTAACTTGTAACAAGTGTCTAACTTATGTGTAGAGAGCTACATCTGAGCTAGTGGAAATCTGTTATTTAAACACATGCTGGCAGTTCTGAAAATGATAGTTTAAAGCAAGCCCTCGTATGACAGTGTTAATAGACATTGCTCAAAAAAATAGTAGTTATATTACTGATTGAATCTGATTCCATCACCACATAAATTTTTATTTCAGTTTTCTGTGCAACACAGGTCTTAGTGATGTCTCGACTTGACTTTTATTTCAAACCAGGAAACCAGCTAGCTAATACAAGAATGTGGAGACAAATTACATGCTTACCCTAAGGTAGCTTGGCATAATGAGGTTGCTCACAGCAGGAGATGATGTAAAACCGGTCCCAGGACTTTGATCCCTGGCTTTGTGGGGAGAGCCTTTGCAATGCAGCTGCTAGGTTCCCAGACTTTCAGACTCTACTGTGCAAACCTAGGAGCTAGACTGGGTATAGCTATGTAGATTCATTCAATGAAATTTTGAATGGTCTTGTAAGGAAGATACTGTTCATCTCTCTCAAATTCATTTTGTTACTGCTTCCTGAATTACAAATGTTTTTGCAAAACACTGAATTCTAATTTGATCTTTCCTTGTAATACTATAGAATATGAATTTTTAAGGCTTTTAAAAGTTCTTTTTAAATAATATTATTTTGTCTCCTTATATTTAGAATGTCAAATCGTGCTGGTAGACTTGTTAGTTTCCTTGATGAGTTCACAGACATGTTCAGAGGAGTTAACTCTTCTCCTGAGGGTATTTTTGGAGAAGACCCCTTGTACGGTATGTATAGAGTAGTACATAGCAAAATTCAGAGGCTTAATGAGAAAAATGAAGCAAAAAAATTCTTCTGTGTCTAAGAATTTTGGGAAATAAGGGGACTAACAGCACCATTCCAACTGATCAAAGCAAATAAAATTTGGTTGTTGAAATAATTCTGAAAACATGAAAAGGAAATATAAGAGATGATTTTGAAGTGTGTTAGAGTCCTGGGAACTCTCTTGATCACAAGAGAACAAGATTCCTCTTGAGGGAAATAACGTTATGGTTATGGATGACAGAACGCTGTAATACTGTAAAATTTGAAGTAATTCCTTTTAAAGTTGTAAAGCACCTTGCTATTTCAGGAATGCTTAAGTAGCAGGAATTACTTCCAAAAATGTCTGTGTTGGTTTATGTAATCCCAGAATCTACTGCTTGTGTGGGGTGTACTGCTGAAATACCTATCTATTGGTTTGTGTTGAAGTCTATAGAAAGAACAGGAAATAAAAATACTGCGGAGACTAAAATAGTAACAAACAAGACAAGGAGACAAGTCAGATTTTCAAAATAGCTTGTAATGATTAGCTAAGTATCTTTTTTTTTTTTACTTAAGGGCTCTGCTGTTTCGTTTTTTGGTTTTGTTTTTTTACTGACTATGCAATAACAGTGATAGCCTTTGTGTGCATTCTTAACCAGGCTTAAATATGGGGTAAAAATTACGGTCTTTTGTTGTGGTGTAAATTAGCCTGTTAAAATAGAACAAATGTGAGATAGGATTGTGCAGTGGCCACCTGCTGTGATTTAGCCACTTGCTAAGCTTGGTAAGTTATAGATTGATCTGCACTGACAAAACCCCTAAAGCTGTTTGGCCATAGGCTATTGAAGTTGCTACTTGATACTTTGTAAATGAATGTCAGTTTGGATATGGAAGTCCACTTTGGGAAAACATGAATACAAATTTAAATGAAGAGTAGGGTTCTGTTTAGTTAGATGACACTTGACTACATGTTGTAAATAGTTTGAATTTTTTTTCTCATTTGTTTGTTTTATTTCTTCTAGGAGATACTACTCAAGGGTGTATTGCAGATTATAGAAACGAGTATTTATATGAACCCATTACAGTACCTTTCCTTCCCTTTGCTACATGGTACAAATTTGAGTAGTAGTTCTTCACAAAAATCTGCTAACACTTCTAATAGTAAAACAGCTGGACTACTAAAAAAACCAAAATTTTCACAGAGTAAGAAAGAGGCAGATGGTGTAAATTTGAGTCACAAGCTGCTTTCTTCTTGGCACGTAGCCCCAATTCACTTGCCTTTAGTTGGACAAAACTGTTGGCCACACATGTCGGAAGGCTTCAGTGTTTCACTGTGGTTTCGTCTGGCATGTGCTCAAGAAACAGAAAATTCAGTAGGAAAGGGGAAAAAAACCAAGAGAAGAAGCAGACTGGTAGCTGTAAGAGAGAACAGCTTTGACAGCACAGGTGAGGTACAAAAGGTTGAATTTTTTTCTTATGACGAGTATTTAACAAGAGTGTTAGTCTTTCTGTTTTTGTTTTTTTTCATTGAGCGCTATATCATACTTAAAGATAAAAATAATATTAGTTAGAATAATGCTTACTTAGAAATTTAGTATTCTTATTTAACTTGTAACTTCAGTAAAATGTGTTTGTGCTACTTCATGTTATGATGAAGACAATATTCAATGATGCATCTGAAAGGTCATGGGAAAACACTGCTTTCAAGTTTATTTGTTCTGAAGTGTTGATGAAACAAGTGGCTCTTATGTTTTCTCTATTAAAGAATTTGCAAATATCTGTGATTTAGGATGTAAGTACTGGAACTCTTAGCTAAAAGATGCTCTGAATCTAGTCGGAGCTTTGAGGCTAAGTTGGCGTAAATCCTCTGACATTCCTTCTGTATGTGCCATTATAAATGTCAATAGCTGTACATTTCTCCATTTATACTTTATGTGGAGACCCATCTGCTCCCAGGCTTTTGAGCAGAATGTTTTGGATTATGGTTTGTAGTAGGAAAATTCCTTGAGTTGTTTGAAATGCCTCCCACTGACACAACTCGATATACCTTTTACTGTAGTTTTTCTTTTTTTACTGCATTTGAATAAAATGAGGAAAACACAACCCTGAATCTTGGAACTTACTAGAACTGCTGTTGTTAGGTCTGTGCTTTTGCTTGGTAAGGTGTAAATATTGAATGCAAGATCACACTTAAAGGATACTATGATTTGGGAAGAAAAATCTGGAGACTTCTTGGTGCACAGCAAGACTACTGGTTCAACAAAGCAATGTAATATAATAGGGCATGTTGAAAGCATCACTGAATTAGTGTATTCATTCTTGTTGGATTTACATGATAACAAAAAAACCCATGTGAAGTGTGAGTTAATGTCAAGTTCCTCTGTTTTGATTTCTAAGACTTGGATATCTGAAGAAAATCGTGCACGTTAGTTGGCTCACAAAAAAAAAACCCAACAGCAATACAAACCAAAATACTGAAACAAAAAATGATTCTCAAGCAATACACTGCAGTAGCTGAATTATTTCTTTTCACATTTGATAGCTGGTAGGACAGGCATTGTTGTATTGTAATTGTGTATAAATATGTTTGTATTTATAGAAGAAATGAAGTCTATAGGAATAGAATACCTAAGCCTGGGAGATAAACTTGTTGAAGATGGCTGTATTCATATAATTTCACTGGGTTCCAAAGCACTGATGATACAAGTCTGGGCAGACTTGAACACTGGAGCATTCATATTTCGGTATGATGTCTTAATACAAAAGTAGTCTTGTGAACATATGTATTGTTACTTCCAGTAGCAGCTTGCAGAGAATACTGGTGGAGAACAGAGAATTAAGTATGTGGTAGAGTCATCTTGCACAGTGATGGCAACATCAAGTAAATTTATTGCATACAAATCTACAGGTTTACTTGCCTAAAGTGTTAGACTCTGGTCTTGCATTTTTTGCAGTCATATATTAATAATTACCCAAAGTAAGATGCAAGATCAGTCAAAAACATAATACAAAGTAAGGCAGCAATTCATGTGTTAATGAAATGACACAGTAAATGTGTGAAGATAAGCGAAAGCTATAGTACTGTACTTTTTCACACCTCAGGTGTGAAAATTGCTGTTATTTAATACTTAACCCAACAATCTTAGTTTTCATCTTCTAAATGCATTTTAGCCCTAATTTAGTTCTCATAAGTAATGTAACCTTAATGTGTTTAAAGCTGCAATTTTAGAACACTATTTCAGAACATCAAAGCATCTGCATTTTTTCAATAAACTGAAATTAATTTCTCTGTAAAATAGAGATAATATCCTTCTCTTGAATATCCTTCTATATTATCCTCCTCTTAAGTGTAAGCAGATTCGTACAAACAAATCACTAAGTTGAAACCGTAATGTGAGGATTTCCCTAGATTGTTGAGCACTCTATATACAGCATTGTGATTAAAAATAGTCTGTAAAAAAATTGGAGGACTACAAACTCGAAGTAATTAAGGCCAAAAAAAAGAGATTTGTGGTTTAAAATGCAAATTTGAAAACAAACACACACAAACTTACATTTCCTCTCTTTTTTTTTTTTTTTGTTTGGTTTGTTTTCATAGCATGTGCGTGGATCCAAATGATGAGATGAAAGCTGGTCTGCTAGCACAGGCTGAATCTCCAGAGAATGTTTTCCTTTTGGGCAGGTGGCAGCATTTTGCATTAACATATCTGCAGCAATCGGAAGGCAAGAAAAATATCCATGGAAAGCTGTTGCTGTGGGTTTCTGGTCAGAGGTAAAGTGTATATTAGTTATACCTAGATATTTTTCTTGTTAAAAATATATCTTCTGGTAGGAAGACATCTGCATTGTTTTGGTTCAAACTTAAGTTATAGTTGAGTAGTCTTCTTGGCCCAGGAGAGGAGTGTCTTACTCTGCTAGGAATTCGCTAGATATATCCAGAATTGTCTCAATTGCTTTAAGAATATTCAGTTCATACTGTGGACCAATGCAAATATCAGTGTTTTTCTTCATTGTGATTAAGTGAGAGAGGTAACTACTACAAGACTTTATATAACATCTAGATAGATGAAGTTAGCAGTAGACATAATGTCTCTGGTTATGAACCTGAATTAAGGAAGTATAGTTCAGATACTGGCAATATTCTTGAAAGTAGGAATGAAGAGATGGAGAGCAGGCAGTCATTCTGTTCCCCTGAGAGAAGTGGAGAGGAGAGAAGTTAAAAAAATATTTCAGACAAGATCTGACCTGGCAGTGGGAAGTACTACAGCAACTGAAAACATAAAGTGCTCCTAAATGAGGTGCCTGATGCTAGGCTGTGTGGGTCTGTGCCCGCATGAAATACTCTTTGGTTAGAGAAAAAGGAATTTATTAAATGTGACAGTTTTTATCCTTTCTTCCTCAAGTCCAGACTATGAAGACTTCCTTTGTCCCAAATATGAAGCAGGTAGTCAGCTTACTATGTTGTAAAATGATGAGGTGGATCACAAAAACACGTTACTATTTCTCTAGAATTTGATTGGTAAACAAGCAACATTATTAAAAACATTCCTAAATCTATATGTAGGCAAAAAAGCTGTTGCACAGTTTTTCTGCAGTTAAACCTAGAATTGTAAAATATAATAGCTGTTTCACTTTGTTCTGGAATGTACATGGTATTAGTTTTTAAGCAACTTGATTTCCTTGCTGCCACTGTCCAGCCTGTGCATGCTGATATACAGTAAAGACTAAATACAGAGACAGGGGAAACTAAACATACTAGAATGTTGTGCACACATGCAGACAATAAGGCCTCTCTGTATAGAGAGTTAGTTACCAGTTTGCTGGTAGAGCTAATAGTTAGACTCTTCTTGGAAGCTTCAGATGACCTTTACAGTCCAATTGGTCTGTTTATGTAATATACATAAGGTTAATTGGATAGTTTCCGAAAGCATCAGGCTTACTGCCTGTGGCTGAGCAGCACAATAACTCTGACAATGTTGCCTAGAATAAGCAAATCCTCAGTATGGCTTTTTTGGCATATGTGAACCACAGTTTTAATTATGTGCTTTAGCATATTCTAAGGCTTTTGGCATTTTGGGTGTAGTAGAAGTTCTTGAAAAATTGTTACTTAAAGTGCATATAGTAGTATATACGGTTACTTCTTTGAGGTCAGAGGGAAGAATGAAGGAATTTTAGATCTAGAAAATCTTGACTCTGTGGCAAACCCTAGTTGCAACTCTATTTTTATGTTCTGTGCAGTATTTGAATATATACATGTCATGTTAACAGGCAAGATCCTGACCCAGGATAGCTGAGTTTTAAGGTGCCTAGAATTCCAAGATGACTTCAGTAACTTAATGCTGGTAACAACATGGCTTCTCATCTACTAAATATTAAAATCTATTTTAAGACTAGGCTAAATACCTTACATGGCACTTCTGATAATTTCTTAATATTTACAATTGTTTCTTTATATGTATTTTTAGGAAATGTGACATTAATTTAGATTACTCACTACCAAGGAAATCAAGTTTATCATCTGACAGTAATAAAACATTTTGTATGATTGGCCATTGTATGTCATCTCAAGAAGAATTGCTGCAATTATCGGGTAGATGGGATCTTGGAAATCTGCTTCTGTTTAATGGTACTTTTGCATACTTTTTTTCTTGAAAAAGTCTTCATTTGCTCTTCCCTCACCACAATCGAAGGCTTAATTTGATTTTTTTGTTGTTTTTTTTAACATGCCAAGCTTTTACAGTAAAAGCCATCAATACATTTTTATCAGCTTAATGTATAGGGAGAAAGTAAGCAAATGTTTCAGTATAGTGGCCCTGTCAGGGCTACTACACAAGTGAAATAATTTTGCTATGGGGTGTGGTATGTGCAGGTGTTTTATGTATAGAGATAGTGTGTTTGTGCAGGCTGGAGATGAGGTGCTTGTCACAGATATAAAGCTCCACCTGATGAATCTACTGGATTTACTGCTGTGTAGTTCTCATGCACCTGTATGTCATAGAATTGGGTCCTTGTGGATGCTTCTTTTGAATTTGCATTCTCAGATATGGGGGTGACATGAGACGTGCTGTCCAGAAAGGGAAGGGATGTTCATTTGGCCTTCTACTGACGTATTATTTTTGCCTTCCTGTTACTTGTAGTGAGCTTTTATTGTTGCATCTTTCTCAAGCACTCTACCCAACTCTCCATGGTGTGGCAGCATGTTGTTGCTATCTGTAATCTTGCTATGCTTTGAAAACTTTGAGGAGGTGGATAGATAACTTTTCCGTTTAAAAAGTGCAATTGATTATTCAGAGCTGTCAATCTTCAGTTCATGCAGATCATTCTCGAGACTTGGTTTCAGTTGCCTTTGCCACTGATTCAGGCTGCCCTATGATGTGTCAGAAGTCAATGTGTCAGAAGTCACCGATCTACAGGAGCTAATAGGAAGCATGAGTCTCTACTAATTGTTCCACTTCGACAGGGCCTATGAAAACCAGCCAGTGAGCTTCCTTGTAAAGTCTCTGGTGTGATTTTTTTTTTTATTTTCTTTTTTAAGTTTTCTGTATTGCATCAAACAGATAACAGCTTCTTTTCTGGATTTTAGGTGGAAAGATTGGACCAGAGGAAGCATTTTACTTATACACATGTGGACCAGACTTCACATCTGTAATGCCTTGTAAATACGGCAAAACACTGACTGATTGCTCGAAGTACATCAGTAAAGAGATCCTACAATGTGAACAAATTAAGGAGCTCTTCCTGGCAAAAAAGGAAGTGGATATTGGGCCTTTAGTTGTAAGTTACTGCTTAAAAAGAGTTCTTAATCTCTTAAAACTAATTAACAAACTGGGAACAGGTTTCTTGCTGTCTCCCAAAGTGCTTCACTTTCTCAAAGCAGGCAGGAGCAAATCCAGTTTTCATTAAAATCACTGCAGGGTTCTTCCCACCTAGTTCAGTGGGAGTTGAACTCCACACAGGGTTGCCGTTTCATCTTGCTTTAAGTTGGATTTTGCTGGGTATTCCAGCATCTATAATGCTGCATATTTAATATATCAGATAAGCAGGCACCTCCAAATGCTGCAGGATGAATATGTAGCTCTTCTCTCTGTTAGTGTAAAGCTAGCCAAGGACAGTGTTGTTAACCTTTTAACATTAAAACAGATGAGAGGATAAAGGAGGATTTATCTGGCTTTAACAGGAATCAAAAGTCTTCATCCCAATTATTTGAAGGTTTTGGGGGAGTAAATTTCCATCAAGTTTGACTGAAAAGTCAGTTTTTGAGCTGGCAGATCTTAGCTTTTCTCATATGGCCATGTCACATGTAGGTGTAAATATAGTTACACTAGAAAAAGAATAAAATAAAACTTTCTTATCAGTGGAGCCTGCTATATTTGGGGAGTTGTCTTCATGCACTGGTAATTCCTGCTGTGTGAACTGTTTCCACTAGAGGGATTTTTCTGATCTTGTTCAACGGCAACTCTGTAGCTGTAGGCAAAGGGCCACTGTGTCTGGATGAGATTCCATGTAAACAACAGTACTAAATTATGAATAGGTTGAGGGAATAAATAAAATAAATAAAAAGCCTAACAAATCCATCATGCAACTTCTAAGCTTATTTTGCCTTACAAACCGCCAAGTAACCAGAGCACTATTTGCTCAAGTGATGAATTAATCTCTGCACCTTTGCATAGAATGCAAGTTGTGTCTCCATTTTAAATAACCTCCCAAATATAATCATACTACATTTTCTGTGAAAATGACTCTGGTACTTTCCATAGGAGCTTTGATTGTGGTCAAAGTATCTTCATCAGTAGTCAAACTACTTCTGTTGGGATCCTCTTACGGCAAAGCTGATTAGATGATAGACTTAAATTGGAGAAATTTTTAAAGCATAGCAGGCAACTTTCTATTCTGGACTCACTGCTTTAGAAGGGAAACAATTTGCACAATACTTCTGTGTGCTTACTGTCTTTTAAATTTGTCAGTAACTTTGTTTTGCAAAATAGTTGCCATTCTTCAGGTGATAAGAGGGGGATCCTTGGTGGAATTCTGGATTTATTTTTTTTTCTTAACCTTTTGTGTTCTACCTATTGCATAAATTGCTAAAACTTGGGAATCTTGTTGCACTTTAGTGCACATGCATCCACATGAAACTTAAGAGTATGCTAACGGTAAAGTAAAATGAACTGCCAAAGTTGCTGCTAATTGCTGTTAGGTGGCCCTTGCATGTGACTTTTTGTGTTTTGTGGTAGATTTTTCTGATTCAACTTTCTTAAACTTCTCTTCTTTCAGGAGAGTCTTGCTGTTGTTTATTCCACGTGCTGCCCTGGTCAGTACACCATATATGAACCTGTTATTAGACTGAAAGGTCAAATGAAAATTGTACCTTCTCAGAGACCTTTCAGCTCAAAAGAAGTTCAGAGCAATGTATTGGACTCTCATCACCTGAAAACACTTCAACCAGTTGAATACAAAACTCTTCAGGGTATACTACATGAAATTGGAGGAACTGGTGCATTTGTTTACCTCTTTGCTAGGGTAAGGAGACTGGAGGAGGGAGGTATATGTGTTTTCCCATATAAACTTTCTTGGATCTCAGGTAGCAAATCACATATTGTAGCTTCCTTGCTCTTCTCTACATGTGATTTCTTTTTTCTTAGAGTTTTTACATTCAGTACCTGTGATGTAACACAGATTGCATCACGCAGGTTTTCTTAAATTGGAAAATTAAAAAACATTATAGAGCAGAAATAGTTATAGTATAGCTTGTTCTGATTTAGAGATGGGGCTTCTAAATGTCAAAAAAATTTTAGGAGGGTTACAACTGATCATATATTTGGTCTCTAATTTTTAAATGCAGTTAAATTTGTTGCGTATCTCTAATGCTTTAAACAAGATATTCACAATGCAAGTATTAATAAACAAAACTACGTAGTGTGCAGAGCTTTAATTTTGTCTAATAGAGGTTTTATTGAGAGGGGATATTTGCTTTAATTTTGTCTAATAGAGGTTTTATTGAGAGGGGATATTTTTTGAGTTTTGAGAAGACTGTTCAGCCATGTTCAAAGGCTTATCCTGTCTAAGATAAATTGTGATTTCAAAAATACTAAGGCTATGAGCCTTAATTTAGTTACTATTAAACTGTGACCTTTACATGGAGAGAGTAATATTTGTGCTAGGAGTCTCTGAAGTACTGCAGTTAATTCGAAGTACTAATGTATTGATAGATAAATCAATGATAAATCACTTGGTTTGTATGCCTCTGCAGTGGTAGTGTGGGGAGTAGTGGGGTGTGTATAGAGTGACTAGTGTACATTAGATGAGACAGTAATTATGTTCAGACTTCTGCTTATGAAGACACTGCTTGCTGTAATTTTAATATTGAGATCTGAGGAGACAATCCTTATTCATGTTGCTGTATTCTGTAGATTTATCTTAAGTACATGCTACAGATCCTACTGTAGAGCAAGCAAACAATAGATCAGCTGTCAGAAAATACAGGTATATATATGTATAAATGTAAGTGCAGAAGAATTAACAAGGACACAGCAAGGGAACCTCTAGGAACTGAAATTCCACTTATGTAAAATTTCCTCCTTGTATGCCTTTAGTAAAAATACTATTTGCTTTTTCTTGGGATTCAAGAATGTAGGAAGCAGAAAGTGAAGACTAGTCCATGGTCTCTTTCTATCAAGTTGCTTGTCTCTTTATGCACAAAATAAAAATTTGACACAGGTAGAGATAGTCTAGACCTTCAGGAACCTTAATTTAAAGGTTTCCTTAAACATTTGGTAAACATACCCTTTCAGGGCTAAAAATATAGTTTATTCTTATTAGTGGCTTAGGTATTTAATGACCTTTTGTCTTTGTAGTATAGCAAGAATAAATTATTGCCTTCCACTTATTGAGGACAATTTTTTTCTTAAAGGGATTCTTTTAATAGAGCTTATTTTCTTAGTACTGTAGGAATTATCACTTAAGATACAACATCTGAATGTACACACAGAGGCAAAAATGAAGGTTACGTACATAATCTCAACATCTTTAAAACAGATTTAATTCAGAAGTTTTGATTTTAAGACTGCAACAAAGCATTTTTGAGTCTCTCTTCTAAATGTTTCTCATTTTAAACTGTTTTATTGAATTTGTCTTTTTTCAGGTTGTAGAGATTAGCGATTGTGAAGACACTCAAGCTTTGGCACTACAACTTATACTATATTTAACAAAATACAATCAACAGAGAATACAGGAGATGGACAATTGTAATGGTTATTCTATGATTCATCGAGTGTTGATCAAACCAAAATGCATTGTTGGATTTTGCATGCTAAAGGTAGTGCTCTTTAAACCTGACATCTTGTTCAAAGTTAGCACAAATTTAGAAATGTCTTTCTAATTTTAATTCTGCGTTTGAATTCACAAGTTTGTCTTCATAAAAACAGAGCAGTGATCTGGAGCAAGTTTGGCCTAAGTGTTTTGTCTTCAACTAGAAAATCTTGATAGGTAGGGGAGAAAAAGGAAGTCTTGAAAGATTGATTTCAGAGGAAGTTTGGAGGAGAGAGCAGCTCTGTTTCTGTGAGAGAAATATCTTCAAGTAAACTTAAATTTTTAAGTGATTAATAAAAATATTTGAGTGCGCTTGAAAATCTTTTAAACAAAATTTTACTGGTGTTACAAGAATGAAGCTTCTAAAGTGCCTCCAGTGGGGTTTACTAAACTCAGTAACTATTTTTTAAGTCAACCAGGTACCTATATGCCTTCCAAAAGATTTTTATTTTTTTTGATGAATTGGATGTGATAGTTGTGCTGCTTTGTGCATATGACATTCAGAAAAAATTTCCCCCTCTTTAAGACTCTCCTTGATGGATGCTGCAGTGATGAGATTGTCTGTATAAATGAAAATGGGCAATTCATACTTGACACAGATTCTACTACAGTTATCCAAGATGTTCCGTTGTTAGAAAAGCTGCTCCTTGACTGGAAGATATGGTCCAAAGCAAAGGTAATTACTTCCACTTTGGAAAGATTAAATCTAAAAGTAAATACTTTGAAAAAGTGAAAGTAATATGAGGTCTGAAATTTCTCTAGTTGAAGGTCAGTAATTACTAAAACTTCCTAAAAGTAATGGTTGGTATTTTTCTTTTGATAGCTAGTAGAAGCATCAATCTCCCATTATCTATGATGTAAGTAGCCTTTAGTGTATTAAATTCTCCAAGTGTAATGTATGTAAATTGTTTTTTTATTTGAATGGAATAATTTTAGGGAAACATATTGAGGCTGAGGAAGACCTGATTCCCTATGGAGTCAAACTGTTGAAAATAACCATCGATTGCTATTAAAACAGAGTATACAAAACTAGTTTTAGACAAGACGTAATTTCTGTTGTAGCTTAATCATAAATATATGCTTAATTTTGTGTGAGAATAACTTTTCTAATAGTTTTTTAGTTCTGACCTGACCATTTGAAATCAGCTGGTGTTTTTCTTAGGTGCAAAACTAGCTTGACTTTATGTTCCTAAAAGGTTTGGGTTTTTTTAGTCTCACTGTATAGACTTAGAAATGTGTTTTTGAAGTCATGTTCCTGTTTTGCTCTTTTTCAGCAAGGTGTTTGGGAAACTCTGTTAGCAGCTCTAGAAATCCTTATCAGAGCTAACCATCACCATCAGATGTTTAATATTAAACAGCTATTGAAAGCTCAAGTGGTACATCACTTCCTGTTAACTTGTCAGGTTTTGCAGGTACTTTCACAATGAAATCCTACTTTGTGCTTGACAAAAACTCAGCTTTATGTGGGGGTGGGGAAAAGACTAAATGCTACAGGAAAAAACTACTTCAGTAGACACTGTTTTTTGTGCTTCCAAACTTTCATTTAGTCTTTTCACATGGCAGTCTCAGTTAAGGTACTTCAGTACCAAAAAAGAGGTGAAATTTAGAGAAGGTAGAAGCAAATTAATCACCATGCTCACATTAGTGAGGTTCACACAAGGTTGTTATTTTTTAGAATCATTGTTCAGTTAATAGAGTTTTCTCAAATAGCCATTATCCAATTACATAGAATGGTTGGTCGAGCAGAAACTGTAAATATAGTTATCAATGAAATCTCAAATGTGTATGTTTATAAAAATGGCTTTTGAACTGGAAACACAGAATACCCAGTGTGGCACTATTCAGAAATTTCATTATGTTTGAAATGTTAGTATTAGCAGCTATTTTATCTCCACAAATATTGTGGATTGTAATACAATCACAGTAAACTACGCTTTCAGTGTTGATTCATGTCCTAAGGTTCCAGCATTTCAAGTCAGAGTAGTATAGTATGCAGATGTTAGTTTTCTAAAAATAAACATGAGTAACATCTGCAATATTTTGTGCCTGAATTTTGAGTGTGCTGGACTTGGGTAACATTGAGTAGCTACAGTAGCTCCTCTCAAATTAAATACAGGCTTTATTATTAACCTTTTTTGTTACCTGTTCTTCTACTGCAGCATGACAGAAATTCTTTTTAAAAATCACATCATAGAATCATAGAATGGCCAGGTTGGAAGGGACCTTAAAGATCATGTAGTTCCAACCCCCCTGCCATAGGCAGGGATGCCAATCACTAGACCAGGTTGCCCAGGGCCACATCCAGCCTGGCCTTGAACACTGCCAAGGATGGGGCATCCACAACCTCTCTGGGCAACGTGTTCCGGTGCCTAACCACACTCTGGGTAAAGAACTTCTTTCTAATCTCCAATCTAAATTCCCCTTCCTTCAGTTTATAACCATTCCCGCTTGTCCTATTACAATCTGACCATCTAAAAAGTTTCTCCCCTTCTGTTTTATAATTCCCCTTTAGGTACTGGAAAGCTGCTATACGAATAAATAAAACTGTCAAAGTAGAAATAAACATAACTTACAGTTGTACTGCTTTTCCTTTCTAGGAGCATAAAGAAGGGCACCTTGCATCCCTGCCTCAGGAGGTTTGCCGGTCATTTGTGAAAATAATTGAAGAAGTACTTGGATCTCCCCCAGATCTGGAATTGCTGACACTGGTCTTCAATTTCCTCTTAGCTGTTCACCCACCTACTAATACATATGTTTGTCACAATCCTACCAACTTCTACTTTTCCCTGCATATAGGTACATATGTCATATTTAACTGGAAATAAACAAGACAAAAATCCAGTCATAAATTATTATAAATTGTTAAACTGGTGGTACTTAATGAAGTAGAAGTAGTTTATAGTATTGAGAGACACTATAGTCAGACTTAGTTTACTTGGCTCACTTGGAGAGCTTTCTTCTCTCTGTAGCCATAGATAATACCTTTGGTGGTTATGTCTTTAAAGAACGTTAAATTTTGATGCTCCTAAATAAAATGCGTAGCATGAGCTCCTTGTATGGGCACATTTGCCCATGCAAACCGTAGAGAAAAATGTCTTAATTTACCTGTAAAAGAAGCTTCTTCAGAAATACAATGTATGTGGTCCTGTCTCCATCTCTGCTTTCTTGTTTCCTGTTACTGAATTCCTAGAAAAATAAGACCTGAGGAGCAGTTTTAGCAAACGATCTGTTGTGCTGCAAGATTGGCAAGCACCATCAGTGCATTGCATGCAAGTTACTGAAGGGACCTATATGCTTTGAGGGGTGTAGATCTAGGAGAACAACTGTCTTTAATATATCTATATTAGATGATTGCTTTGGCAATATGAGTGATGTGAACTTTAAAAATTTTTTTGTTAGTTTAAAAAAAGAGAAACTGGTAGGTGTATAGTTTGTGCTTTAAGATTAGTATTGTACAACTGTAGCCATGATTTGTGTAAACATGGAAAGGCAGTAAAGCTTTTTATCTGCATCTGTCCCCTAATACTAATAGATGTAAAATTCTGAGTAAGAGTAGAATGCACTTTTTGATACTTTGAGCTTTAATAGATGAACTTACTTGAGAACAGTCACCTGTTTTTAACATGGCAAAAAGTCAGTTATTACTGCTTCTATGCCTGCAGGGACCATTTTTAAATATAATTACTTTAGAACATCGTAATATTTTCAGTGTTCTGTAAAGGTAAAAACAAAAAGCTATTCACAAGTACTTTTTCTCAGATGCTCATGAGTCAAGCACTTCTGAATAGCTTCCAGTGATCAACTTGAAATTTAACCTGGCTACTATGAGTCTAAGTACATCAAGAACGCAAACTTGAAAAACTTCTATGTAACTTTTCCCTTTTTCTTTCTAGATGGCAAAATTTTTCAGGAGAAAGTTGAATCACTTAGGTACCTGAGAAATTCCAGCAGTGGTGGGAAGTCAGTAGACAGTTCTGCATTTGTGATTACGACTCCAGCTGAATTTACAGCTTTACCGCTGGAAGGTAAATCAATGCTGGGAAAACAAGGATGTTAAGACACAGACACAGTCCTTTAGCAGATGGCTGGAGTGCCTTAAAGTGTTGCTTTCCCACAGATATTTCCTACAAAGCTCCCCCTGCCCCTTGAAGCTTGATCCCTGAATAACAGAGTAAAAAGGATGAAACTGAACGTGCTGTTTAAATTGCTTTTTAGTCTCAAGTTGAGACAAATTGGCACACTGGCTCAGGCAGTGAAGTGAGCCAGATAGATGAAAAATTTCATTTGTTAAATAGATCTGCTAGAGATGCATGTGAATGCTTTAACCATTTTTAACAGTTGTCCATAAGCAGCTATCTGTGCAAAAAAACAATAAGCTGCTATTTTGTTTATTTGTGCATAATTGTAAACATCCATCTAAATATAGTATTAGTTACACTGCAGATATATACTGTTCCTACATAATAGAGTGCGGGAAAGTTTATCTTAAAGAGCAACTTAGATTGCTTTCCCTCTTAAAAATATATCTTATGGAAAACATCTGTAATGTGCTGTGAAAGTGATGTTTCAGGTCAAGCATAAGAGGAAGCCCTGTTAAACAAAATACGTAATGATTTTTTGTAAGTCTGAAGTACATGTAAAAAGGTGGGCAAATAGTATTTCCATGTCCACTGAAACATGCTAGTAGATTGGACCTCTTACACAAGAGCTCCAAGTAGAGCAGCCTGATCTGTTTGACCCTGCTTTGAGTAAAGAGGTATAGGTAGACAATCTCCAGAGGTGCCTTCCACTCTCAATGATTCTATGATCCTGTACGAATTCCTGCTGAGGGTTAGTTGGAGGATCATAATGAAAGCCTAAAAACGCCAATATGTATGCAAAATTTATTTTGTATTTTATGCATCTTTCAGATTTGTGACTTGCTAAATACACAGCTGTGTAATAGCTTACTATCTCTACTTGATTAGTCAAATCTGAGCTATGCCGTGTGCTGAGTCAGTTTTGCCACAGAAAATTACCTTGTGTCATCACAGTCTGTGGAGTGTAACATAGAGGGAAAAACTTGTTTCTAGTCTAAAAGGAATGCTAATGATCTCCTTTCTTCTCTAGGGAACACTTCCAAAGCTATTGTACAGCAGAAGATAAGCTCTCAGGGACCTAAAAGGCTTTGCAAAAGCTTACCAACATCTCCTAGTTCCTCACCTCAAGTTCACCAAAAAAGATTAACTCAAAGAATAGGAACAAGCTTAGATAACCTGCAGATTATTGGCAAGCATGACTATGGTGATCTCCAGGATAGAATTGGTTTTGTAGGAAGTTCCAAAACTATAAAGCGAGTACAAGAAGAGACCTTTCTTAGCAGTTGTGAGTCAGCAAAAACCGTTTGTGACTTGGAGTTAACATCTGCTGAAACATTTGAAGATATTGCAAAAGACGGAGAGTTATCTGAAAGTGCATTGGAGAGTAAAGAAGCGGAAAAAGACCTGAAATGTAGTGAAGGTGATGGTGCTGCAGCTGAGCCATCACTACGTCGTCCAGACATTCTGAAAGGACTGCCTTCATTTCAGAAGGGTCAGAGTAATATTGCAGGGTTGGGCTTGGCAGTTTCTGTTCATGGAGGATCATCAGCCATTGCTCGCTGGCCGAGCTTTGCTGACAAGAATGTACTTCCTGAAGACTGGGAGAGTCTTGCTTTTTCCTCAACTAATGAGAATACCCAAAAGTCATCTGAAAGCCTTGATGACAGGTAAGCAGATAAAATAAATCAGCAGTAGCTCAGTATATAAGCTGCAATTTCAGTTTTTGAACTTGATTACGATTCTACAAAAAATGGAAGCCTGAAAATTAAGGAAATGTTTTCAGTGGCTGTCATAAACAAATTCTTTAAGCTTTTAAGTCTATAGAATAGCATTGTTTCAATTTTTGCGTTATTTACATTGCAAACTTTAAAAATTGGGAATTTTGCTATTTATGGTAGGAGTGAGAGCTCACAAAATATCTCAAGCAAGTAGTTCTGGTCAGATTATCCATGTTTGCTATCCACTATCGAAAAAAAAAATGTTAATGAGGAGTGGTAGTAGTAGTATTGGAGACTTCCTCTTACTCCTATCCCTCAAGAGTAGCTCACAATTATGTGGCAGTTTTAATGTGTGTTTTTTTTGTTGTAGACACTGTAGTAAAACGTTATTCTGTCTTCAGATGTACAGAAGACTGTATTGTGCTTATCTGCTGTGGATTATATGACCTCTTGCGTGGAGTTCTCCTAATCCTACCAGATATCATGCTAGAAGATGTGATGGACAAACTTATCCAACCTGATTATCTTACAGTTCTTGTGAACCACCCATCTCCTCTCATACAACAAGGAGTGATTAAAGTAGGTCTCTAGAAAATGCTTTCAGCTAAAGGGTTATAAACTAGCTTAGCTAACTTCTTGGAAACACTTGATAATATTTTTTGTTTTGCTTTCTTAAGTTTTTTAGGTTTACTTCTGAGTTTTCTGATCTGTTTCTACCCCCATAGAGTAAAAACACCAAACACAACACAAACAAAATCTTTCAAAAGATAAATATATTCTATGATCTAAGATAGAGACCTCAGGAGCATGTGACAGCAGTACTGATGTAAAAGAAGACAGCAATGCATAAAGTCAGTAACTTCAACGTTAACACATGATGCACTATATTAATTTAAGATGCAAGTGAAGTTTTGACTTCTAACATGGTTGACTTTCATTTATTCTGGGGAGTCATCCACACATTTGTGGCCTGAACATGGACTTGAGGCTTTAAAATGTCTTCAGAGATTTTTGTACATTGACAATGACAGTGTTCTGGATATTAACATCATGCAGATGAAAAACTTTGAGTAGATTTGTGTTTTAACTTGAATTCAATTATATGGCTTTATTAACAGAATGATCCAAAAGATCATGCATGCAACTGCATGCAGACCAAAACGCAGAATTTAGCAAGTGTAGAAAATTTGAATGTATTTATGTATGCATTCTGTTATGTACTCAGTTGTGTGTGATTTCATCTCTCCCAAACTTGACTAAAAACCTACAAGTCTTCAGATTAAAAGGATAAATCCGCTGTTGGTTGTGACAAGGGCAGTGTAGATTGCAGTTGCAATAGTGCAATTGATGTTTTTAATCTAAAATTTCAAAATTTTTTCAACAAATTGCAGACAAGGAAGTTATATTAAATGTTTAAATCTTAAATCATAATTATGCATTTATTTTTAGCTGTTGGATGCATATTTCAACAGAGCAAGGAGGGAGCAGAAGGAGAAATTCTTAAAGAATCGTGGTTTCTCCTTGCTAGCCAACCAGCTGTACCTTCACCAGGGGACTCAGGAAGTTGTGGAATGCTTTTTGGAAATGCTCTTTGGCCGCTCTGTTGGCTTGGATGAAGAGTAAGTAATGCCTTTGTTTTTTCTTTTTTTCTTATGACTCTTGTATGGCCCTTAAGCTGCCTGTAAGCAACTTCACCTGATGAGTGAAGTCAGCTGGGATGTTCTAAACCCTCAGCCCTTCTCAGGCCTTTGCACTTAATATTCTGTAATCAGTTCAGCTCCTCCCGGGTTCTTTCAGATCCTACGTGAAACTCTGATTTATATCCTTGCAAGTTTTTTAAGTAGTAGTTACTAGACTTCTAGTACTGGATTTTGGTAGGTGATTAAGAAAAAGCTTGATTCCCCAGCTGCTTCCTTGGCTTGGCTAAGAGTTTAAATCCATATTCCCTTTAGAGAAAATCCCACAGATATACCATATCCTTGAACCAAAGAGCCATCTCATATTGACAGGAAAGGAGAAGATGATACAGCAGATAGTTATCTAAGTGAATGATATCTTGTAAATGGTACTTTTCTACAGTTAGTCTGACTACTTAATAATTGTACAAGGAGAACATGCAATAGGTATAGTCAGCAGTACAAAAATCTTGCAAAAAGCTCGTTTTGCTGCCTCTGTAGGATTTGTAGCCAAATTACTTGTCCTGTTGGCATGATCTTCACCACTACCACCCCCCGTACCCCCCGAAAAAATATTTCTGTTTAACTGTAAGACTTAAGACTTTCTGCTTAACTAGCCCTTAAGAAGAGAACTGCTGTTTCTTCAGGATTGATTATGGGGCTGGAAAGGTAATTCTAATGTCTCAGGTTTTTAGGATTGTGTGTAATTATGTGATGGGCTGATAACTGGATTACTGTTCTAAGGTTTCTTAATCCACAGCTATGGTCTGAAGCACTGTCCTGAATTCTACAACCACAAAGAGCCAGAAGTTGCCAAAATTTTAATTCAAACTTCAGCAATAATGGGTATAAGATATTAAATATGCTGTCAGTCAGTATATTATATTGATACCAAGCTGCATATGGTTTCTTGATAGTATCTGTGCCAGTTGTAATTCTTACTACTGGAAAGATAGGATCATATTTTTTCTATACTGATTGAAAACACCTCTGTTTTAGTGACATCTGTATTGTAGATGGTTGGTAGTTAGCTGAAGCTTCAGGCATACTTTCTTAGGTACTTCAAAGAGCCACAAAGAAATTAAGTAGACTGGTTGTTTTTTTTTCTCATATTTCCTTTAGTAGACAGGTATTGTTACTGCAGTGAAACATACGAATTGCCATCTATGTATTTGCCAGAGTACTGGCATAGACAGGTGTTCCACATATATGGAATATATATAAAATATACATTCCTGATAGTCCATATATTAGTTGCATATACCAGACTGTTATTCTAAGGGTGTCAGCACTCACTTATGTCTATGTTAATAGATTTGATCTGGAAGATGTCAAGAATGTTGGACTCTTTCAAAAATGGTGTGTCATTCCTGTTCTGGGTCTTATAGAGAACTCTCTGTTTGATAATGTTCTGCTGCATAACTGCTTCTGCCTCCTGCTGCAAATCATAAATTCCTGCTCAAAAGTAGCAGACCTACTGCTTGATAATGGTTTGCTCTACGTGTTGTGTAACACACTGGCTGCTCTCAATGGACTGGAAACAAAGTGAGTATTATATCAGTTGCTATAAAATAGTCCAGGCACGACCTTAAATCTAGCAAAAAGTACTGTATCTTATTTGGTCAAATTTCTAGAACGCTCGGAGAATATGTACAAAATAATACTGGTTTGGAGATTTTTTTTAGCTTTAATTATGCTTCATGTAAATGAAAGTTTAACGTTTAGATATTCAGTTCAAACGATGGAATATAAAATGATCTTTCCATACATTAAACTTTCAAGTGAAATGACATTTTAAAATGTGTGCACTTTGGAGTCTCTTCCTGGTGAAACTCACCTGAATGTTAACATACAGGCCCAGGAGATGGTAACATTCTACTGTATCTATAGCCAATGATAAAACTGCAGGAAAAGTATCTCCTGGCTGCCTGTAATTTTAATATTTGAGATTGAGTAACTTAAATGACTTTGTCATTTACAAACATTCTGTATGTTTAGAAACATTATACAGTGAAGGAAGGAGAGATGGGGGTTTTGCAATTTATTTCATTAGTTAATATCCTGAAGAAATAGACAAATTTTCTTTCAATCCCAGTATTGTTTTAATTTAGTATGGTTACAAAATGAGATACTGTCCTGATTTTGTACCAATACAGAATTTCAGACTTGTTCTCTAACTTAGAAATCTGCTAATAATATACTACTACTTTTCCAATAAGACTTTGACAATTGTGTTAGAATGTGTCAAAGTTTGCAGGCATCCAATCTGCCAAAGTTAACACTGAAGAGATATCTTTGATCACAATTTTCGGGCCTTTGGCAGTAACATTTTTATATGAAGTACAGTATAATATTAGGTGTGGTTGGCAGAGGCAGCAAGGGCCATAATAATGGTCATTTTATGGGTTACAGTCAACTTGTCATTTCATGTTTCTGGTAACTACAACTTTGTTTGCAGCATTCCCTTGAATGACTACAAGTTACTTGCATGCGATATACAACAGCTGCTGGTAGCAGTTGCAATTCATGCCTGCAGCTCCTCAGGTTCTCAATATTTTCGTGTTATTGAAGACCTCATTGTGCTGCTGGGTCATCTTCAAAATAGTAAAAATGCAAGGATGCAAAGTAAGTTACCTGCTTATTTTTGGGGTCATGGGACTGGAGGAGTAAATTCTTTCCCCACTGATTTCTTTTTAATTAATACTCCTTCTGAGGGAGAAGGGGGGGTTTTCTCTTGGTGGAACTTTTCTCTAAGTGATTCTTGAAGTAGTAGTTGCCTCAGGAGTCTGCCTTGTGGTAAAGAATTGTGTACTGCTAATCTGAAAAAAGGGACTGTAAGAGTTCATTAAGGATGTTTAAATGGAAATGCTTTATACAGTTTCATTTGCCTTATTTCAGAATCACTAAATTCAGTGATTTTTTTTTTTTTTTTTCATGAGAACTCACTTGTGTACTGTTTGTATCTGTGGCACAGGGAGGTGACTTTCTGTGTCACTTCTGTGGAATCAAGAATTTTACAGCTCTTGACACATTTTTTTGCTCTCTTACTTTTTACAAACATCTGGCAAAAATTCCTGAAGATGAATGAAAAATGTCATTTTCCTCTGTATGCCTCTCTCTGTAGATATGGCAGTTGCTCTGCAGTTAAGAGTTCTTCAAGCAGCTATTGAATTAATAAAAACTACAGCAAACCAAGATGCTCAGGAGCAGACTGGTTCAGTCCCATCATCTACACCACATCGTGCAATGTTTCAAAAGCGTAAAGGTATTGCTGGTGAGTAGCAAAAGTGCAGTATTTTTATATTTCCTCCTGTATGTAATACTTTCAAACTGTAATTTCAGTGATACAATAAATGAGTCCTGTTGCTTTGCTTTTTCTGTGTATTAGCTTAATAAATCAATAGCATAGTCTTTATCCTATTTCAAATTGAGGAATTTTTGTATTAGGAGCAGAGAGTGGGGTATGAAAATGAAACCTCAGTCACCTTATTCTCACTGCAGTGTCTAAAGCCAGATACTACCTTCTTTTGGGATTCTCTTCAATTCAGAAGTTGCTTTGTAAAGATGTTTTAAAAGTAATTCATAGTGGTTTTTCTAGCCAACTTCACAGTAAGGAAATACAAAAATAAAGTTAGTGCTTGTAACTTCAACACGGCTATGATGTGGGGGTTGCATTGTTGCACAACCTATAAACACTGATCATCCCAAAGTAAATATCTGGCACTCCAAATTTACAGTTTTGAATGAGATTCTTTGATTGCACTGTGGTTTTACTTGTAAAACATTTGTGTAGTTCTAGCTTTAGCAGTAATAGTTTCTCTGTATTTCATAGCTTGTGACTCATTCTGTAAAGATTTTGGAGTCTTCTGTCTGGAAATGGATTTTTGTATCTCTCTTATAAAAATGAAGCTTCATTTAAGACTTTGTACAAGATGTAACTTAAAAATTAACACATATTAGAGGGTTTTTTAAAACACCAAACAAACGACTATTACTCTGTGTACTATGGGAATATTTTTCTTGGTATGGCTGGTTTTGAAGCCCCTCTCCATCAGCCTAGTAAATACACTGAAAATATTTCTCTATTATTAAATCTGGTAAAGCATTAAAGATAAACAAAAATAGTTATTTTGTAAAGAAGCAAGTACTGTTAAGGCCCACCAGTTCATTTCACGAAAATCCTAATGAATATTCCAATAAGATATTTCTACCAATATAGAAAATAGGAATAAGTAACTGTAAGAAACTGCTTTACACAAAAATGCAAATTGTACAATAAATCCGATCTTGAGACTAACTCATATCTCTTCTTTTATATTTATTTTCAAATATAAAAGCTTTTAAAAGACAAGTACCCAAATGAGTTATGTTCCCTACAATATTAATGTGTTGCAAATGTTTTGTTTCCTTAAATGATATGAACTCTTTGAATGAAAGGAGTTGCCTAGAGATTTTTTTTTTGTGCATTTTAGTAGGATGCTATTAATGCTTCTCTGCTTACAGATTCCAGAAAGTTTTCAGTTGCTCAGTGTGATGCTCTGCTGATGAAAATGCGCTCACTAGCAAGTGAGGAATTCAACATGATGATGCAGCGGAGAATGAGCCAAGAAAATCCTATCCAAGCCACTGAGGCTGAGTTTGTACAAAGGTTACAGAGGTTGACTGTTCTAGCTGTGAACAGGCTCATTTATTTAGGTAAGATTTCTTTTTGTTTCTGTTTTGACAGAATCATATGGAAAACTGGTTTCTTGCTTTTGGAGTGGTGAAGTGTTTGAGAGGAAAGTAATATCATTGACACTAGTTTAATGGATAGAATGGTAAAACATCAATCTCTTGGTGATCTGTCTCTCAGTACTATGTAACTGACAGTCTGGATACAGTTCTTATCTGAATTAACTGATCAATTTGTCTTAATTCTACGTTAGTTAGCGTTAACTGCCTGAATTACTATCTGAAGAATTAAGTCGGTTAAAGGGTGCATCTGCTGTCTTTATACTGCATTAGTTTGCATGTTTCTATGAAATGGCTACATTTGTTAGCAAGACTTGATGACTTGGGGGCTAATTCAAATTCCACAGGAGCAAGAGAAAGTATGGTAAGTGTAGTCGTAAAAGCAGTATTTAATTTAATGCCATCTAAAGGATTATAGGATTGTCTCGCTTGAGATGGTACTGATCAATGTGTGCCTCTTTAAACTTTAAGCATCTACTGAAGAGTGCCTTGATGTACTGGGTATAACAGAAAACACAAGTCAAAGCAGACTTTCAGCATCCCAGCTAGAAGTTCCTGCAGAGGGAAGCCAGCAAGAACTGCCTAGCAGAGCAAATCCCTTTCTTAAAGAGATGTTCAAATTGTTGGTGGAAGGAATCAAAGTATCCAGTGTAAGTAATTAGATGTTGTCCACATTAAAGCATATTTCATGAGGTTCCTTTATTAGGAACTTTTATATAAAGTCTCTGTCCGTAAATGCTTCTCTTACTACCTCTCAATTCAGCTGCGGCGTTAAAAGTTGTGTTCAGTTTCCCAGTTATTCTGCAGTTGTAAAATACTGAATGCATACATTCTGATTCTTAGCTTAACATTTGGCAAAATTCTGTTTCTTGAATAAGCACACAAAGGTTAGACTTCTGTGTAGTCCACAAATTTGCTTTGTCATGAGTTTGGAGTCTATAAAACAAGGTCTGCCATGCATCCACAGATGATGCAGAGTTTCTGAGCAATTTGCTAATAATATATTTCGGAGTTGGGAAATAACTTTATCTTTTTTTAGTTGTTGCCAAAGAGTTAAGAATTTCCTCTTTTAACATACAGGTATTAGCTTGTCAACCTTTCCAAGGTGATCTGCTTTCACTTGCGTAATTTGAAATGGTTTTATTGGAAAGCTTAACTTGCTGCTTCTTGCCTCTTTATTTCAACCTCCTTATAAAAAGCAGATCAACCTAATTTTCTTTCCAGCTCTGGAAAATTAAGTGTTATCTTTCAATCATACCATACGTGTAGTACTTTTCACAGATGGCAGGTTTCTTTTTGTGAGCATAAGCACCTCAACTCAATGCCTGGTTTGTAATCTTTTGGTGTAGCCCATTCAGAAACTAGGGATTAACATGGAAGGGATTTGAACGAAAATAAGCAAAAAAAAAAAACAAAAAACAAAAAACAAAATACTCTTTGATTTTTAAACTCTCTACATCACAATTTTCAGTTTTGGGATTGTTGTATAGTCCCTCTGAGTATCCAGTTTAGCTAGGAGTTGCATTTCAAATATTAGCAGGTTAAGGGGAAAATGTTTATTCTATTAGAATTAGCAAATCATTCTTGTGTTTTTAGTAGAATGCCTTTTGACCCATAATAATAATCAGTAAACTAAAATTAAACACTTTACTTTGCTAGAGAAGTCTTTGTCTTAATTTTGACACATTTTGATATTAACTGTATTACTTTGTAACATGAAAAACTTGGTAAAAGTAAGCCATAACCCTGTAATATTAAACAATTCTCTTTCATTTAGGGCACAAGCAGAATGAACATGCCAAAGCAGCAGTGGAAGAGAATCCTCTTGTCATGTAAGGACACATTCCGTACACAACTTGGGAGGCTTATTGTGCACAACTTGTCTCCGACAAGGTCATTGCAAGAGAGAAAGCAGGCTTTGGAGATGGTACATGAAGTAAACAATCAAGAGATTATGCGTGACTGTCTTAGCCCAACTTTGCAAGTAAGCTTGAGTGTTTGAGAGAAGTTTGTAAAACCTGTATTCAATATTCTTTGTTTAAATTTTACAGCTATTTAAAATTGTATGTGGTTGAAGCTGTTCACTGCTGTTTTAGCAGTGTTTAGTGTAATGACAGAGTTGTCATACAAATGCCTGTGTGTATCTCTGCTTTTGCATGTTATCCTCAGGGTAGATAGTTTTGTGTAAGACACAAGATACGATTATGTCTGGGTATGCTGACTGTTGCACATCAAACATCACATGGTACTAGTTTTAACATGATGAATTTTAATGAGGATGCTAGAAATTAAGGTACCCTGAAAAAGATGAATGAAGGAATTACCTTTGCCCTGGACTCTAATGGCAGACTTCTGAAACTTGAAAGAACTTATTGCCACTCAGTCTTTAAGAGGCAATCTGTCCTCAGTCAAAGGAGTACTCTTTTCTTATTTAGGCTTTATTAGTTCTTAGATGGTGTATTCTATGTTATTATCTCAAATAACTTGACAGTTTCTCCCTGCTTTTCTGGGTTTGTCAGGAAAAAACTTTTTTGATTATACTCTTAGTGCAACATTAAAAGAAAGCATTTCTAGAGCCTTCATCAGGAATCAGGTAGGAATGTTGCAGTTGGAGATCTTGAGGAACTGCAAGAATTAAATTATGTAAGACATGCTACAGTTTGAGACACTGCTTTCTAAGAGAAAGTACTTACTGAATGAGCCTAGGACAGTTGTTTTTCTGATCACATATACATTATTCAATTAAATTAACACTTTCACCAGTAAGAAAAGAGATGATATACTACCAATGGCTTCTTTGGAAGAGTGTCATGTTGCATGCATTTATAGCCTGTCTGCTTCATTATCTGTCAGCTCTAATCTGATTAATCATACAAGGTGAAGCATTCTTGGCACACAAATTTAGGAGTGTCTGGCACATGTTTCCTGAAGTATAAACAAGGCTGCAGGAGCTGAGTACTTGGAAAAGAAACAGCTTTCCTATAAGCCTTTTGAAAAGTCACAAGATCATGGGGGAAGTTTTATGTGAAGGATTAAATTCAGCATGTTCTTTCTAATTTTATAGAAGTGTTTCCTCAAATGTTAAAGCCACCATTTTTTTTAAATCGTGTGAAAAACTGGTAGAGGAANAGGAAGCTGCACAGTGTTGTGCTGTAGAACTGAGAACTGACTGTATATCTGTTCTTCCCTCTTCCCTTCTTTTCATCTTCTAGCATGGGCCTAAATTAGTGCTCTATTTATATGAGTTAATGCACAATCACAGTGATGAAATGACCAAAGAACAACAAAGAGCGGCAGGAGACTTTATGAATACATTGAAATCTTGTGGCTATAAATGCATTCCCCTGAGCCCACGAGCAAAACCAGATCTAATAAAAGCTTTGAAAGAGGTTTGTGAACAAAAACTTTACTTCAAACTGGGTGTATCTGAGACAATTCTCTTATATAGGGTCAGAGTTTTACTGCAGACATAGGTTTTCTTTGTTTGGTGCATGCCTTATGCTTTTGGGGTATTCTCTTTGGATTCTGAATATTTGTCACATGCACTCAACATTTCACAGAGAGCTCATGTTAATGCTTATTGGTTAAGCATATTACTTAACCCAGACAAAGGCGCTCTCGTTGACAGGGAGGAAAAAAATCAATATGGTTCCTTGCAAAAAAAAAAAAATCTAAATATTATAAAAATGCAGTAACTTAAATGAAGTCTTGATGGTTTTAAGTGTTGTGAAGATATCAGTTGAACAGTTTTGTCAGCCTTCCTTTTTTAAACTGGCATATCCTTTAGCCTCTGCTTCCTTATTTTATCCATCTGGGGGAAAGAAAAGGTAATATATAAAACTTTCATTCAGGATCAGAAGAAATATGAGACAGAAGAAGGTGTAAACAAAGCTGCTTGGGAGAAGACAATGGCTAGTAATCGCCAAAAGTAAGTGCCGCCTTAAAGGAGCTGCAAGAAGTCTGTAAGAATGTGATGTTTAGCACAGCCTGTTGCAGAGTTGCCTATATGATTATTATAAATATTTTTTAAATTAAGACTACTGCTATCTTTGTTTTTCTGTTTTACCATTTTAAAAATAGCTTGATGGTAGGTATATGCATTTTGATAGGTTGTGTAGTAAATGGCATTGTGTGAACATCAGAATACCAAATTGTTTTTTGCACATTTGGCGTTTCACTCTTAGTTTTACAACTGTTGTATCTGGCCAATCACCTCTTCTGTTGCTGTGGTCTGTGCAATTATATGTAAGGCAAATGCAACTGCAACGAACCCTGATCTTCAACAAATAAAATCATTATATGCAGCATAGGGTTTGAACACTTCAGTGATCTATATAAACTGCTGCTACTTAGTGTAACGTACATTTTGGTAGATTGTGGTAGATTGAGTTCTTTCCATGAATTTACACTTAAGGCTTTGGCATAAAAATTGAATCTGAGATGCACACACAACATCCTTCAATGTAGGCAACTGTAGTAACTGTAAAGGTCAACTTAGTTCTGTCCAGATAAATTATAAGACTTTATTTAGCAGATTTTTATTGTAATGAGTATACATTAATTAGTAAAGCATACTGATATATAGCCATTGATCTTCTGAATGGCCTTTCTTTGGCCAAAAGTAATAGCTTTTTTGAAGGCTAAGAAGTGTAAGGTGTTTGAGTCTCATGACAATTGCATAGGCTAAGTTGCTCTGCATCTGCTGTAACAAGAGCTATGGATACCTACGGCTGAATTAATTGTTTTATAAGGGGTTTTGGTGTCTTGCCTTCCCTTTTCAGTGTGTTTGACACTTTAAAACACAACTCTTTTTCCTCAGTCTCTTTCAACGTTTGGATACAAAATCTAAAGACATTTCTAAAATAGCTGGAGACATCACACAAGCTGTATCTCTGTCACAAGGAATGGAAAGGAAGAAAGTAATCCAGCACATCAGGGGGATGTATAAGGCAGAGTTAAGTGCCAGCAGACATTGGCAGGAACTTGTTCAGCAGCTTACCCATGATCGGTGAGTTGTGCTTTGACATTATTCATTCTAATGTCTTGCATTACCCTGTACTAACAAAACACTTTGTGTAATGTTATTCACATTAGCATCTAGATCCTGTCTTCACTAATCTGCATAGAGCAAAAGATGTTAAGCCTTGAGAAGAGACCTAACAATGCTATTTTTACCACTTGCAGAAATGGGTTTGTGTCATGTTTGCAGCAGCTGAGTTTACAAAATTGGATGCATAGTATTGTTGCTTTCATCAGAATTAGTAACTTCAAGAGCAGTTTTACAGTAATAGCTCGTTTGTAGTCAGTCAGTGGAATAGCTCTTGTAAATAAACTACAGAATTGAGTATTTTGATACTTTTTTCAGAAATAGTTGTCCAGTGTACTACTGTGAAAGATCTGCCTTTCTACTATTTAAAGAAAAACAAAATGTCTAAGTGTATATGTACTATCTCTGCTGCCAAAATCCAACATACTTCTGTCTTTTTCAGAGCACTCTGGTATGATCCAGTCTATTATCCAACCTCTTGGCAACTGGATCCTACAGAGGGCCCAAACAGAGAGAGGCGCCGCTTGCAGAGGTGCTACCTAACTATTCCAAACAAGTATCTTCTCCCAGACAGGCAGAAACAGGAAGGTAATTATAAAATTTCTAAGAATAGATCTGACTTGTAAGTGCACTACTAGTGCCTTATTAATTGTGTTTTTTAATAGGTGTGATAAAAACTCCATTGTCTTACCTATTCGAAGACAAAACACATTCTTCTCACTCTTCGACTGTAAAGGACAAAGCTGCAAGTGAACATATAAGGTGAGGTTTGGTGACACCTGTCTTTCTCACCTTCTCACATTGCAATGAATTCTTCTTACATATCAAGTGAGATAAGAGACAAATCGTAGGGTTTTTGCTATACTCAAGGAAAAGATCAGAGCTACTAACACATGCATTTCCTGACTCTGAAAGCAGTCTTATTTTCATGACTTCAAAAATCAGTAAAAACAAGTATTATCTGGTGTGATATGGAGAAGGAACTTCTATGGGATAACCTGATGGGATTTCTTTACTTACTTGTCACTTTGATGTCTAAGACAGTGCTATTAGATCTAGTAGATCTTTCTTTTACTCTTCAAAACCAAATTGTTTTCATCCTCTCTGCTTTTGCCATTGTTTTACTCAACTCTGCAGTTGTGTCAATTTACCACCTCTTACAGACACTAATACTGTCTAAATAACTGCAGAAAACACAGAGAAATAAATATAAACATACTTAAGTGCAAGTCTAGAAAGTTGAAGTTCTATTTTCTTTCTCGGGATTTGAACCATTAGAGTCATGATGTTGTGAAGTCTTTCTTCATCTGTGGCCTTTGAGGCTATTACTTCTAGGTATGCGTTGAAAAGTATGTAAATCTCTAAACAATAATACTTTGAAATATTTCAGAGTTAATCGAAGATGTATAAGTGTAGCACCTTCTAGAGAGACTGCCGGTGAACTGTTGCTAGGTAAGTAGAATTTCAGTCCTCATTTTTTTTTAAGAATCTGCTGTGTATATAAATTTGACTGTTGTGGTGGGTTTTTTTCTTTTTTAAGCAATTAAGCTGTTGTCTAATTTCTTAGGGATTATATGCTTTATAGGTCAGTTATGCCTTTCTTCCTACTGTTTGCATGAGTGCTATTTGGACTGTAGTTTAGTGTTAATGTTAGCAAGAGGTCTGCAAAAGATGTAGAATGATAAACTGTATTTCTATCAGCTCTTGTCTTGCCCAGGTACTATTCTTGGCATTCTTAACTCCTGCGCACTATTTATATAACACTAAGATGCATTATACAAATAGTAATACGGTGTACGTTTTGCAACTGTTTTTTCTGCAGGAAAATGTGGCATGTATTTTGTTGAAGACAATGCTTTAGACACGGTGGAAAACTTGGTAAGCATTAGAGCATATTGTCCAGCTTCAATTTTTCCTAACTATGACCATGAGCTGCTTCTGTCTACTGCCAGTGAGATTGCTGGAGTACTAGAATAGGAGGTCTCTGGACAAGGCCAGCCAAACTGAACAGTTTGGGTTCAGTGTTACTTCTGTTGCCTCTGACTGGATTGGTGGTTATAGCAGCAAAGATGTGGGCCTGGGCAAGAATGAGCAAGGGGTGATGTAGAGAGGCTTCTGCATGTGGCTATCCATTGCTTTGAGTTCATCAGCATAACTGTGCAGAGCTTGTAGTGGTCTGCACCTGAGAACTTGTTGCCTTGCTGTAAGGTGGAGCACTATGAAGTACAGAAACTCACAATTGTATGAATTATGCTGTACTCTACAGCATCTGATTCTTGAATTTTCTATTATATAAGATGTTCTAGCTGCCCCCTTATCCTATACAAGAGAAGACAATTTCATGGAGGAAACTGGAACTGACGTGCTCTGATGGATCATTTAAGTCTATACATCCAACAGACATTTAGAAAAAAATAATCAAGATATGGGTTATACTGCTGAAAGTTTTAAACTACGTTTAGACGCCTCTTCCTTGCTTTCATTAAGCACACAGATTCTGTGGTTTAAGATGTTACCAGCTACTTTGCTGGTACTGTCAGAATTGGGATTCATGGTAAAGCTTTGCTTGCTCTGGTTGGCTGGCTGATGTTTTTGCTTGACACAGAGTGAAAATATGGCATTGTATTCTAGTGTTGGATAGGGAACTGAAGCAGCTGAGAAGCATGCATGATGTTCTGCCCGCTGCCTTAAGGAGAGTTAGGAAACATATGAAGAAAACCACAGCAAAACTAGTTTACCTTATGATAGGTCGTGTGGTTATAAACTAGCTGCATTTAAGTGTTTTTTTGCTTGGAAAAATCTATTTAAAATATCTTTTTCTGTTGGAAATTCTGCAGACTTTTCATGGAGAAACTGAACCAGCATCATTTTCTTGGACCTATGAGGAAATTAAGGAAGTTCATAAGCGCTGGTGGCAGTTAAGAGACAATGCTGTGGAAATATTTCTAACAAATGGCAGAACTTTACTCTTGGCTTTTGATAATACAAAGGTAATGTGACACTGATGCACAGTAATATATCAAAGCATTTTGCTGTGTCTCTGACACATCCATAAATTAGTTTTTAAGGAGGCCTGTTGCATCGACTAATTAAATTGTGCCTAATACCTTTTGAAAAAACTTTTCTTAGCTAGACTTCTAGACAAACAAAATCGTGTTATAAAGCACATCTCTGTATTAAGACATTAAAGAATCTTAGTAATCATAGAATCATAGAATGGTTTGGGTTGGAAGGGACCTCTGGAGGTCATCTAGTCCAACCCCCCTGCAGTGGGCAGGGACATCCCCAACTAGATCAGGTTGCCAAGAGCCCTGTCAAGCCTCGCCTTGAATGCCTCCAGGGATGGGGCCTCAACCACCTCCCTGGGCAACCTGTTCCAGTGTTCCACCACCCTTGTGGTGAGGAACTTTTCTAATGTCCAGTTTAAATCTACTCTTCTCCAATTTAAAACCATTGCCCCTTGTCCTTTCACTACAGGCCTTTGCAAACAGGCCCTCTCCAGCTATTCCATTACAGCTGGTATCTGGACATTTGTAAAATAAGAGAAACTTACTAAAAACTTGATAGTTTGAAGCTTTTTAAATTACATGATTGAATCTATGGTATTTTCTTCTAGGTTCGTGATGATGTGTACCACAACATCTTAACTAACAATTTGCCTAACCTTTTGGAATATGGAAACATTACTGCTTTGACCCATCTGTGGTGCACAGGACAGATTACTAACTTTGAGTATCTGACTCATTTAAACAAACATGCAGGCCGATCCTTCAATGATCTCATGCAATACCCAGTATTTCCTTTTATACTTTCTGACTACATCAATGAAACTCTGGACCTAAACGATCCATCAGTATATAGGTAATATGAAATGTTTGGAACTCGTTATTTCCAGATACTTGAACTGATAATCCTCTACAGCGTTTTAACTTTATTGTACTAAACTGCACACATACATGAATGAACTATTCAGGGACAAGCCTCAATCATAATAACTTGGGCTTTTTACAGTAAGTGTCTGCTTCACCTTGGATATTCAAATAAAATGCCTAGTATTGTGATTTTGTTTATTCAAAGAATACTATGAATTGCTGTCTTAATAGGATGTGGATAGTCCACAGATTTAAATAAAAGCTGTATGTTTAAAGTCATGTGATTGAAGATGTCCAGGCCAATTAACAAAAATTAAATAGAAAAGAAAATAATATTGTAAGTTATTCGGCTAGTTACAAATCATATTGCCTTCATTGTGAATAGATCCAAGTGGATTCTACCACCCTAATAAATTTCTGTTAAGCCAATTAATCATTTGTGTGCAGTCTCTGCCTTTATGTGACACCTGGTTTGACAGAGGCACTTGGCATTTGCTTGCCTGTTACTGTAATACGGAATAGCCTGTAGGTCTGAGTTTGATTTTTAGCACTAACTAAAAGTGGCCTTCTTATTTTCTGAACTCTTTTGTAAAGTGCTATTAAGTTTTGCTGGTCCTTTTCATTCTATTAAAAGCTTTATTCTTAATAATGCATTATTAAGTGGTGTGAATCAACATCTTTATAAAAATGACAAGATATCAGTACTGCTTTTGTTACAGAAATCTGGTCAAACCAATAGCTGTGCAGTCTAAAGAAAAAGAGGATCGTTATGTGGATACTTATAAGGTAATTTGGATAACCTTCGCTTCTTCCCTTTTTCCTGTGTGTACATGATATGGAGGCTTTAATTTCTTGACATGTATTGATGAAGGGAAAAGAAACCTCAAACCCAGTAGTTTGGCTGTTTCCAGTATGTTGCATTTCCTGGGAATTATTTTGTAACATGCTTGGGACCTGTCTTTATTTCTGTATCTGAAATGCAAATAAAAATTGCAAATCGGTCTTTCAATGTGATACCGTTGAGGAGGTTTAATTGATACCTTCTTACTTGTGAACATATGTAGTTAAAGATTGGGAAGATAACTTTTTGCTATTGAATTGAAATTACTTCAGTGGAACATGTGGCTAATCTTTCTGTTTGACAGTAGAAAAGCTGTTTTCCCTTAAGTACTGTATTTTACTATGCCCTGCTGTGATTACAGTACTCTGTTGCTCTTTAGAATATTTTAAGACTGTAGGAAATAACATACTGAGGAATGAAAGCATCTGCAGCTGGACCGTCAAACTTACAGATATGTCATCATGGTCTAGTGTATTATTTGCAAATACTGGACGGTTTCTGTTTAGTATTGCGAAGGCAGTACAGTGACTGTGTTAGGAGAAAAGGAGGTGGGGAGAAAAGCAAAAGTAATAAATAACGGAATACAGGTAACTTAAATTGCCTTAAGACTTTGATACTTAAATGGATTGTAGAAGTGATTGTGTCCTTAGACACTTAGTGTATTCGATTCTAAATTACTTTTAAATCTATGTTCCTATAAAAGTTTTGAGTTTTCTTCCTGAACAACTTAGGCAAGCTCTTATTTTGGTTTTGGAATGCAGTTTTAAGTAGCATTTTTTTTTCCTACTACTTTTGTAGTACTTGGAAGAAGAGTACCGTAAAGGAGCACGAGAGGATGATCCAATGCCCCCTGTACAACCATATCACTATGGATCTCATTATTCCAACAGTGGAACTGTGCTTCATTTCCTAGTTAGGCTTCCACCTTTTACTAAAATGTTTTTAGCCTATCAAGGTAAGGTTACTTTTGCATGCACTTGCCTTTCACGTCCTGGACCTTGTCCCAGTGACCCAGGAATGCTCTGTTACTGTTTAGCATAGCTTATCAATTCCAAATAGCTGGGTTCAGTAAAATTAAATCTGGTATGCTTTCACAGTAGACTTATTCTGAAATTATCAGGCTAGACCATAAAGCTGTACATCTTGTATTTATACCTTAGTGTATGTAGAATAAAAACCTGGCCTTTATTTGACTTGCAGTCTGTGTAACACACAGTAGTTAAGATAGAATTCTAAATGTTCTCAGCTAACTAGAGAGCAGTTAACTACTTGAAGTTGCAGATGTGCAACTATTACTGTGTCCATCATCAATATAACAAATTCAGTTTGGATTTCTTTACAGATCAAAGTTTTGACATCCCAGACAGAACTTTTCACTCTACCAATACAACCTGGCGACTCTCTTCGTATGAATCAATGACTGATGTAAAGGAGCTTATCCCAGAATTTTTCTACCTTCCCGACTTTCTAGTTAACAGAGAAGGTATACCAAGAGAATAACAAAACTGTATACCCGAAACAGCTGTATGGTTGAGCCTGTTGGTTGAAACTGAGAACATATATACATCCCTTGACTGAGTATGTTAAGTAGTAGATGTGTGGGAGAAATCTGGCATGAATTTGCGGGATACGCTGAAAAAGCTGTTACGTGGGACTTAAGGGAAGGTTTTTTCATAATTGTCAGAGGTGCAAAGGAGTTTGCTATTCTCTGATTTTTTCATTTGAATGAGTATGTACAGCTTGAATGTGTTTGGGGGGATGACTTGTTAATGGTGCTGCTTTGTTGATCAGCAATCGCTGTGCTTAATGTTAGCCTTCATAGAGCCCTATAAAGACTTTTTTTGAAGTTACTGTCAACTAAAATGTTGGAACACTTACTCCCCTGTTTCTAGGCTTTGATTTTGGAGTACGTCAAAATGGTGACAGAGTTAACCATGTCAATCTTCCACCCTGGGCTCGTAACGATCCTCGTCTGTTCATCTTGATTCATCGTCAGGCTTTGGAGTCTGACCATGTTTCCCAGACTATCTGTCACTGGATTGACTTAGTGTTTGGTTATAAGCAAAAAGGAAAGGCCTCTGTTCAGGCCATTAATGTCTTTCATCCTGCAGTAAGTATTTAAGCAGTGTTTTGTCGCTCTAATGATCGCTTTCCCCTACAGTAAATTCAATTTCAAATAAGTCTTAATTTAACATAAAGACCTCCAGAATTTAACTACTTAATTGTAACTTCAATCCTCACTATTACAAGGTTTGATTAGATAGGCAGTCCCAGTTTCAAATCCGTTCAGACGTGTTCTGTGTATTTACTGTTCTATTAGCTCTTCCAGCTATAGAATGAACACTAGTGTTTGGTAGCAGTGGCTGTTTCTTTTCAAGCAGCCATGCAAATGCTTTCCTTCCTCTTCCTTTTTTTGTGCTTAAGTAATGGTATAGTTATTACGTTTACATTTCGAATACTAAGTTTGTATAACTGTGTTTATTTTTTGAAGTGAAGAATTAAGGCCTTTGTCAGTGTGACTGAAGGAAAAGTATGTGGTACACAATTAGAGGCATGACACAGACAAGTAAAGCAAGGAAAAATTTCCACTTTCCTGACATATAAAGGTTCTTCTGCCTTCCCCATCCCAAACCAGAGCTTTAATAAGTTAATTAAAAAGAGGTACAGAAAACAAAACTTTTTTTATCATCATTGGCAACCATTCTGGTTTTGCACAGATTAGTAGAAGTCTATTAAGAAAACCTCTTTGATAGAAATTAGTCATGGAATATAAGTAGAAGCTGCTCACATAAATCTTTGTGGTAGTTATCTCAAAGAAGTGGTAACAAAGTTACTGTTTTCAGTGGCTCTTTAGTCAGCACAGCCATTGTGGAATGGCTTCTGGTCCAAGTACTAACCAAACAACTGAAGAGTCTGCCTCTAAATTTGTGTGCATATATTGAGAAGTCTTTCCCAAAGACAAACTGGACAAGCTTATTCTTGCCCTCCCTCTCTTTTTTTTTTTTTTTTTCCCCCCTCCTCCTCTCTAGACCTATTTTGGGATGGATGTTTCTGCTGTTGAGGATCCTGTTCAGAGAAGAGCCCTTGAAACGATGATAAAAACATATGGGCAAACACCTCGCCAGCTGTTCCATGCAGCACATGTTAGCAGACCTGGATCCAGGCTTATCATGGAAGGAGAACTTCCTGCTGCCATGGGATTACTAGTACAGTTTGCTTTCAGAGAAACCAGAGAACACACTAAAGAAATATTATATCCAGTATGTGACTTTGATTTGCAAGATGGTTTAATTAGCATTTATATGCTGTAATTATTTTACCCTGATGTTTACTGTTTCCTTCCAAAAACTGAACTTACTACCCATATACTGTAAAAAAAAAAACAGGCAAAATTAGTAAAGTGATAGTGAAAATAATTTTCACACATTTGTGATTACATTTTGTGTAAAACTAAAATGAATGTAAATTTATCTTGGTTATAGCAGATAGGCATTGGAAAGCATTTCAGTAGTCAGTTTTATACTTCCAGTGATGAATTCTTGAATCTGTGTGGAAACCTATAGTAGGTAAACACAGTGTGCTTTCTTCTATCCTCAACATTTTCTTTGTCCATTCAACTGTTTCACTTCAAACACTTGTTTTCCCTAAAGTCCAGTGAGAAAGGAAATCCTTGCATTTAAAGAAATCAGTATTTTTCACTAAATTATATGAACTTCGAGCTTGGTATCTCAGCCTTAAAGTGGGAGAATTCCCTTTTGGACTAATAGTTAGCTGATAATAATGTAGTGCTTCATACTTGTTTTTGTAGTATATTTAGAATTCTTCAGCAGTCTTTACATTGTAGTTGCTTATGGGAATGTGACATGAAATTTTCATGAAAACTCTTTTCTACCTTCTAATTTGAAGCTTATTTGTGCTTACTTCAGAGTCCATTACCATGGATAAAAGGGTTGAAGTGGGGAGAATATGTTGGTTCCCCAAGTGCTCCAGATCCTGTTGTCTGCTTTAGCCAACCTCATGGAGAAAGGTTTGGCTCTCTCCAGGCTTTACCAACTAAAGCTATCTGTGGTTTGTCTCGCAAGTTTTGCCTTTTGATGATATATAGCAAGGAGCAAGGTATGAATTTGTGCACGTGCATAACACAAGCAAAAATGAGCCATGAAAATATTAAACCTAATGCTACTATTATTCTTCAGCAAACTTGCCAAATTTAGTAACTTTTGCCAAAGATTGTTTTATAAATCCAGAAACAGCTGCCATGTGTGTGATCCCTTTCCTGAAGTGTGGAATTTACTCGTAACTTTCAAAACTATATAAAGACATCCTGTAATTAAGTTCTTATTTTTTTTTAAAGTTACTGAAGCATGAAAATTTAACTTTAATTTGACAGTAGATTCAGTCCAAGAAGAACTGAAAAATGGATGAAAAGAATGTGTGGCAACAGAAAGGAATATTAAAGGAGCAGTTTGTAGAGGCGGAGAATGATGAAAGTTATCAGTAAAAAGAGGTGAAGGATCTTCTGCTTACAGATAAACTTCTCAGAGGGATTCTTATTAATAATGCACAAAGATTCTCATACTCTTTGTTACATGTACTAGTGAAGGATTTAAAAAAATGAATGGCTTCACATTTAGTCAACAAAAATAAGTAACAAAATAAGTAACATTCTACTCGAAGTTGTGACAATCATCTCTCTAGATGGAAAGTATTGTCCGCCCCTTCCTGGTTTTGCCACTTCCAATAGATGCAGCATTTCTTAAGGTTTGTCTGGACTGTAAACTTTCTTTGAAAAACACTGGATGCTTACATAGTCTCTGAAAACTGTTTTATAATACGTCAGATTAAGCCCTAGCCTAACAGAAAATATCCTATTTTGAAACGTTAGAGTTTTTGTATTCTAGCTTCTGGTAAAAATATGAGGTCCATGTTTTAATTGTTGACTATCAAAGCGATCAACTCTTTGGTTGCGTGTGTGACACTATTATATGCCTTCCAGGTGTGAGAAGCATGCACAGTACTGATATTCAGTGGTCAGCTATCCTGAGCTGGGGATATGCTGATAACATTTTACGACTGAAGAGCAAGCAGAGTGAACCTCCAGTGAATTTTATACAGAGTTCACAGTTCCATCAGGTAAAAAAAATAAACCTACAAACCAAAAAAAAGCAAACCAACCAACCAAAAAAAACCACCAGAAACCCAAAAAAACTCAATCTCTTGCTTTTTCAATTTAATACTGGTACTTTACCTGACTTGGCAGTAGGTACTCAGATTTTCATTTATCTCAGAGAGAAGCATCCAAACACAACTGATTTTAATCTGATTTTCCTTTTGGAATGTGCCCCTCATTCCTCCAGTATATCCCATTCCTGGATGTTTTCCTGTATTAGGTAAAGGTTCCCTTTTAATTATGGGATTTCTGTGGTTTTTCTTTCCTATGGAATATTGGTATGGGATTTATAAAAGCTTAAGTTCTAGGGTGAGCAAAATGAATACCAGAAAAAATTATAGATGCCTCAAAATAAAAGCAGAACACCATCATCGTTTAGGATTCCTCTGAAAAAGACTGTCTAAAATATCATTAGGGAACAGTGCATAATCTCCATTATGCTCTAGTGGTTGGTGAGATTCTACCAAAAAGATTTTTGGCTGATAATGTGGCTGTCTGCGGTCATTCACTGCTCTTTAGTTGTGAATTCTGGGCTACACAGAATTTTCCCCCTTCACTTTCTTTGTGAAATAATGACAAATATGACCTAAAGAAGGTATACTTTAGCTCTTCGATTTCTTTAGCTTGGGTATTTTACATGTCTTTTCTTAGGATAACTAAAAAAGAAACAGTTTGACTAAATGCTCTGGCATAATGAAAATAGCAGCTAGAATAGTTTGTTCTGATTTTTTTTTTTTTCTGGCTTTGTTTTTTCTTTCCAAGGTAACAAGTTGTGCCTGGGTGCCAGAAAGTTGTCAGCTGTTCACAGGTAGTAAATCTGGTGTCATCACAGCGTATATGAACAGATTTACTAGCAGTACGGTAGGTTCCATTGGATAAGATTTATATTTAGGAATTTAACTGTATTCACTAGTACAGTCTTTTTTTAAACAGGAAAAGTGAGAAAAGGGGAATATGATATATTTGGAACAGTTGCTATAAAGATCAAGTGCATGTTTATTTATTTTTGAAGGATCCTCTTTGACACTGTTAAAAATAGATTTATCTCATCATGTTTATTCGTGAGGTTTCTGAGCTGCTGTTCCTGTAGTCAGCCCTCATCATCTTGGTGCATAACTGATTACACATCGAGCTCTGTGTTCTGGTTAGTGCTTGCAATTGAAGCTATCTGGCGCAATGGAGCCCCCTACATTAAGGAGTGACATTTTCTGTGAAGGAGATAGAGGGTTTCAAAGCCTTAACTGAAACTGTGGAATGCATTTCCCCGAAGTAAACATTTCAAATGTAAAAGGCACTTTATACTACAGAAAGCCAGGATGAAATCTGACAGTATGTGTTAACCACTAAGCCTCTTTGTTTTATCATATTTCCCAACAGGAAAAGTGAGGAGGGAAGGGAGAAAAGTAAGATGCATTTATGTAATGCAGTAGTGGACGATACTGAGATAAGAGTAGAAATTGCTCTGATAGTATGTGGCAATAAGCGTGGTATAAAAGCATAAATGGAAATCTGAATTCATCTGGTTCAGACTGAGTTTTTGAGCTTCTGTCTGAGTTCCTTCAGCAGTAACTTCTACTCTTCATAGTTTTAACAAGGTTAGCAACTTTGTTGACATCATTTTAGGTGTTTCTACAGGGTTACCCATAGCAACAACTAAACTAAACTGTTCTCTCAAACTTAGTTTCTAGTATTGTACTCCTTGATGTTCTTGACTCGCTACATTAGCATGGGCTAGAGGTAACCTTCGTTTGATCTGCTATGCCTACTCGTTTTCCAGTTTTCAACAGTGGCAGATGGCTGATGCTTAGACAGAGAACAGTACAAACATAGTGGTTTCTTTCTTGGCTTTCTTCCAGTTTCTGCTCCTCAGACTTCCTGAGCTCAGCAGTGCTTGGAGTGTAAAAACTGAAGTAGCACTTGAAGCCTGCGAGCATCAGTCAGGCAGCTTAACTGCTCACCAGAACGGTGAGCTTGCAAATAACATGTACTGAGACTTAGGAGTCCAGTTAATTTTTTGAGGTACTAAAATACAAATTCAATATACTTGCTTTCTGCAATGCTGAAAAGAAACTCTAGTAATGGGGGTATGATTTTTGAGTTCTCTGTGTATCCCAGAAATGAGTGATTTTTTTGTTGTTGTTCAGCTGCACAGATGTTGTCTTTAAGACTATCTTTGCTGATTTCTCAGCACTGACAGTTTTACATGCCCCAGGCAGATTGACCTTGTGCCGATTTTTGTAGCTGCTGTTGAGACACTTGCCCAAGTCAGGGCTGCAGGGAATGCTAATGTGCTTCCTAGCATCTGTTCTGTATGCATCTTGTCAGCTATTCAGTGATAAAGCGAACAGTGTGTTTTAATGCAGTACTTGAGACTTGAATATTTTGCCCATTTCACATTTATGTAAATTGAATGCATAGGCATAGAACAGATATCTTTTTGTTAATTGGATATGGGAATTCAAAGGCATGCAGTCAGAATTCAAAATTACTTCCATATTGTACTTCAGATGCTCTGGTTTTCATAGTCTAAGATGGTAAAAAAAAACCCCAATGAAGTACTGATTTGAAACTCCTCTATCTTGAAAATAAATCATACCTTCACAAAAACCTCAGTCAAGGGTTTCTGGTTGTATAAACAACTCCAGCCATCACTTTGCTGACTATTAGAGTCCTGAAAACAGACAGGAGAGCACTCTAATGATCTGAGTAAAACTGAAGTGCTTGTTGGTGATAATCTGGAGTAACCAACAGAAAGAGGTGCTGTTTAAAGGTAGATATTTATCTGCATGTTTTTCCACATCTGGATACTGTTTTAGTGGATGTCATCTAAAAGCAAGGGGGGAAGTAAAGGAAGTAAAAAGAGGAGGATGGTATTTTAGGCATGAGGTAATTATTTTATAGCTTATTAGACTTTAATACAGTTGATGCTAAAATTCCAGTTTGTCTCATTACAATGTTATTACAATAACCCCATGAAAAATCAATAAACCATTGCTATTAGTGCTGTAGAAAAGCTGCTAAAGGTGAGTCCTTCTTTCAGTTCTAGTGCTGAAATGCAGAACAGCAGCAAACACTTAATGGAGGTGGGAGGAACACAGTAAAAAGAATATCAAAATCAGTTCTTCAGAAAATCAGAAGTCTTGATGGTTGTTGTGGAAAAACTGATGGTTTTTTTTCTCTCTGAACTGAGCAAGGATTAAAGAAGGATCTGCATACATGAGATACCACACTGTCTTGAGATTAACAACTGGATACCTTCATATGTGTATCTTACTTGGATGAGCTATTCAGTAGCAAGAGCAAAATAGCAGGTTTTCCTGTTGCTAAGATGTGTATTGATTTTCCAGTATTACATAGATTATATTGTGCACAAAGGCATGTAAATTTTCCGCAAGCTAGGAGTTAAGCATATGTATATTTTTATCTTGTCTGGTTCTACTTTCAAGCTTTTTGTAGACCTGCTGTATGCATCCTCATAAAAAGATGCAGAAAACATGCTCTGACATATCTGAGGAAACAAGCAGAAAAATGTTGCTTTCTCTTACCAAGATTATTCTAATCTCTGTACAGCAAGTTGTCTTAATTAAAGCATTAGTATTTTGATTAAGCAGCTCCTTCAACTTAGCCAGTTTTGAGAAAGTCTGAATGATTTCAAGTGTTACTTGCTGTCAAATTTGCTGCTTTAGATTTTATCTAGCAGTTTCTGTATTTAAACTTGACTTCTTGCATTTTTTTCCAACTTGGTATTACTGAAGGACTTGGCACCAACTTGAGGAATTCCCACTAATTTACTGTACACAGTGATAACTGCTGAACTGGGTTTTTCTTCTATGTTTCCAAGTGCTTGCTCTAGATGCTAAAGTATTGAGGACTGTCATTTGGTGTCATGTGGAAATAGCAGTTTTGCAGGGAACAAATCGGCCAATTTCAAGGTGTGTAACTGAGACAGAAGTACAGTAGTTCTTCGTTTTGATTCACTGGACCACATCAAAATGTTTACTTAAACTAAAGCACTGGAAGCAAAAAGTTGAACATTAGTGATATGCATGGTTTGTCCCATTATAAAGCATTAACAGTATTGCTAGACTGATGATCTTAAAAGCAGTAGGAACCATTTTTTTGGTATCTGAATTAAATTTGTCCTTAGGCTTATCCTTTTCAGAAAAAAGACATTGATTTTCTTTTTCATAAGAGAGTTTATGTGTTGTCTTAATGTTTTTCAGCCTTCAGAGATAGAAATGGAGTCACAAATCCACCTGTATGGTCACACAGCAGAAATAACAGGCTTGTTTGTGTGCAAACCATACAGTATAATGATAAGTGTCAGCAAAGATGGAACCTGCATTGTATGGGATCTGAACAGGTACAAGTATTTGTGGAACTTTTTTCAGTGGCTTTCTTTTAAATACTTGTTTTCCAACTTCTGGGTGTCTGTACTCTCTTAAAGTTAACTGAGTTTGTTCTATGTGTATCTTAGTGTGAAGTCAAACCTTTACTAGTTTTCTGCCATGAAGGGTGCTGAAATTCTAGAACAAATAGGAAGAATACTATCATTGTGCAAAATGTTGATTGAAATTAATATAACTCTTTTCCACAAAGAAACTTTTCTGTGAGTCTGAACTGCAGGATTGTTCTTTTTATTTTATTCAGGCTGTGCTATGTCCAGAGTCTGGCTGGACACAAGAGTCCTGTGACTGCAGTTTCTGCTAGTGAAACAACCGGTGATATCGCAACAGTTTGTGATTCAGGTATATTTGGCAGTTGAGAAAGCTGTTTTGACTTGCACATCAAACAAATCGTGAGATTTGCTATTAAAATAGTTACTGAGCATGTATTGGTCACCTGAGGATGTATTTGGTTAATGTTTTTACATAGTAACATGTACATTTTGCCAGAAATTAAGCAGCATTTAAGCAAAATGTAGAGATAAAAAGCTAACAGCTTGATCTCTTCATAAAAAAAAAAAAAGACATCTCAACACATTCCTGGGAGACCTAAATTCTGTAAAGTTGGCTGCTGTCATTTTAACAGATCTGTTGTCAAAGGTATGGTTCTTCAGGGGAGTGCACTGTATCACAGAACAATAGAATTTTTGTTATTCACTCTATCACTTTTAAATGCTTTTGTATATTCAGAAGCAAACATAGATCCTTCTTTATCTTATTTTAAAGCAGATTTTTGTATTATGTTGTTTTCTACATAGTTCTTAATGCTATTTGAGCACTGGGGTTTTGAGCTTCATAAATCAGGATGCTCATTGGCTTGGAGATTGACTGTGTACATCAAGATGGTATATTGCTAAAGCAAGACCAAGTCAGAGTCCTCACACCATTTTACTGTCTATAAGGATGTCTCTGTATATTGCTAACTAGAGATTGGGGTTGGAATAGGCTCTATCTAAATGACAGAATTTGTTTAATTGATCCTAGAAGGTACAGAATAAGAAGGAAGAGAGCTGAACTTTGTTCATCTGTGTTATTAGGAGAGAGTTATTGACCCAGTTCTCGATTTGGGCCAATTTTCTTTCTCTTTTGCCTTGACTTAAATATTAAGGTATGTTTTTTAGCTGCGTTTTCTTTCTGTAATCTGTAGGCTGAACCAAAACTAATACTGTTCCAAGACAAGAGAGAGCAAAAAG
>VWZO01018192.1:125749-335307 GCA_013396975.1 Bucco capensis | reverse complement strand
ATAAGACCTGAGGTAGGAAGGGTGCCAAGACACAGCAGACAGATCACACTACGTCAAGGCATTCTGCTTAAGAAGGGTAAGGGAGCACACACAGAAGTGAGAAACACTACATGTCTCCAGCAATTTTAAGGTGCTCTATCCCTACTTTCCTTTTGAAGGCCATGACTCATTATAGTTTGAAAGCAAGTGTCCTCTCATCTCTTTGGAACTGTTTACCAGGAACCATAGGTTGAACTTCAAGAACATCTTACAGGGAAGTAATGAGGAAGGAGAAAAAAACCCCAAACCCTTGGTTCCCTTTAAAATAGACTGCATTAATGTCTTCAGGCTTTTCTTTTACCTACAATGTCTAGAAAAGAACTTTTTAACAAAAGATCAACTTGGAGGTTATCGAGTGATTACATGCCTCCTAGAGCTGAAGCTTTCTGCTTGTCAAATATAACAAGATACAAAAAAAACCAAATCCCATGCCCCTAGCATGAAAAAGGGTTGGTAACACCTGAGTTGCATCCATACTTGGTCTCTGCCAGACCAAAAGGCGTGTGACGCTGAAGCATGTGGACTGTCTCACCCCTTTTCCCATTGGACAAACATCCATCTCACAGCAAAAAATGCCACAGTCTGTGCCAACTAGTACCCGTGCCAGCAATATTAGCAAACAGACTTCAGAGACTGAGCTCTCCTTTTAACCACAGAAGTTGTCATTTTCTTTCAGTGTCAGTAGTTGTTGTTCCAGCCCAGGCTTTCTACATGTTATTCCAGGACTAATGAAAACTGCAATACCAAATTTATGGATGAGAGGACAACTTCAGTCTGCCAGGTGATAATTTTGGCATCCTTATGTGAGTGTTAAAATCCCTACAGCTGTAAATATTTATTGAATATGAAATATACTCATATACACCAGCTAGCACAGTAACATATAAATAAATCTAATCTTAAATAAATGATGTGTGCTTCATCTTTCATTCACTTTTTAAAATCTTGCTTCTTGCTCTGAGCATTCTTAGCTTAATATGTTATTCAGAAGCAGAGCAGTTTGTGGTGTGCCTTGATTTCTTTTCTAATACAACATTTTGCTTCTTATATTTCATCTCTTACAGCTTTTGCAAAGTTTTGATTTGATAGGACAAGCACAGTGAGGGCATTAGGACCAAGAGAAAGACACACGCATTGCTCTGTATTATGTCTGGCAAAGTGCTTCCTGACTGAGTGCCGTAGTTATGTGTGAAACAAAGTCAGGGGCTGACTAGTTCTCATCTGTTGATCACAGTTAACTTGAAGCCTCTGAACGGGAGAGAGCTGTCAGATCTGCTTTCACAGATAAGGCGTTTCAATACAGGCAGCAACTAGAAACTTAGAAGAAGGAGGATCTACTCGGGAAGGAAACTATAAGAAAGGGATTTTCTTTTTACTTAGAACTTAAAAAGGAAAAAAAATCAAAACTTTAGTTACTCTTTTCATCAGCTGAGCATGAGCTTTCCTGACAAAGCTGGGACTCTATAATAAAGGATCTACTTTATCTCACTGGATCCATGCTACATTTTACTACAGTAAGTGCAATATTAATAGGAATGTTATATTATTTCTGGAAATAGAGCAGAAAGCATGAAACAGCATCAGTGAAATGTGAGGGAGGCAAAAAAATCCTCTTGGCAGATAGTGAAAACCAGGGCTTTGCCGCAACCCGAGGACTGGAGTCCAAGGAAGATTCAAGCGATATTTAACATGTCCATCTGTATCATTTTGTCACCAACAGTATGTTCTTGAGGAAGAAGTGCAGATATGGATCACGTAAGCTGCAATTTCTCTTGTTGTTGCTGATTCTGGGCTTTTTGCTACTGATGGTTACAACACTGAGTCCCCCACCCAGCAACAGGAGCAAGGAAGGTTTTCAACCGGTGGAGTTCAACCTCCGGGAAGGCTATCAAATAGACTTTGCAGAGACCCAAGAGATGCTGGACACCCAGGAGGAGAGCCAGCAGTATTACCCTTTGGATGGGCTATCACCTTTCATCTCCCTGCGGGAGGACGAGTTGATCGTGGCCGTTGTGTCACCCACCGGCAAAAGGACCCAGAGCAAGGCCAGGAAGGGCTACCGCGTGGTGAAGCAGCAGGGCAGGCGGCCGGAGGTGAGGGCAGAGGACGATCCGGAGCCCCAGCTCCTGTCTCTTCCTCTGCAGGCTGGGGAAGGGGCTGCTGCGGAGCAGCGGCTGCTCGGACTGGAAACCCATGGCTTTAATGAAGCGCTCAGCGAGCGGATCTCTTTGCGCAGGGAGCTGCCTGAGGTACGACACCCGTTGTAAGTAGAGCAGCCTATTTACTTTCTGAGAGAAAACTTGTCTCCTTGCCCCTCGCCGTCCGCCAGGGAACCTCTCCTCCTCCAAACCCTGCGTCTTTCCTTGCAAACCCTCCTCTCCGGTTCGACATAATAGTTTGTCCCCACGCTGAGTGAGGAACGCACACCCCGTTCCTCAGAGCTAAGCATGCTCCCAGCCTCCCTCCGGCAGCCTCGGCCCCACAGCCGGCGGGAGCCGAAGCCGACCCACCGGCTCCCACAGGCACTCGGCGGCTGCCCGGTCACGGCCGCCCCCGCCCTGGGCTACAGCCCCACGCACGCCGAGCCCGCGACAGGTGCTGCCAGAGCCAGGAGAAGCTTCACGAAGCACCCGAAGGAGTTTCGAGCCCTTAGGGCCGACTAGAGGCAAAAGTGGCGGGGGCGGGAGGGGGAGAGCAGCTTCCTGGGGGCGCCAGGTCAGAAAGGGGAGGACGAAGGAGCGCAACGCGACCCAGCTAACAGATGATGTATGCTGTCCCCGCGTCCGCTCCCACCCGCCTCCCTTCGGCGACAGTGCTGCCAGTCCCGGCGACAACACCTCACAGTGGAAGCGCGGCGCCCCCTGCCGGTGGCTCTGGGCGGAGTGCCCTCCGCTGCAGCAGGTGCTGGGCGGTGGCAGGGCAGTGCGCTGTGTGGTCGGTCCCTGGTGATCTGTCGACCCGCTTGTCTGTCTGCTTGTCTGCTGGGGAGGGAACCGCAGAACGGAGCCACGCTCCGCACTGGGTGCCGAGGACGTGCGGGGCTGTCGAGCGGGTAAGGCCCCGCGGCCAGACCCTGGCCCCAGCCCACCCACCGGCTGCACCTCCCCCAGACCCGCACTGCGGCGGGTGGACGAGCAGCTGCGTGACGAGGGGTCGGGGCAGAGCGGAGTGAGCAGACGCCCTTCCGCTCCCCGCCTCTACAACCCGCTCAAAGGCCCCAGCGAGCTCCTCGTCAGCCTCTGCCAGGGCTATGGTGTCGCTGGGCAAGGAAACTCTGGGGAGGAGGAAAGATGGAAATCGGTGTGTGTGAGCAGATCTGCCAACACCACCGTCCAACGAGGGTTGTGTTTGAAGGCACACGTGTTGTATTTGAAGCCTGGAGACTTGCGAGTCAGTTACTCTGAGAGCCCGGGAGGGGCAGTTCATCACACCTCTTAAAAACGGGCTGAGGTATACCTGTGCATGCCTGCCCAGGGGAGAGGGAAAGTGATGTATGTGGGTATCTTTCTTATTGCCTTCTGTAATGAAAGCTATTGTAGCTTTCCTTCAGGACAAGGTACAAAGATGCACCAGAAAACATTATAAGACAGAGGATGTATATAATATTTTTCTAGTGGTCATAGTCACGTGTTTAAAGACAGCTGATGGCTCTAATTTAAGGGGACAGTCTTAAGGAATGAGAAATTAAACTGTTTTCTACACTTGCGGACTGGGTTCAGTGTTAATTTGGGTAGTTCCATTGAATAATGAAATGCTGATATTATTTCAGTTAATTTTCACCATGCCTCACTGCCAATTCTTTGAGCTATGTAAAGTTCAGAGGAAGAATGATGACCCTGGTTTACTGCCTGTGATGTAAGCCAAAATCCAGTTTTACTTTGGCAGCTGAAGAGCCATCCAACAAGATGCACATTTAGTTAATACTAATCTCAGTAAAATTTAAGCTATGGTCTCAAAGCTCTTGGATGAGTTTTTCTGTCTGACTAGTTACAGCCTTAAGAGCTATGAATACCACAGCTTATAGAGCCCAGATTGAAACCACAGATCTCAACATCTGAGGCGTCACAGTTATTCACATCTAAATCCAGATCATAAACCTGCAGCAGTCTACTTATAAGTCAGTCCTGTCCTTTATGGCACAACACACAAGCCACAATGACAAGTTTTAGGCATAATTTATTCTGGGGGCCTAGCTCATAACTATGCCAGTCCAGTTTTATAGCAGTGCAAAATGAGAATGAACCAGTAATGATTCAGTCTATTACTCTGTTCTGTTTGAATCATGTTGTTTCAAATAATGTCTGTTATTATTTAGTTAGAGAGAACCTGACTAGTTAAGAGGTATTTCAGTGAGTTAGCTCCATGGACTCAGTCTCTCTCATTTCACTTGAAATTTGGTGGCAAATCCTTCACAAAAGAAGCTATGCTGACTAATTGTGAAGCACTTCCAAACACTGTAAAATAAGGCTGGCGAAACTTCAGACACACATACTTCATGCTTACTCTTAAACCAGAGTGTAAGATGTAAGATAAATGCAATAAGATATACTTACCTGCTGTTCCTTAGAAAGTCACATGAAGAGGTCTGCTGTGCTCTGCATTATAGCAGCGTAACTACAGTTTCTTCTTATAGGAAGAGTACGGAGCTCTGCTGGAACTAAATCAGAGCTAGTGGGCTGTTCTGTGCATTGACAGCATGGTATCCAACTTCCTCACCTGGAAAGCAATACTTCAGACCTCTCTCACCCAACTCCAGCTTCTAACATAACCCACATCTCTTTGCACGGCTTTCTAGGTGAATGTTTTATACTACTTTTTGAAAGTAGATGAATAAAAATCTCTTCCAGTATTCCTACTAATTCCACAGTAAAATATATCCCAACAGATGAATCTGGTGCTTTGTTTTACCCCATTTACTTTGAATGCCAGCTTTGATACAGACAGGGTTTTTGGGTGAAAGCCTAATGACTTGTCCAGTTGTACTGTAAAGTTACTCTTCAGCATCAAGGCTCATCCTCTGAGGTACCTTCATCCCTCAGAGTGCTTTCTGCTGCTATTGGTTGGTCTATCTGCTGTTGACACCCTCCTGGGACAGAGGACCCGAATCAAGCCTGCCATTGTGATTTTATGATGAGAGTTCTGCCCAAAAAAACACCTGTTTTTCTCTCTTGGGTTGAATGTCAAAGACATTCAGGCAAACAGAGACTTAAAATGTGTCTAGCATTACAAAAGCATAGCTTCCACTTGAGTGCTGTTGGGAGCTGAATCATAACGAGGCATTTTCCTGAAGGTGAGTGGGAGTCCCTGTCAGCAGTGCCTTTGCCATGTCAAAATTGCTCTCCTGACATAGCTGTGTGTGACAATTCCTTATTTTTCATAGATTGGATTAAATCACTATGTCTCATATCAGTCACAGCTCTGACTCTTCAAAATGCCAATTTATGATGAACAGTCTGTGAAACTGCCTCAAATTCCAGGAAAGATATTTCTGTATACCAGTACCCTTTTGCATTTTTCTGAAGATATCTATATTGCAAGTCTTTTCCAATCTCCATGGCAACTAAACACTCACCACCTGTATTCAAATAGAGTTATTTTCAATTCTTTTCCAATTGATATTCCACAACAGCCTTTTTTTCTTAGTATAACCACAGTACTACCAACAAGGCATTGTAGTATTATGGTGCAAAATATAGGTGCTTATACCTGTACTGAAAGTTCCTGGTTGGAAGCTGCCTGGTAGTAAAAGGACTGCATCAGATCTTAGCTTTACTTAATTACCTCTAGATTTTCTTTCCCTGAAAATACAAACACTGCCAAGTCCTGACAGAGTCCTTCTCTCCATCCTGCTGAAAATGGAAGCAATTGAAATTGTGAAATAACAGCATCGTTCATTGCAAAAAATTAGTAAACCAAGGACAACATAAATTCATTACACTGTAAAAATCATTAAGAAAATTTGCCTCTCTATCCAAAAAGACATTAATGTGAAAAATTATCAGTTATAATAAGTTGTTATAATTGTGCTCATCTTCAATATATATCCCCAGAAGAGTATCTGTAATATTCCTTTATTTGTATTTGTTACTAAATCATTCAGATTATGGATTCTCTTAAATGAGAATCAGCTTTGTGTCTGGTCAGTGTCTAGCAACACAGGGCCTCAGTCCACAACTAGAATCACTAAGTAAAATGGTAATAAACATAGCAATATTAAAATGATATCCCTTACATGAGCTTTTGCTGAGGGATTAATTTTTTAACAACTGTAACATCTGTATGATGATTTGCTTGGCAATACAATGCTGAAATATCAATGGGCCACTTTCAGCCAGTTCTGTAATTCCTTGAAGAAGTTCTTTCTGCTAGAGATTAAATGAGTTAGGAAACTGAAAACTGCTACTCAGGAAATGAAAAGTTTTTTGAATGTATTTTCTAATGTAAGCAAAGCAGATATATAGGCACCATCTTTGCATCTCTACAATGGATATTTGAAGGCCTTTTCTGGAAAATGTGCATCCTCATGCCAATATAGTGTGTCATGTAGCTCTGAACAAGCCTGATACATCAGAAAACACTTGACATGAATGCAATTTGCGGATCCTTTACTTATGTTTATGAAACAGCCATTGTTTGATGAGGGTTTATAGTGTTCATGTACAGTTTCTGTAAGGATGAATAGGAAGTAGTTTTCATTCTTAAATGCTTGAGTTGTCAAAGCAACACCTCATTAATAATTTTGATGGAAGTTGTTTCAGTATCATGGGTGGAATCTTGGCCCCATGGAAAACTGAGGAGCGGTGGGCCCCAGCTGGCACTCTGGAGCATGTCTAGCAATGCCATACAGTGACCCATGCCTTGCAGTAGATTGTGCCAGAGTCATAAACTAAGTAGCAGGAAATGGCATAGAGAGAATCTACCCAGCTGGGAGCCTCACTCATCGGTGAATTTTACTTTTTATAGTGTCATTCTCCTATTTTCACTTTGTATTCCAGTCTTTGACACCTTAATACTTCCTGTCCTTCATTAGAAGTGAACTGAGATCTTAAACTGCTTTCCACCCCTGAAGGTTTAGGTGTAGTTTACAACTTTGCTGTGAAAAAAGTAGCCAGTTATACCCTTGATTCCAGTGTCTCCCTCATCTGATCCTATGCAGGTGCCTACAGCAAGAATACGACTCTAGTCTGCCTACTGCTAGTGTCATCATCTGTTTCCATGATGAAGCCTGGTCTACTCTGCTAAGAACTGTGCACAGCATTATGGACACAGCCTCAAAGACCTTCCTCAAGGATATTATCCTAGTGGATGATCTCAGCCAGCAAGGTAGCCCCCATTTATCAGTATGAGAGCTCTTTTGTCCAAAGCTTCAGGGAACAAACTGACCTCCTCCACGAAGTGCATGAGGAGAGTAAAAAGCAAAGAGAAACCTCAGGAAGAGACCTAAGCAGAGCCCTTAGCTAGCTGCTAGATTTCACTCTTCCATCCCTAGAATTCAGCTTAGCCTTTCAACTTTGAAATATGTTTCTGTTTTCCCCATCGTTTCCAATCACTCTGAAGTTTATTACTTTAAAATAAGATCACAGTATGCAAATCTTATCCTTCTCACTGGACCAGATCTGCTGTAATAATTTCCAGACTTAGACTTTGGCTGAAGCATAGTGGAAAACCCCACATTGCTAAAGTAATCCAAAGTGCTTGGGAAAGCCAAACACCTGTAGAATCTCACTCTAATCTGCACCTTTTATGAGATGATGAGAGCATCCACCTTGTGTGAAAACAGGAGAGGAGGCTGTTAATTTTCCCACAGGAATCTCAGTTTCTATTAGTCTCTACTTCTCCTTCACATTATGCTGCTTGGCCATGTAAAACAAATGTCCCCAAAAACATTATACCAGCAGGAAGTAGCATCTACTACCTGTTGCTTTTCTGTAACAGCTTGAATCAAAGCTAAAACATTTCAGTGACTGTTCTGTGTCTGACAGGGCCACTGAAGTCAGCTCTGAGTGAATACATCTCTAAGCTGGATGGTGTGAAACTCATCCGGAGCAACAAGAGGCTTGGAGTCATCCGCGGTCGGATGCTAGGAGCTGCACGGGCAACTGGGGATGTGCTTGTCTTCATGGATTCACACTGCGAGTGTCAGAAGGGCTGGCTGGAACCCCTCCTAGCCAGGCTGTCCAGCAACAGGTAAATATCCCAGTGACCTCTGAGCTTCCTGCATAGGCTAATTTCTGCTGAAAGAGATACACCTGGAAAGATTTGAGTATTTTTTTCATTCCTCTCTTTGTTACCTTCTTCCTTCTAGCTACATTGTTTTTCTTTTCTACCTTATCACCACATGCATCACTCTGACACATGGGAAGCAGGATAGGTCAGTCACACAGCTGATAATTCTCACTTCACAGCCAGTATCATTAACTGTCAGTTTGTGTCCAGTTAGAGCTATAGAAAGGCTTCCTGCTGGGCTGAATTGAAAAGGTTGCAGTCTCAAGCTGTATGCAAATTGGCAAACATCCACCAGAGAAACTAATACAAGACTCCATTATTTTTACTTTTTAGCTGTCTCAGTGATGAAGCCAAGGATAAAATGCTCTGTCCTGAGCCAGTTTGGCTACATTCCGATGTCACATACACTGTCTCTGTTCCACAGAAAAAAACAACTTTCTGGGCAGCCTAGACAGTTCTAGCTAATTGCAGGCGCTTTCAGTGATACCAAGCTGACAGAGGAAGATGCAAATTCATATTTTCTGAGACTTTCACATTTAGGCTGGTGCTTGGGCCTGCTCTGTAGCATACAGCTGAGCTGATCTATGCAGTTCCCAAATCCTTCAAAGAGATTAAACCACTGTAAATGTTTCAAGAATTACAATGCAGTAAATCCTTTACTAAAGGCACTTTCCTGAAAGAAAGATTTGTACATTAATTTGTCTATCATTACCCATAAACCACTTGGGGAAAAATGAATAATTGCTAGAGGGGTAAGAGAAAAACAATCTTTAAAACTCATACCAGACCATTAAGTAGTCATACTAAAGACCTTCAAAGGCTGTTCCAAGGCACTGAAACAAGATGCTTTTATGGCTGATTATGTTTGCTTATAAGAAAATCAATGTGAGTTCTTAGAAATGATTAGATCATTCAGATGAAAACATTAAGAATACTAAAAGCAAGAATAATGCTCCCAAGGATGTCAGAAATATTCCTTTCTAAAAAGTCCTCCTTGGCAAAGCATATTATTTTTTTGTCTGCTGCCTTATTAAATGCTTTATTATGAATGTACTTCATGATTCTTCTGCCTTGAGCTATAGTCTATTGATGTTCATGCAAAACTCCAATCTGTATCAAGTGGCCAATCCTTATTCAGGGCTGTATTGCTGAAATTACGAGTTACAAACAGTCTCAGAGGGGAGCTTTAGTGAAGGGAGAATTACAAGGGCAAGAGAGAACTTAGGACCCCACCACAAGTGTAGTGATTCACTGTCAAAAATTATCCCTGCTGAGGGAATGCAAAGCCTCCAATCTTGCTATTGCTCTGAGATTTCTATAGCACTGTCATCAGGGGTGAGAAAAGGATTTTTTTCCTCTGTAGGGTACATGTGCTCATTCATTCCTCCAGGAGGTCAGAATTTAACACTGAGTTAGCTAATGGCTAATTGGATTAATGGAGCAAAGGTGGAAGAGTATTTGGAAAATAGTACAGGCTAAGCCATCCCTTTCTGTATCCTGTATCAGTCAAGTGTGTCTGACCCTGGAAGCTTTGTCACTGCTGGTGTGGAGAACCAGTGCTGTTCTCTAGCACATGGGGAAGACATCTGGCAATCACTTTCCCTCACTGTCCCTCTTTCCCCAGCTGCAGAATGGTGATAATAACACTGACCTGATAAGGAAGTTAATTCATGAGTTTTCCTAAATTTCTTGTAGTGCTTGTGTGGACATCACTGTGGAAATGTAAATCATTAGCATAGTAAACTTGGCTTCATTTATCAGTTGAGGACCTATTAAATTGAATCATGTGCACTCCCTGAGATTATCCAAATGAGAAAAGTACAGGGAAAAAAAAGCTTACAGTGACTTGTAAAATATCCATCTTTCCTCTTCTTAATATATTAGTCAAGCTGCAACTCATGCACTTTTGCTGGAGAGACAGGATGGGAAAACAATCATACAGAATAAGAGAGTGAGTTGTTTGCTGGCAAAGAAAAATGAAAGCTTTCCAAAGCTCAAACCTTTGCAGGAGCTTAATGGAACTAGGAGATTTTAACTTTGAAAGTTGTGATTAAGCCTAATTTTCTAGACTCCTGATCAGGTCTACCACTGTCACTGTGACCTGTCTTAAAAGTGTTCTCGAGAGATCCTTGTCCAAACTGAGAACTCATTGTGAATTGAACATATGCACAAAAAGGGAGATACTCCCAATTCTTAGTAGCCTGTAGTAATGACAGACAGGACAAATATGAGAGAAAATATCCCAGTTTACAGGTATGGAAATATTTGACAGATATTTGACTTGCTTTAGGTAATGACATTTCATCTCCTCATGTGATGGTTTTATTCACTAACCCAATCAAAATTATTTTCCCCAAAAGTATGAAGCCTTTCTAAAATCATTATACATGCATTTTATGGGCACCTTGACTGGAACTAGTTCTGTGAAGCATATCTAACAGATTGACTGGGAAGCTATGCATCAGCTTAGTATATCACCTAGGAAATGGTTCAGTGGTTTGCTGATGTTTGTCAAGCATCCCTTGACATTTTGATTATTCAGGGATGAATGCCACAGGCACCTGGACAGCATTAGAAAATTAGATGAGATGCCCCATACATCATTTCATTTGACAGCTGTTTGTGTTCCAGGCTGGTTCCAGGTGAGCAGCATGGTGCATAGCAATGCAGATGGGCCATTATTACAGTTGTCTTTTGAGGTGTTTGCCTTTTCCAGGAGACTTCAGGAGACAGCTGCTATTTTGTATTTGGTTCAAAGGCAGTGAAAGGCAAAGGGGGCATACAATGAACTGTGCCACGGACTCTTGAAAAGGTTGTTCCTTTCATATAAAAACAGTGGCCATCATGCTGAAGCAGGATGATTTAAAAAAAAAAAAAAAGATCCAAAAGGTAGTTCCTGACAATACTGCATGAAAGCAAAATGAACCTTGATGATATCCTCGACAAAGAATTCCACCTCTTAAAAAGGCATGGGCACCATAACTTTGGCAGAGGGGTAGCTTGCAGAGGGGTAGCTTGTCCTTGGGACCTTTTCCCTGCTCCTCATTGCAAGAGCTGTTTTCCTCTGTGCTGGTGCACTGCCTATACCACAGCTCAAATATTACATTAGGTAATGGAAGCCTGTGATATTAATAAAAGAAGCCTGTCTCGTTTCTAAAATTCAAAGTGCCTCCACTTAGCTGTGTGCTTCTGGGTCACTAATTCCAAATTAAGATGCTGTTAAACAGAATAAGAAATGAACATAGAAGTGGAAGGCTATCTCATTTGCTGTTTGCTCCCATTCAAGAATGAATGGGAGCCTCTGTGTGTAGAGACAGGAATAGAAACATAGTTCTGTCCAGAAAATTTCTGTGTGGTTCTAGTTTTATGGTAATACACTAGAGAGAAGAGAAATACTTTGTACTAAAGTTGAACAGCTCCATCTCTTTTCATCTCATTCTCCACTTTACAGTGGCTCATACTCCAGCTTTTTGAGCTACCAAATACATAAGCCATCTGTTTTCTACCTTCTCATAGGCTCTAAGACACAGAATGTTATCCATCCATAGCCCACACAACCCCAGCATCTAAGCATGCATTTCCTTGCTACTCTCCTTGTTTTGAGAACCCTCCATATACTTCACAGATAACAGCTTGATTCCTGAGACTTCTTTGTTTTTGTCTGAGCCTTTTATATCCTCCATTTGTCAATAGCACTCATTTCAAATTCAGTAAATTCATGTTCTGCATTTACATGGTATGTTATGTGAAGATATGCTATTTCTTTACAGTCTTTCACAGTTGATCACAATCAATAGGTGACCTATTTTAAAGAACTTGAGGTAAAGAAACTGAAGATGAGAATCTAAAGCCAAAAGCAGATATTACTGCCAAAAGTAGGAGCAATGAGGATTTAGGCATGATTCATGACACAGTGCTCTGACTGTAAAGTGTAAAAAGATATTGGTTACTCCTACAGATTCTGGTGCCCCACATACAAATTTGAATATCTTAATAAAAAGATAGCTTTTTAAAAGATTTTTTTTTTAAATAAAGCATTTCCTTACCAGTCTATCTAGCAGAGATTTGAAGTATATATTTAGTGCTTAGCATATGACCAGCCCATCAATCCAAGGAGACTGTTCAGATTCTGGAGTTGGTCTGCAAGGCAGTATTTAAGTAATCCTTTCTACCATTCCTGATCACTGCATTTTATCTTTTTATTAACCCCATCTAATTTCAAGTGGTTTGCATTACTATCTCCTTAAGATTTCAGCCAGCCAGCAAGATGCTTTCAGTGAAAATACAGCGTAGGTTCTTAGTTACTTGGTGAAGTACTGACTGCATGAAGAGACAGAGAACTTGGATTGCCTGGATTTCCTAGCCATCTAATTTTTGCAGGGAATGATCCTCTCTGAAACTAGTTGAAGAAAATACATCATTTTCATGTTTGGGTTTTTTTGTTGTTGTTCCCCCTTATTTGAAGGAGGATTTAAACAGATTGAAATCTGTTCCCTTCCCAGCAAAAGAACATATAATCAATAATAAAAAGCACTTCCAGAACCTAATTTATCTAAACCTTCAAAACAGATGTGTTAATTAAATCTCCCTCTCCTAATGTTACTTATTCTAAAAATAGAAAAGAACATAATGTCCATGGTGACTGTAAAGGGTCATGGGAAGACATTTCATTTGCAATTGTATTTGGCTGAGAAATCCCAAACCAGGAAATTGTTCTTGTTTGGATTGATCTTTTTCATGGAATTGTGACCTTTTGTAGTTCATGTGTGTTCCAAGCATTTGAAATATTCACAAACTAGTCAAATGGTTCAAAACCTTGCTACTAGCTGTATTTGAATTTCCTGTTTTTTCCTTTCCTTGGATTCCACTGAGTAAAATTAGCAGTAGTTTGCCAGTGTATGTTTCATTTTAAAGTGCTGAGAAGCTGCTGACTGTCTGCCAGTTACCTAGTTAAGAACAAAAAGAGTAGCCAAGAACATCTTCCAACTTTCAGTTACCTTCTGCTATTAATTTGCATTTAGAACCACACAAACATCAAACACTCACCGAATATGAAGGAAACAGATCACTTATTAAAAAAAGTATTTATATATAAAGAAAGGTGAAGCACTGCTTGTTTAAGATTAAAATTGGACATTGACCAGTTTTCACACAAGATAAAGTTATTGGATTCCTCTGTTTCAGATCAGAAAGACACACCCAATATTTAAAGTTTCAAGAAAGTGTGTTTCTATTGGTTTCACTAGAGCTACACTAGCTTATACTAAGTGAAGATCCAGCATTACACTCATAAACACTCTTAAAAACTGTTAATCTTGGCATTCTGAAAGAGCTACTGGAGTAATAGCTCTTAAACACAGTTATCAGTTTGTATGGTATAATTTTGTGGGTAAAGGTATTAGATTTTTTTGTTCTGGTTTATTTTTAGTTTAGCCAGGGTAGAATGTGACCCACCTGGTGAGGTTTTTTTCAGCTCTCTTAAACACTGTAATTTTCCATGTCATAATTTGAAGATAGGTTGGATAATTCCTTGGTCTCCAAACCATCAGAATCCTTTACATCACTGCAGGTATTTTTCTTGAATGGCACTGAAGAATCAATGCCCTTTACAAGCCAAGCAAATGCATGCATTAAAAATAAAGGATTATTTTGACAAGTAGTATGGTGCACACTCTTGTGACCTATTGCATTGATGCTAGAAATATCACTGGAGTTTGAAGCTCTGTATGGCAATAAATTTAAGGTGAATCCAGAAAGAAGCACAAGTTTTCAGTGGCTGAAATTACAGGAAAATCTTCTGACACAGAATATATCTGAGTGTAACTAAGTATCCGCTTTATCTCTCTCTGAACTATCTTGGATATGCATGTCTGTCTAATCTTCATGGTTAAGGTTTTTTGAGTAGTTTAGTCTACATTGCCTCCTCTGGATTCTGCTCAAATACTTCCTCCTGATATGTCCCTGTTGACTCTGAAATTCTAAAATAACATTTTCTTCTCTATTTATAGACTCAATGCTTGTTTCTAACAGTGCCCATTATTACATATTACAAAGGCTGTTTTTACATCTGAATAGAGAAATATAATCACTTCTCTATTTTAATTTTTTCTGCCTTTAGCTCATCATAGGACAGTCTGCCCTTTTTAGGAAAGAAAGGAATAACAGTCATTTTAATGCTACTCTCTGCATAGTTCATCTTCATAGGGTTCACTGACAATCAGTAGCCTCACTTTTTCCATGGGCTTCTAAAATTCTCTACAGGAAATGGCAACTGTGATAAAACAAAATGTGGAGTTTCCTCCCACCCTGATACTGAAAAAAAATTACTCTATCGATTGTAAAGGCAGAGATGGTACCTTAACATTATATTAGCATGACCCAGAGCTACCATATTCCTTAGCTGGTTCTTGTCGCTGCCATGGGAAAGTACAAAGGGCTCGTTGTGTGAAGACTTCTGAGATGAACAGAGTGATATCTGACCAAACACATAAATCTTTACAAGATGAGATTAAAAACTGTAGCGATGGACCTACAATATGTAAAGTGGAAGAAGTCCTGTCAAAGATGGACTTCTGAAACTGATAAAGGAATTAACAAACCTGTATCAAACACTTACTTCTACTTTTTGCCCCAAAATTGACCATATCATTACTCTCTTAGTTTTAACAGGAAGTTATTTTCTGGGAAAAGAGCTAATCCAGGATCATTTTCTATACGGGTGCTCTTACTCTAGAACAAGAGTATTTTTTTTCCCAGTGTACTTAAATCCCTAGTAAATGTTACTGATTTTTCTCTAGAGGACCTTCTGTCTATAGGCAAGTTTTTACACTGAGACCAGATTGCTTAACAGAGAAGAAATGGATAATACTTTCTTCAACACTTTTTTCTGCAGTCCCTAACACCAGTGCATTCATTCTCTGAGAATTTCCAAGTGTGATACATTATTGATCTGGAAAAAAGGAATGCTGATGGCTCTTCTGAACTACCAGTTAATTCCAAGATGGTGTATAAGCACACTGTGAAATACCATGACATGTTTGCCATTGGGAAATGTCTAATATGTCTTCTCAGACTAATCTAAAATGAATTGGGGGATTGCTACTTAGAGTGCAGTGGCTCTGTGATGTCTCTTAGAAGTAGATTCCACACTGTGACAGCGTATGTGCAAGAGCATTTTAAGCTTATCATAAAATACAGAGAGAAACTGTTTTATGAACTCAGTGATGTTTTTGCAAAACAACCAGCAGAGCAAAATAAGGATAAGTGCATTCTTCATTGCCCTAAAGTGACAAACTCATGAAGTGTGTGGAACACATACAGCAAAATCGAAGGATGGTAAAGTGTGTGAGGTCAAAGTAATTTTTTGTTATAAACTTGGCATCCATGCAAAGCCTGTAACATCAGAGGCTGGGCCTCTGTGTGAAAATAGGTTTATAAGAATTCTGATGATTAACTCACAGTGAAATCCTGAATAGCTTTAAGTGACAGTGCAGAGCACAGGTTATCAATAAATTACTGATCCTTAGATTGGGTGCTGCAGGCTCAGCATTCCCATGTGCTGAGCACCTGAGCTACTATCAGGCAGAATGAGGGCATGAATCATCTAGAGAGTGCTTGTGCTTGACAATGTCAAAGAGGACAACTACTGTTTACTAACAGAATAGTGAACTTAATTTGTGCTTTGGCTTTGAAAATAAATGATACTCTCTTTTTCAGAAACAGTGTTGTCTCCCCTGTCATAGATGTCATAGACTGGAAGACTTTTCAGTACTATCACTCAGTGGGCCTGCATCGGGGTATTTTTGATTGGAAACTAGATTTTCATTGGGAACCAGTGCCAGAGCATGAAGAGAAGGTACGACAGTCTCCCATCAGCCCTATCAGGTAACAGTCCATCAGCCAATATGCCTTGCTCAGCTCAGTAGCAAACCTGTACATTTTGGGTTGTCTTCCAGCTAACAGAAGAGAGATGTGATTACTTGCTTATGCTCAGTTAATAGATTTTTGATTTATACTGAGTTTACTTGGCCTTTAGTAATCATTCCAACTATATTGCAGTCATACTTTCAACATGACAAATACTTTCCACACATTGACACAACTAGTGTACACCCTGGCCAGACAAGGTGTGGAAGTTTGTAGGGGAAGCGAAATACAGAGTTAAAAGAGGTGTTTTAATAATGATGTGTTTGTCTTTTATTTTGGGTATACACATATATAACATTTCCCACTGTTCTAAGCCTTATTTGATAATTCAGTTTTTGTCTCCCTTCCTCAGGCAAATCCTAGAATCATGTTCCAGTTGTTCTTTCTTTTGATTAGATAAGATAATTAATTCATTCAAGCTTATATGGAGTAATGTCACTCATTTTGTACTACTACCTCTATGGAAAGGATGGGATTTTCACTCTTCACATAATTCTCCATCCAAAACTCAAGGTGTTCACTTCTGAACTGTTTTCTATACAGGAGTCCTGTGGTAGCTGGTGCAGTGGTGGCCATGGATCGACATTACTTCCAAAACACTGGAGCTTATGATTCTGACATGATTATGTGGGGAGCAGAAAATTTGGAGCTATCCATACGGGTAAGATGTTAATTAAAATATCAAGCTGTGGTAACTACTGGGCTTTTTATGGAAGCTGAATAAAAAAGCAAGAAGCAATTAACTGCTTATAAAAGCAGTTAAGTGCAGAATGTATTGGGGTATTGAGACTATCACTTTCCTTGCAGAAATCTATCCCCCATGCTCTGTGGTGTGTCAGGACTATATAAGAACATGCAGCTGCTGTGAGTTAGGAAGTTTCACTGGCTATTGCTATCTGCCTGAGGACTGAGATACTTGTCACTTTCTGAAAGCTGCCTCTTCTTTTTTAGCATGTAACATGCCAAATTGAGAGACAGAGAGTATCTTTATTTCTTTGCCAATCTGTACTTTTAATACCAAATTGTTTATATTAATTTTTTGCATTGTTTTTTGCAGAATACAAAGTGTAACTGATACTAAAACACAATGAAAATTGCAGCCACAAAGGGTATAAAATCTTTAATGTTCTGGACAAAAGAAGGTGTGCCCCCAGGTCTCTTCACTACACTACACTGTTTGTGCACAGAAAAACATAAAAGTATATCAATAGCCCTACTGGGGCAAATCAAAGATCTGTCTTGCTTAGTATCTTCTTTATGTCTCTGTATCTGTGGGGAACAGTGTATGAGGAAGCCCATAATAATTCTCTCGCTGTTTCCAGCAATGTGTAGATTAGGATTTCCTGAGTTTCTCCTTTTCAGATGAATGTGATCTAAATAAGATAATCTCTTTTTGTGCTTTCACCTGTGTTTCAGACCTGGCTCTGTGGTGGCTCTGTAGAAATTATTCCATGCTCCCGAGTTGGGCATGTGTATCGAAATCACCATCCCCGTGCTTTCTCCTATGAAGAGGCCATTGTGAGGAATAAAATCCGAATAGCAGAGACCTGGCTGGGCTCTCTTAAAGAGAACTTCTACAAGCATGACACAGTGGCTTTCTTAATCAGCAAGGTAAGATATCTATAATGGTTCATTTCTGAGAGAAGGAGTGTGTGTGGAGGAACATGTCTGTTTATGAAAACTTCCAGTGCAAAAGCTATCAGATCAGGAAGGAAAGAGACAACTGTCTGTAACTGTGAAAGTCAGATCTCAACACAGTCAGTATTTACAAGTTGCTTTTTCTTTAGAAACATTGTGCAGGGTGCAGTCCAGCCTCCAGGGATTCAGATTCCCAGCAGCCTGTACACTAAGACAGACTTGCAGCCAGGTGTGTGTGGCACAGCCCTGGCATGCAGCCACACTTGAACCATCTACAGACTACATACCATCCAACAGCTACAGAACAGCCACACTTAAAGCCACTGTATATTCCACTGCAGATCAGGATCAGTCAAGGGACTGTATATCCCACATATTACAAACCAGTGGATGTTTGTTTATTGGGAGTCATGCAGCTGTGATTAATGTCATTAAGTTAATAATGTGAAGTTGTTAATGTTGCTCAGGAATCCTCTAGTTCCAATATATTTCATTTAATGGTATCTTCTCCTGTAAGGCAGAGGACAAACTTGTGAGCAGTTGTGAACAAAAATGTCATTCATCTTCTTGTTCATTTAACAATGTCATGCCTTTATGAGGAAAAAATTCACTGAAAACAGTTAGGCAGAACATGGGTAGGTGCTGTACAAAGTTTCCTATTCAGTTTTGCTCCTGCATTTCAGTCCTATGTGCCTCAGTCATTGCAGTGCTGGCCACTAAGAAAGCCAGATTCAGCCAGGAGGTGCATAGTAATGAGGAGAGGAAAATGGCTGTATGTCATCATGGCTTCTCTTCTGTCCCCTAGTCTGATCTCATTACACTCCACCAGTGGATCTAACTCTTCAGTCAGCCTTCTGTGCTAATTCTAAGGTCTGAGGCTATCACATTCCTTTTTTTATTCTATTTTCACTCTTTTAAAAAGCTTCTCCCTCCTCATCTGTATTGTAGGTTTGAACTGACCAGAATTTCATCAGTTGACTCTTGAGGGTTACAGCCATGTAATTGCAAGGCAGCTGCTAGGCTAAGTCTTGTAAGATGGACAGTTAGGTCTTTAAATCATTTAATAATTTCCTGAAGGCCTTTCTGGTCAACTCAGAAGCAGTTTTCCCTACTAAAAACTACAGGCATCAATGATACAGTTTACTAGCTGTAAGCACCATGACCTTTTGCCCAGGAGCTTGCTATAGCCAGAATACTTTAGTACTCCTAAGTATGATGCTCCTTCAAATGATCGATTTTATGATCTCTGTGCTCAGCATACCATAACATAAAAGGCCCTTTTCTCTCTTCCTCTTTCACAGCCAATATTTTCAGTATGTCAGTGCAGTGCCATGTTATTCAAAAGACACAAGCAGGCAATGACATTATTGCTGCTCAGCTGCAGAAGGGCCCTGCAGGGATTTACTGCTCTCGGAGAGTGAGCAGAGCTACCTATTTGCTACCGCCAACCTCTCAGGGAGCCCTGACCATTGACACTGCCCACTGCAGAAAATAACTAGTGACCCTCATTTAGGTCATTTTATAAGTCTTCCCATTTTATGGTCTGAATCAGCTCCTGCCCGGATGCTCGAGGCATGAGCATTAAGGCAGATGAATAAGGCTTTTCCGAGCTCTCTACTATTTCAGCCACCATCTCTTTTTCTCCATTTCTTGGGTGGTTTATTTACAAGCCTTACAAGCAGTTTCCTTTCAGATTGGTTCACAGGGATAATAATTTTCTTTACATTATTTACACCATTTATTCAGCATCAAATGCAGACTGTAACTAATATGACAAAATGAGATCTACTGCTGTTGCCTTCTTCAGCCAAAGCAGAGGCTTCTGAGAAACATCTCTTTTTAGGGGAATAATTTTACTTCCCTGTTTCCCTTTTCCAAGAAACATCTTGGGGGCAGGTTTGTGTGGTGCTGAATTGCTGAACTTTGTTATGCATATTGGATCTAAGACTGATACTAAACTACAAGGCTCTCTTCAACATACTGCAACTGTTGAGCTTTGCCAGTGCAGCTTACAGGGGCTGGCAAACAGTGCCAAATGGCATGATTGTTCCCTGCCTTTAGAAACTGATATCCCTCTCTTGATCTCCAAGGCCCTTCATTTGTCAGTGTTTTCCAGGCATATTACAAAGTTCTTTTTTCTTTCTTATGACTGCAGAGAAATGGCTGGTCTGAGAAAAAGTTATTTATAGGCAATTCTTTGCTTATGTTACCAATTTTAATTTCTGACACAGGAATCCAGACCAGTTTCCTGGAATTCAAAACTGCATTCTTAAAAAGTAGAAATGTGAAGGGCAAGATCTACTGCTGGCAAGAAAGAGGAGAGAGACTCTTAAGGGTGGTGAGATAGCTTTAGTATTTGGGCACTAAGAGATTTAGAAAAGTGTTTTGTGTGGTTAGGATTCGACACTTAACTGCTTAGAGGTGTTCAGAACCCTGTTAGCCATTTTTAGTGCTAAATACCCTCAAATATTCAGACTGTCAGACCTTTGCAGTGCAAGATGCCCATAACTGCAACAAGGGTTGAAGGTTCTTGTCTTTTATGAGAACAAAGTTGCTACCAGGAAGGGTGAGAGTTGATCTTGTGTGTATATAATTCAAGAAAACACATAAATCATATGAAAGATTTTATGCCTTTATAGCCACAAAACAATTTCAATTACTAGATCTAGTAACTATCAGAAAATAATGTGAAAGACTATATTTTGGGCTATATTCTATCACCACTTATATCCTCTGATCATGGTGAACTGGCAGTAACTGGGTAATTTGGGCTATTGAAGGCCAGGAAATTGAATTTCAACCTGCAGGGCAAACTGTATACTGAATGACAATCTAATATTGCAGTGCAACAAGTATCAAAATTGGCCCTGACTTTTTAATTAAAAAGATGACAAAGACTGACTTATCTTGCATTATAATAGTAATTTTTAGGGGAAACACCTATTTTCAGTGTATGGTACTTCTGAAATACTTCCATCAAAATGCCAGACTAAATGCTGTTTTAGCACAAAGCTGGAGAAAGGGTATAGCTGGTCCTCCTCCTTTGCGCACTCATAAGATATATATATAAGTATCTATAACATGCAGGATAAAAGAGGTGGTATAAATAATTTCAATGTAGTCATTTTCACTTCTACCATCTCTAACACAGCTACAGTAGTAACCTTGTTAGCCCTACGCTTTCTCCACAAAGGCAGAGAAGCCAGACTGCAGTGAGCGCCTTCAGCTACAGAAGAGACTGGGCTGTAGAAATTTCCAGTGGTTTGTATCAAATGTGTACCCTGAACTCTACCAACCTGAAGACTCACCAAGATTCTCTGGCAAGGTAAGAGAAAACACACTCTAAAGATGATGAGTGGTATTACTGATTGTGCTTCATTTCAGTATGAACTTTTACTTACAGCTTTACAATACTGGTATTGGCTTCTGTGCGGATTACAGACCTGGAAAGAACACTGCAGAAGGCTCTATCAAACTCTCCCCTTGCAGTGACAGCCTTACCCAGGTACTGTATGCTTTAAGTATATAGGCACTGTATCAGATCTAGGGAACCATCCAGAAGACAGTCACTCCAAGATGTAAATGGCTGGATTGGCAGTAGTGGAAATACTGATGCGTTCAAAATTAGGCATGTGCTAAGGCAGTGATGCCCACTCTTCTGCAGCTGAGTGTCATTTGAAAAATGGCAATGTTTCATGTGTCACTAAGGCCAGATACTCACACTTTGCTCCAGGAGACATCATTAAGTGCCTATTTGTTACTATATTTGGTAGTGTCTGCAGAACAGAAAGCCTGGAAGTAAAAATATATATAACATTTCTAGAATAATGAAGATAGACTTCCCCATTAGTGTCTAAAACTGTGGTATAGTGCCTAAACAGAATATAAATAAATGCAGACTCCCAAGCTGGCATTAGACTAGCAAGTTCATACATTAAGAGAAGCCAAATCAATATAGAGCAACTACAGATATTTACTTCAAGTCACAAGCAAGTTTTGCTGCTCACACCGAGCTCAAGGTGAGCTGCAGGAACATTTCTAACTGCAATGTGTGTGGACACTGTCAGAAACACCCTTCTGTTCCAATATTTATTAAACTAGAAAATTTTATTATAGGATGGGTTTACTTTACACATAATTACAGTACACAAAGCCTTTCCTTAGGTAAATAGTTATGCCAGAATTAGCTAGCAGGGGAGATTGCTTTGCAAAGTCAAGGCTGTGATGCTTCCATCACTTATGCTTGGGTTGCACCTTAACAAACACGTACAGGAAATTATTTTTTGAATTAGCATTTAAAATGAAATTGGAATGTCCTTCCATTGCTGTTCAAAGAAACCCTCCCTTTTCCAGCACTTTGAATATAACAGCATGAAGGAAATCCGGCTTGGTTCCGCTCCGCTATTTTGCTTTGATGTCAGACACGGGAAGGTTATCCCTCAAAACTGTACAAAGGAAACAGACAACAGCCACCAGCACTGGGATGTCCAAGAGGTCAGTAGTGATTCTGCTGTGAGGAGATGGCAGCTGACAGTGATTATGGGATCACTGGGTGACTGACAGGATTCATGTGTGGGGAAGCGATAAGGTATTGGAAGGGCAAATTTCACTTTTCTACCATTTTCACCCAGGAAATTTAGGAAGACCATTTTTCACTGGCTATGTAAAATAAATTTGGGTTAAAAATACGAATTACAGCTATCCTACCTTGTTTTAACTGTTTGTTGTACCAGTCTTATTCCTTATTCTATTTCTACAAATAGAATCAGAATCAGTGGTTGTAAAAATAAGAGCAGGGAAAATCCTTGCTCACTTCTTTTGGATAGAGGAAGGGTCTGGGAATCCTGAACCCACTCAAATGAGAGCTCTTTGGGAGTAGGGCAAACACTAAAATTTCTCCTACATTGTAAGATAAAAGCAAACTTCCTATTAGAGGAATTTGATATTATTTAGTAGACTTCACCCAGCAGAGCAAGAACTCCTCTACAAGACTGAAAAAGTCATGCTCTAGGAAAGCCTGGAAAGACAGCAGCTACTGTAGTTGTAGGGGTGCTGCAGTCCTCTGGTAGAGTAATTTGTTTTGGTTTCTAAGGGAAGTACTAGTCTGTCTGAAATTTTGTGGCCTGTAGGACTGTAGTTGATGCTGATGACAACCTGTACCCATAGGAAACAAAGAGTAGTGGAAAGCAGATTTCTTGAATTCTGCACCTACAGCTCCTGTCAGCTTTGAAAGGAATTATGGATACAAACCATGCCATAGGCTCAAAGCTAAACCTAGTCATTATGTTTAGAGCAATACTTAAAAAATATTTGAACCATTAGTCATTACTGGTGATCTATTGTATATAAAAAGTTTCAGAAACATGGTGTTGCTTATACTGGAAATCCCTGACTTTAAATTTGTTCTTTCTTCCCCTTCTCTCATCTTGTAGAATGGAATGATTGTCCATGTCCTTTCTGGCAAATGCATAGAGGCAGCAAAGAGTGAAGATGAGAAGGACTTGGTTTTGTGTGTATGTAACATGAATGCGAATCAGGTGTGGCAATTTGAACGTTCCCATGTACAACGTCAGAGATGACTGACAGCTCTCTGTGAAAATCAAGTCTCCAAAATTTAACATTACTTCTGATGGGATTTAAGATACATTTCCTGCATGTACAAGAAATATGTTTGTATTTGCTGTAGCATGCAAGGAAGTTAGGAAGCTCTCTCCTTTGAAAGCCTGGCTCAGATAGTTGCTGCCAGTTCTTGGTTTATTCAGCTCTAGCTACAATTTCTACTTATTCTGTGAAGCAGGGAATAAAGATACTGTGAGCATCAATAGATTCTCAACTCTGCTACTGCAGAAGACAGTTAAGTTTGCCCTTTGAAGGAAACATGGAAAATTGGCTGCCAGACAGCTTGTCATTAGCATATTCTGTGACTTCTGAGGATACAGGAAAATGAATGTTTGTGAAACTTAAGAGGAAGCCAGCCAAACCAGGGTAAGAGTTTTGCCTTGTTTTACACTGCTCTCAACAGACAAAACAAAACAGGTTTTGTATGCATAAAAGGAAGAAAATGCTGGTCCCTACCTCCACTTGCTTGCAGCCTGAGTTAAGACTTTCACACTGTGAAAGTAAGTTTTTCACACTGTCAGTTTTAGCCAAGATCTTTTAGATTCTCGCTGTGTTCAGGCTCCAAACTGATCCTCAAAATATACAAAATTTTCTAAACACAGTTCTTCTGCAGAAGTGTGCTTACCTCCTGTCTTTCAAAGAACTGAATGAGAATTGATGTTAGGTAATGAGAATGGTCTCATACAGTATGCACTAGCAAAGCAAACTTCTATCACTATCACTGTTTTGTTAGGGCACTTTCAATTTTGGAGTTAAAAGCAGTAATGATGACACTTTCCAAGGGCCTGCTAAGACACCCACTTATAGCATAAATCAGTCATAACTATATGTATTTACTAAAAGGGAAGTGCATCATTAATGAAACTTAATTTGGTTTTGTTTGGGGTTTTTTTGGTAAAAGGGATAGGACGTTGTTTGAACTTTAGAGAAAGGAAGGAATAACAGAATATTCTACTCGGAGCCTTCCAGTCACCTGCTCTTGGTAAACAGCAATAAATTGGTTTCAAACATGTGAAATTGGTTACAACAGATGACAGAAGTAACATTCTGTGTTGTGTTGTCCAAAATATTTCCCAGTAGGGTCTGTTTGCTTTGAGTGTTACAGATACAAGACCGTGTTCAGTCATCACTCTAATCACCCTAATTACCACTTATCCTTTCTTTGATATCATCAGAATCTAATAGCAGTTGCTGCTGTGTCACTTAAAATTTCCTGTGACATTCTTGAAAGTGCTTCAACTTTCAGCTGAAAGGATAGTAGCAACCTCTTCTAGAATGCCAAGTGCTCCCTGGTCGTTGCCCAGATCTATCTAGAATTGCATAAACCCCAAGTGAAGTCGGTTTTAATGGCATGTGATTCCTTTACTTTACTTTAAATTAAGCCAGATTTTTAATTATGTATTATTTATTACCTTTTGCCTCTACACTGGGAATATCATTCCTTCAGCATTTAGCTTAATGTTAAAAAAAAGATGTATACAAATATGACAACTGAGCACAAGTGGGATTTATCACAAAGAAGAATGAAAATATTTTTGTTTAGAGAGGAAATGTTTGAAATTAAACTTAAGAGATGTGGATATCCTCATCTTCCATGGCTTTCTAACATAATGATAAAAACCTAAAAATAAGGTTTGCTGTAGATATATGTACAATAGAAAAATGTTACATAATACCTCTTCCAATAATAAAATGAAAGTACATTGTTCAGAACCAGTTGAAAAATTATTGTTATTATACTTGTTTCTCTTAGTAACAGTGTAAATGTGTTTGGTTTCCAAGGGAACTAAACACCAAAGCATAGGCTAGAAGGGAGCTGCAGTGTGGTCTAGTGGGTCTCCATATGGGGGCAACCAGGGGACATGGATTGTGAGCCACACCACAGAGCAGACTTCCCTTTAATATAAACATAACTTGCAATTACACACACACACACAAAACCCCCAAAACAACAAAGGGAAAACATCTGTCCCCTGTTTTTCCTAGTTTCCTTTTTGCATGCCTTTGAAATTGGTTGGTTGTACCAATGCTGTTTCCCCACTGTGGTCATTTAGACTTTGCCCCTGTGGTTAGATCCATCAATTAAACTTTCTTCTCATGTAAGTTGTACAGAGGGCTCAACAAAGGGTCTCTAGTAAGTGTTTTTCCTCATTCTTGCTCATCTTTCAGACAACACAAGCAGATGCTTTGAGCATCACAAAATATGAAATTACTTTTAGCTTTGCATTTAGACAGGGACAACATTCCATGTTCCTCTAATTCCCATTCAAAGGAGAGAAATCTAAGGACAAAATGTTTCGGGTGAGAATGGAGTAATAGTTTTATCTTTGAAGGCCTCCAAAGTACAACCTTGGGCAAAAGCAAGGAAATTCCAGCATAACACTAGGAAACATTTCATAGTCTTAACTCCACCTGTTTCTTTGAATTTGGCAACTCTGGTATAATGAATGCTNATATATTTATCAATGACCTGGATGAAGGGGTACAGAAGCTAAGAAGATAGTTTATTGCATCAGTCTTTTTTTCCCCCCTTTCATTCGTGCACACAGGCTGTTTCGCCCACTTAAAAATCAAGAGCCAAGCAGTGAACAAAAAGACAGTTTCATAATTCAAATATTTCAGGTGGGCAGATGCATAAAACTCATCATATCAATTAAAAATATTCACATCAATTAAAATTTTACTGCAAGTAAAATTCTCTTTGGCTAAGTTGTCTATCTAAAACATTGGCTTTTTGTCTTCTTATCTAATTCGTGTGTGTGTCATACTCATCAAAAATTCATCATCTGTGGTGCCAAGAGCTGATTTGACTTAGAAATCAGACAAAAGATCACATAGCCTGGAAGACTGCATACTCTGAGAAACTAATGCTTCCTGAGTTTATGCAGTTCAGCTGATGGATCACCAGCTGCCATAGCAAGCCCCCAGATAGTGTCGAGTCTCTTCTTTGGGGCTCTTTGCTATTGGTTACTTTATTTGCAGAAACAAAGGAAATATTAATTTCCTAGTGTAACAAACCACTGGTGTCTGTGTAGATACACACAGGAACAGAGCCTGGTGCTGATGCTTAGGAAATAACTTCTAGTTTCACATAAACAATGAGCAGTTTCAGCTCCAGTTTCTGCTGTTGGAAAAACCTCCTGCATGCACCCTTAAAGCAGTCTTAAAGTCCTTAGTGCCAAGAACAACTTTTAAATCAGTGACGGGAGGGTGAAGCAAAATAGGTCTTGACACTGAACAGTAACTTTATAAGCAAAACAAGTATGAGACCATACTTTGCTAATTATAAGAAAAAGTTCATCTTTTCTGAAAAATATAATATTTCCTACATTTTCATTCAATATTAAATGTTGTAACATGATGTTCAGGCTTGGCAGAGTGGTAATTCCATTTTGTAGAATTTCCAAGGTTTCTGAGTTCAGTTTGGTTTCAGTGTGGAACAAGACCTAGTGTTTCCTTTACTCTCTGAAACAGAGCTGGGATGCTCACCAGAGGCTCAATGAGAAAGGTCCCTAGGCTAGGCTTCTCATGGCGAGGTGCTGGGCTCTGTTTCATTGCTGCCCCATAATAAGAAAGAATGTTTTCCTCTGGGATGTCTTGCTTTCAACAAGCTGGCAAATTTTGATAAAAACTTGTTTTGCTGAAACTTTCTTTGCCAGCTCTAGTCAACATGTTTGTAACAACTACGTTCTAACAGACTTTAGACTCAGCAGAAAGAAAATCAATATTCAGTTTTTAACAGAGGGAAAGAATAGAGAAGAGTGGCAAATGTGAAGAGCTGAATTTAATTTTGATCCCCAAGTAATGTCCATCCATTTCTTTTTACAGCACTGGAGTGCTGAAGAACAACCCAACAGTGCTACAACAATGACAACAAGCTCACATTTATGTTGCAAGTACTGGCTCCTAAAGGCATATCTGGCAGGGAAAGCTTTTCTCTACATTTTTATGCATTTGGGCCAATTTATCTCTTTGCTGTCCTAGACACCTGAAGTAATTTTTATCTCTCCCTGCCTGCAAGACCAAGCTCTGGAGGTGAAAGGAGAAGCAGGAGGCTGGAGATTAAGAACCCAGAACCAAGCCCTTGAAGCTCGTTCAGCTGCTGGTAGCTGCCCTGCTGTTTAGTATCTTGGCATTTGATTCACTCTTGGTTTCCCCCTAGCATTTCACTTGTTAGGTAGATTTGAGCAGCCTGAGCCTTCCTCCACAACTCAACCCTCCCTGCTCTAAATGAGTGGCATGAAAATTACCTAAACATCTCCCAAATCTAAGAAAAGCCTACCTCCCACTCCTCAGCGATGTGTCAGGAATGCACAAAAATCACTCTGGATAAGGGGCAAAACTAATCTTTCGGGTCCAACAGTCAGATGCTGTTCCTCCAGTCTGCCTAGCCCTAACCCATGCTGCCAGCCAACCCCCTGGGGATTCTGGTGACCTGACACTCAGATCCACCCTGTGAGAATGGTCTAGTGTCAAATAAATGAGATGCTTTTGCCTCCTTGCCTTATTATTTTTGGTGCCTTCTTTCCTTGTTATTTTTAGGACCTCTAGTGGCAGAAAAAAAAGCATTTGTAGAGAAGATCATCTTGGAAAGCTCTTAACATGAAAGCAAGACATGAAATCCAGCATAGCTGTGAACTCCAGACAGTAAGGAATGGAAGTCAAAATGCTATTTTTTAATTAACATTCTGGATTTTCTCCAGGAAGAGTTATCTAATATTTTTCCTTCTGATAGAAGATACTGTGAAAGAATAAACTGCAACGGAGCTCTCGGTGGAAGGAAGTATGCTTTTGTGCTAAACAAGGGAAATTATGGGGCAGTGATTTAAAAAAAAAGTTGTCCCTTCTTCCCTCTTGCACCCCAAAAAACATCCTACTATTCTTTTGAGCACAAGTTCTCCAAATCCAGGGCTGCTCCTGCGTAACTCAATGAAAGACTAAAGTCTGCCAGGAAAATATCAAAGACATAAAATACATTTATAGCTACTGGTGATTGTTATTTTATGCCTGTCAGTAACCTTTTTAGCAAACAGCTATCCTCAGCTACTGATATTTCATTATGGGATTTCAAGGTGACTCTGTAGATGACAGGTTTAACCCCTAATTTTCTGTTTCTCAGTAAGAATACTCACAGCATCATGAATACTGGAAATGTACAGCAGGCCACAAAACTCCACTCCTCCAGATAACTCTAATTTTGATTCTTGACAACAACAAAAAAAATGTTGTTTTTTGTCTGCAGCTCTTAGCCAGATCATTTCAGCTGTGCTGGTACCATTAAAGCTCCCCACCTTGTGTGGATCTAGTTCTGCCAGGCCAGTGATTTCCCTCTGAACTGAGGAGAATATTAACTGCAAAAAGGGCAAGATAAATTTATACCTGCTCCTATACTATGTATCATCAGTGCAATTGTTATTAAAAATGTTTAAAACACATCTGCAAAATAAATAGTAAAATGAATAAACCCCCTCGATGTGGATAAAAATCTACATCCAGCAAGAACACAGGAGAACTATATAATATTTTCTTAGTTTTGGCAGTAGAAAGACAATCCTAATGGGGAACACAGGAGAGCAAATAACAGCAGGAGAGGTGGGAGGGCAGGGGAAGTTATTTCCCAGACTGGAGAATGTGCAGGTGGTCATTTGTTCTACTGAGACAAAGATTTCTCTTTTTCTAGCAGGATGTGTCAGAGAGATGCACAACCATACTTGAGGTTTCCTCCCTGCCCTGTTTGAGAGGATCATCTTGCTTAGCTTTCTGGTTGCTTTCTGCTGGACTGTCTATAATGAAAAAAATGATGGAATTTCCACCCAGAAAGTAACTATAATGTGAACTATGTGCAGTCTTGGATTTGTCATTTCTTGGCAGTCATAAGCAATGAGTTATAATATGCTACATGTGGAGGAAAATACCAGAAAGAGTCTGCATAGTAAAGATCTGGATAGTGCAAGAATGAGCAAAAGTAAACAGTATTTCACATTGATAAAACACACTTGACAGCTTTTAATATGACAGTCAACTCAGTAAGAATGTAGAGTATTAAGAGTGGTTTTGGATTTTCTGAAAAGCCTGTTTCTTAACAGTCACTGTGCCTCCAGGCACGGATGTAGCTTTTCAAATCTCACTAAGGCATTTAGCTCCTCAGTTGGTGTTGCACAACCAGTCAGGAGCACCACGAGTATGTCTAACATAGCAGGGGTGTGTTTGGGTACGTCCAATGGTGGGGCTGATAGCCTGACCTCATGAAGCAAGATACAGCAATTGAGGTTGATTCTGAGCAGATATCTTACATCTAGAAGGTATTGTAATAGAGATTGTATAGCTGCTAAACAAAGTGAGTAGAAAGAATCCAACAGTAATGTACATAAAGGAGAAATTGGATTCATTACTCAGTGAGTGAAGCCCCCTAGAAAATTAAGTTTTGGGGGAATCAGAACTACTCAGATTGATGTCAAAGGCCAGCCTGAATGGAGGGATCATGCAAGGTGAGAAATATCATAATATTTTATATTAATTTCTTCAGAATGAAATTATTCATTTCATAAATACTGAAATGTTTCAATTAACATTTTTGGACCAAACTGGTTTTTATGTATTTAAAATTGCTTCCCCTCTCTCCTCCCTAGGTTTCAGCTCAGCAAAAGATAAAGAAAAAAAAATGGGAGCCAGAGCTGATCAAAAGCAGTCACAGATGTTTCCTGGGGCACTTCAAATACAGCAGTGGTCAGGATAGTATCATACTCTTAGAATCAGGGGTTTGTCTGTGGTTTTGCCTCACCCTGAGCCGTAACAACCTCAGACATGAATGACACCAAAACACACTTGCCCAATCTCATCTTTTGGCCAATACAGTGAAGCAGCAATGAGCCTGAGCCTATATATTTATGACAGAGAGTCTTGAAGGGCAGAAAATCCAGAAATTTGTTGTTTACTGTAGATGTCCTTTATTCTCTGTTCATGGGTAATTCATTTAAATTCTGCCCTTTTTTGGGTGAAAGTTGATCTGAAGTAACATCTCCTTAGCATCCTGAGTTACCCCAGATTGACACGGCTGTGCTGGACAGCAGGATGCGCCTCAGAGCATTTTATATTAGCTATGTGGCAAAGGGTGCTCCATGCCTAGGGCTCAGAGTATCCCCAGCCTTTTTAATCTTCACCAGCTGCCCTTGCAAGGCAACCTGCAAATATGTTTACAGATCTAGCACAATAATTTCTTATTCCTTGGGTTCATTAACCTGTCAGAAATAAATATCTTTCTTCAGGCCTCTATTTTTGCAGGTGCTCCTGGTATAAACGCCTCAACCGTTCAAAAACAAACTAGACAAATGTGCAGACACTTTATTTGGCATGGAAAGAAACCAAGGACACAGCTCTGCTACAGTTGCAAAAATAAAAAGTGTGGGGAACTTGGCCTTCCTTAATGGAAACTCAAAATTTGGGTGGCCCCACTGCAGTCTGTGTGGGGCTGGCAGTTACTGTCTCTGAACGAAGAGGCTGGCTTAACCTGGATCGCTATCAAATCCTCCCTCCGTGAGATCGTGCATTTGGCAGAGGTACTGACAGAAATCCTCTGGCTGAGAAAGCACAATCAAATACTGTTAGGCACAGTATCTTGAGAAGGGGGTCTATTAATTTAAAATACTGAGAAAGTTTAACTGTGGTTGTTTGGCAATTTCTCTGGTTGCTCATTTATCTGAGTTCTCCTTCAGTTATAAAAATCCTAGACTCCAAAAAAAAGATCAAGGGAGAAAAAAAAAAGAATTTCCAAGGATCAGAGTGTTTTGTAAGGACCAGATTAAATTCTTCCACTGTATACCTTCTATACATCATCTCTCAATTGCTGTTTGCACAGGGGATGACCATGCAGCCCTAGTGAGCAAGACACAAATTCTGAAGTTAGTGCCTGAACAGACAGTTGAGGTGGGGAGAAAATCCTCTCATCAGAAGGTGGACTCTCTACCAGCACATGACCCCAGGCTGCCATCCTACCATGTGCTCTCTGTGCCTGCAGAGGAAATCCACATAGGAAAGGCTTAGGTATCAGCCTTCTCTCCCACTCACCCTTGCTATCTCTGGATTGCTAAGTAGCTTGCAGTGGAGGTGCATGGGCCACAAAACATATTTTGATGCCCAAAGCAGGACTCCAGCTTGTTGTGCCAACACCTGCTGTCCCTTAGGCCTTATTTCAAGGGACATTAAAAATACAGCCTTAGTTCCAGTTCAAAGCAGTGCTTGATCTTCATGAACCATCCCTGGCAGGGAGCATGTTTTGCTGCTTCCCATGTCCTTTTCACAGTCCTACTGCATGGGGTTGCATTTGCTGATCAGTGTCCCACTGTTCACCATCCAAGGGTTTGTGAATTTTGCTGTCTTTCTCAACAAGAAATGGATTAAGTTTCCAACTCCACAGTTTTTACTTGCCCAAGAAAAGCTTGTAGGCTCCGACCCTAGGCTGTTTGCAAAGCCTGTCAAAAACCATTTGTGTATGAAGAATATTGTAGTTAAGACTGAAAGGCAATTCTGTGCCAAGCTCATTCTAGGTCACTAACTTCCTAAGGGTATTCTTCCAAGAAACAGCTTTATCTTGGGTAGTTCTGAAGAGGAGAGGGAATCTGAGTTACAATTAACCCCTTCTTCAAAAGGAAAAGCAAGAATTCTTCTATCACATTAATCAGTCATGATGTATTCAGGATCAGACCTTTCCTCCTCCTTCCCCAGGCTAGTATTAGAAAATAAATATATTTGAATAAAAAAAATAAAACCCTTGCCCTTTAAAAAAGGGAATATTTTATCTGTGCATCTTAGGCAGTATCCACACTCCTTTTAGAAAAGTAAATACACTGTATCACAATTTAAAAGAAATCTCACATTGAAACACTCCAACTCCAATAAAAGGCTCCAATGCCTGGAAAAATCATTTACCCATCAGGAAAGCCACTGTAGCAAATACAAGGAAATACAAGAGGCACACAAATGTGGCTTTGATGGAAGAGATGAGGCCATGTATGAAATGCAACGTGGCTAATTAAAAAGAACATGGAAGGGAAGTAATAGATTACAAAACTAAACAAATAAAGCCATGTAAATGTCAGAGAAGTGATTCTCAGAAGACAATGGGACACTGAAAGTTACACTATTAATCACACAACTGAAAATATGGAAAAGAGTAAAAAAATTGCTTAGTTAACTATATATATATATATATATGGGGCAAATATTCATGAATTCATTATTACTCCATGAATGCAAATTAAATTCATTTTCCAGTAGAAGGAAGAGAGCAAGCATAAAATCATAATACTCATGAGTTAGTTGCTTCCTTGGAAATGTTTCACAACAATGACCTGTTATTTGGGGTCCCAAAAGTTTCCTTAACAATTACACAGCAGCCAACACCAATACCACACATATTTTGAATTATTCCCTCAGATCACCATACACCAGCAGAGCTCCTCCCTTCTCAATAGAGGGGAAAGACAAAAAACACCAAAAATGAGGGCAGACATGGAAAGCAAAGAGAGGGCTCACAGGGCTACTCCTGCCTCAGAGCACATTGGTGGACACTGATCAAGCTTTTGGCTCAAAACCAAAAATAGCCCACACACGTAGAGCTCAAAAAGAACTCTCAGAGAGTCCTACTCTGCTTCACCTGGTTAAAGGGCTAGATTTGAGTGTTGCAGTACATAACCTAATGCAGAAAACACCAATTTGTCATTCAGCTGGTGTTTTTTTAGACAGAGTTCTTACAGTAGCTGTGGTGACTGCCTGCTTGTCTGGACAACAGCACTGCCAGATGGGGTAGCTCTGCTGCTGACCTTCACACACCAGCTAGCCTTTGGAGCAAGCTTCTCCTGGCTGGCTGTGCTCAGCAGCAGGGTAAACAGCAAGGCAATGCTTTTCCATGACAAGAAGCCTGTGCTAGACTGGTGAGTTGCCAAGAATCTTGGAAAGGTGACCTGGTATCCAAACAGATCAAAATGGTGACAGCAATGGGTGGGAAGGAGTGATGACAGGTCACTTGAGCTTTTACCCTTTTGGTTAGTTCCTTTTGACCCTCTTCCTCCCTGACTACAGGAGACACTGTACAGTTGTTTTCCAGCTTGGCACAACTTCTGTCAGTTGTTGCCTCTATCACTCAAAAGGTTTGACCAGTTTCAGTGCTTATGAGTCCAGCAACTTCATGGTTACACAGGACCCACTGGATCCTCCATCTCCTACTATATAAAAGATATTAAGAAATTAGTATTTTAATTGACCATGAAGTAGAATCAAAGCTATGTCCTAGCTAAATGTGAAGATAAACCAATCCACAAGCAACTGTACTAGGAGAAACTCATGGCAAACATGTTACTATGCTAAATATTTTGATAAATCCTATTTGTAAAAATATTTTGAGTTTTCAGTGTAACAAATACCTATCCCTGATTAGCCTGATTGAACATTAAACTGGAACAGAGATGAAAATGCGATATGCAGAAACTGTTTTTCTTAGTGACTATATAGTTGTCATTTCATCTTAACTGAAATTTTGATGGTTTATTTCAAATCAAGCAGTATTAGCAATCAGTATTGCTAATCTCTGCAATGATCTTTACTAAACTGACATTTAGTGAAGGACATAATTTTTTTTTTTGACTGGTGCCGAGAATAAAAACTAAGTATCTTGATGGAAGGAAGAAGTGTCAAGGTATTTACATATGGGTTCTTTAGAACATTGTGACTTCTCCGAATTACAGACAAATAGAACAACTGCAACAACTGAAACTGATGGCCTAATGACCTCAGCTCTTGGAGGTCCAGAGTCTCTGTCAGGGAATTCTAGAGCAACTATTCAAAACTAATCATGTATGTCACTGACATACAAGCACAATGAGCCAAAAGTACATGACCTCAGCAAGTTTCTTTGAAATGCAAACAAGATTCTGACTGCTCAGAGAAGCTGAGCCTCTGTAATTTAATGAAGAACAAAGTATCCTCCATTTCTTCCCATAAAACTGTGGTAACAGAGTGTATTGCTTGTTTTCAGTATTATACAGGAGTTTAGTAGGGTTTGTGTTAGCAATTTCAAAGTCTGAACATCTGAAATTGATCAGTTGTTCCACCCTCTCTAATCTCTAGTAAATATGACTTCATTAACTTTCACGATGCTGTTTTCATCACACTGGATCCCTCTGAGTGGAGTCCAGGACCTAATCAAGTACACAATCAATCAATCTGCTTGTCAGAAACAGCAAGCAAAAGACTTCACTGTGTCCTACACAATCACCTTTTTAAAAGACAAGTGAACCACTGGTCTCTAAGAACATGCAATATGGAAGTAATGCATAACGGGTCTGCATGCTGTGCAACAGCCTGTGGTGCTGTGAAAAAACCTTGCGACTGAATTCCTGATGAGAAGCATTTCTGATGGTTTACTCAGATTGCCCTGACTGATGTTTTGGAATTACATAGTATGGAAGAACTTTTAAAAGGCTGACTGCAGTCACTGGAGTCGAAAGCTTCTTACAAGTTAACGAAAGACAAATGTGGGCAGCATTTTGACTTTAGCAACACTGAACTTCCATGAACTTTGTTGCTACAGAACTCCATTCCTCTGCAGACTAAAAGAATGGAAATCAAGGGAAAGCAACGAACAGCCCAATACTTTTGAACATCTCTCTCTAATTCCCATAGGGCAACAAAATGAGAAATACATGACCTCCATCCTTGCTTGGCCTCCTTTTTTGGGGGGGGGACAGCAACTTCTCTCTTGAGATCCTCAAGACACTGCAATGAGACAGAGCTGAAAGCAATTTACGCAGGCAAATGTGCCCACATTCTTTTGTAACGGAGTCAGCCACAACACTTTACTGTTTTATGCTGTAAAAAAGCTCCAGAAAAGCAAACACAATGCAAATTTCATTAAAGCTTTGATATATACTATGTAACTAAATAATTTTAATGTGCATATAAATTGCATTATACAACTTGGATCCAATCATACTTGGTAAAAACGTGCTTCTCATGAAACCTTAAGCACTGACAACTGATGTAATGAAGTAATTAATTTTGCTAAAATTGTTTAAAAAGCCAGTACCTGTATTTTCCAAGAGTAGATTTACACCACACAGAATCACTTCAAAGCTTATATTAGCTCATGCCAAGTAAAATTCTACTTATGAACACTTTTTACAATCACGCAGGAATTAAACCATATGGTATATAAATAATTCTCTATGCATGTTTCATAAAAGTCTTTATGACGTTGCCGTACCTTCATTATAAAATGAAATGTTAAAATTACTTCTGCAATATGTAAAAAAACACCTTTGGACATGCTACATCTGGCAATTTATTTTGATGTAATTACATCAGAATAATGTTTCAAACATCCCCTGGTGTTCCACTTGAAACTTACTCATATTTATGGAGACCGGTGGAAAAATCCTTAAGCTATTTACGCACCAGAAATTTGTACAGGAGCTTATATAGGGTTCCTGTAGATTTGCTTTATAGCATCTGCTGATAAGACTGAAACACTTTGTTAACTAACCCAAAGAAATTCCAGTATCATTAACTCAGTAACAGCAGCAACTCAAGACCACTGGAAATGATTTGCACACAAAGAATAAGCAATGGCTCATTATAACCACTGGTGAAGTTTTCAGTATCTTTATTTAAATAGTCAAAATAAATATTTGGTCTAATAGAACTCACTGAAGTACCAACAGATATTGAAGTAACATGAATGCCACCTTCTGGTTTAGGTGTGAAAACACTCTGGGTTGTGCATATTGCATTCACAACTGAAGGGTGTAGGGGTTTTTGCCCTCATTTTTTTTTAAACGTAATTAGAAAGTTCATCTTCAATATTCACAGAACATTGTACGATCAAAAATAGTTAAACACAATAATTCAGTAAGACTTGCTTATCTTTAGTGCCTTGAGCAAAATAATTATATATATGCTGTACAAGTATTTTTCCCCAAATTTAACTTCACAGATGCCAAATCCTATTAAACCCATGAATCACAATGATTTTAAATAAATACTTAAATGCAGTGGTGTGTAATACAAAGAAGTAGTCTTGGAATGAATGTATGTCAGAGTATATTCTTCTATCTCTTTTCTACCCTGAAAAACTCCTTTGTCTTAAGTGAAATGTGTGCATCTCCCATGCAGGAATTGACAGAACCCAAGACAGGAAGACTGAGAAATTTGGCAGATGTACTACTACAAATGGTGCAAAGAACTGCAGCCCAGTTTTTATTTGCTGCAACAGTCAAATTGCAAAGCTAAGAAAATATGGGTAAATTACAATTCATTTCCAAGTCCATTTGCACATTTCCAGCTTTGCAGGGGTTTGACTCCTTTTGTTTCAGTCCACACAACACCCACAAAAGTGTATCACTGTTATGTCAGAGTCATTTGATAACAGCTACCAAAACTGTTTCAAAGCAACTGCAATTTAAGAAACAAGTTTGCCCCAACTCAAGTGTTGCCCTCACTGCAAATATAAATACAACTGGATCTTCTTTGTATTTACAGGAGTAAAATCAATTTACCAACAGTTCTAGGGTTCTTATTTTTCCCTGTATTCAGTATGGGCTGGAGGTACACAAGCCCACAGCCTGGGAGATACTACACTGTGTCAAATCTGTATTATTTCAGTATGGCACCATATCCTACAGACTTCTGAATTTTGTCACCCAACATTTCACGTCTCTATGCCGTTTCACACCATATTCCAACATGAAGCCTGCTTTTCTCCACAGGCTATGAAGCCACTGCAACATAAACATTATAATTTCATAACTCTGCACACTTTTCCTGTATGTTAACTTGCTGCCAGTTTGGATCACATCTTCCATGTGATCTGTGTGATCCTTCCACACATATGGCAACTCATATATTTTTTTTTAAATTTATAACCCTTTTGAACAAAACCCATCAATGTGTTGATGTCCCAACAAATTCTCATTCAAATTATGAAGACAGGCAGATATTGCACTTGTATCTCATAGCAGCAAGCACTTCCAGGAGGACCATGACTTGAATTTCCACAGTTGCCATCCCCATACTTTCATATTCTAAAGCAGCAACAGTTCATGCTGTACTCGTCAGCACTTTATCAATTCTTTGTTTTTCAAAGGTTCTGCAATGACTTCATCACGCATGAACTGCTCCTAAAGACAGCAAGTAGAGGTTTAGTTTATTTTCATAATTTTTGGATCTCCTCTTCCTTAAAAGACACCAGATGCACATTTTCTTTTCAAGCTGGGATATAACTGGCATGACTCTGTCTCCTAGAACATTTAAGCCATAACATGCCTATGAAATATAAAAAACTACTAAGCTAGTGACAGGGCTGCTAGAATCATACACAGATCTTAATGTCACCATGATTGTTCTGTGTTCCATACCACATTCAGACAAACAGGCACGTTTTAAAGCCCAAACACGACAGAAGGAGGCCATAAAAAGAAGAGATGAGACAGGAACCGTAGTCACAAACAAAAGNCCACAGAAGACCCCAAGTGATTTTCAGACTGTGCCTGACAAAAGAGCTACTACTTCATACAACTCTATGCCTTGTTTACCGGCGACTTTTAAAAGCTTCCATCTCGCCTTCCGCAGGGGACGGCGAACCATAACTCGACTTGGCCGACTAGGCGCAGGGGGAAGCAGGCTGCAACCCATGTCCCACAGTCCTTTCCTCACACCCACCTGGTCGTAAATGACGCGCAGGATCAGAGAGCAGCTAGGACAGGTGGCCACGTCCTCACCGTTCTCCAGGTCCTCCTGCAAAAGCCCCGAGGTAACAGTCACCGACCCGCAGACACTCGCGGCCTGTGCAGGTAGGCCCGCGGCCTAACGCTGTTCCCGTCCTCCCTCCCCCTCCCTCTTTCCCCCAGCTGTCTCATTCCTGCCCGGCCGCTGTTACCCGTGTGATGAGGAAGCGGTCCCCGCAAGGGCACGGGTAGCTATAGGTCTCGGTCTCCTCATCGTACTCGAAGTCTTCGATCTCAACCTCATCATGAAAGACCGACATGACGCCGGGGGGTGGGGATGGGGCTGAGGAAATGGAAGCGGAACGGAGGCAGAGGCGCATGCGCCGCGACTGCGCGCGCACGCCGTCGCGCGACGGGGCAGGGTGAACGTGGTTCGTCATGTGATGCGGTGCAGGGTAGGGGTTCCTGCGGCGGGACTGAGGGGCGGGAGGTTAGCGGAATGGCAGAGAGAGCGGTAGGGGGTGTGGGGATCGGGCTGCGGGGGTCTTCCTGGTTTGCCTTTCCCTTCACCCCCTCCTCGTCACAAGGGGAACCCCGAAATTCGGTTGGAGGCGGCAGCCGGGCTGTCGAACCGCCGACCGGCTCGGTCAGCAGCTCTGGCCGATGCCCTCTGCTCCTCAGCCCTGCTGGTTCCCGCCCGACTTCCTCCTGCCTGACCCTGACGGGTGGCGCGGAGCGGAGCAGTGGTCTCTAGTGGCTGAGATGGACGGTAGGGTACTGCTGCTACCTTGTCCTTCCTCTTGTCCCAGGCCGAGGCAGGAGGGTGGGCAGGGTCGGCAGCCGTCCTGCCTCCTTAACGCTATTACGCTTCAGTGGAGTGCAAGTTTCTCCCGCACTTCACACACACCCCGTGTAATCCTTAGCCCTTCGTCATGGGGAAAAGCTTTTTTCGATGACTTTTGCAGAAGGGACAGTTTGCCCAGAGGGTTATCTTTTACCGATCTATATGCGTGCGTTTGTTAAAAGAGAACCTTCTCTACTTGGCTTAAGTATCCTTGCTCCCCACTTGTAGTCTTCAGCGTGGTACAGGATAACTAAAAGTAACTCTTTCCTTTCAGATACTGATGTAGGATTGAGGAAAAGGAAGAGATGCAGTTGTAGACCTGAAGCGATATTAACCTAGGGCCAGTGGGTCAGAGGATAAGGAGAATGTCAGAATTACTTGATTTTTCATTTTAAGTGAGGAGAGGAAGGAGTCATACAAAAGTAGCACTTAATTCTCTCCACGGAGCAAAGGAAGAAACAGAGTATTTGGAGTGACTGTTTTTGTAAGGGCTAGGGTAAAAAGAGAATAAAAAAATAAAGGAAGAACATCCCAGCAGACAGGAGGTTGAGAGGCTGAAGCACTGTCCTTTGAGGGCAGGGAATTGCCAAAGAGCTATATAAGCCAAGAAAGTCATGGAGATGAGAGATGGAGGAGAGGCTGTTCACATTTTGGGAAGGCATGACTCAGACTTGTATATGGTAGAGGAGAATCAGGACTCACTAAAAGATATTTTGGAATTCATTTGTTACAGAGTGCTAGTTTTAAATGTGATTTTCAGGGTTGGTAAGTGATTGATAGTGTAAGTGGAACAAGTATCTTGAGCTCAAGAGCTGTTTTTAGTTTAGGGCAGAGTCTCAGTGTAAAAATTGTATCAGTAGGCTCTTTCAGCTCTGACTTCAGAATCGTAGCTGATACAATAAAAAAGGCTGACATTTATTTTCAGTATTTTATATTGATACTGAACTTTTATTGGTTGGTTGAGCTTTTACATTTTCATGTGTAGACCTGAACGTATTTGCTTCCTAAAGTGGTAGCAGTGAAAATGAGAATGAAGCCAGCATTAAGTGACTTGTCAACCATAGCAGCAGAATTAAACCAAATTCATAAAATAAACCACTGAGAATCTGTGTATTGGATTTTGAAGTTAGGGCACTGATTTTACCAGCAGTTGTTGCTGTGTTTAGTAGCAATTAATTGCAGAAAGGATTTTGAAAGGTGTGAGATAATCTTAAAAAAATACCAAAAAAAGAATAATTAAATCTTTATTCTCAGTTCTTGGCCTCTGAAGCAAAGTGTTGGACTTCATGTGGTCCATTCTGATGTTATGATGATTTAAAGTCACAGCTGTTGACATAAACAGCTTACAAAAGAACATCGATTTGCAACATCTTCCATTTGTACTTTGAATTAGTTAATGCGGTAGAGTGAGAAGCATGAAAACATTAATCAAAAACCAATAAACTAAAAAAAAGATGTAGATGGATATAACCAATATATGCTAAGAGACTTCAGATCATAAAATGATCTCATGAATTTGAGTAAATGATTTTTGAGCACTCAGAGTTTACAGACTGATCATGATGAGGTAAAGATGTTTGTCTTAAGATTTCTAATACTTTTGTTATCAATAGCTTCTACACATCTGCATGTAGAAAGTGCTAAGTATTTTGTTTAAATAGAGTACTCTATATGCTGTGACAAAAAAACCAACTTTGCTCACTGTCAGTAAAAGAGTTTTAAGTAATGCCACTTTGAAAAGTTGCAAACTATTGTGGAATCAAATGCTAAAATGCCATTAAAAATTATGGACAGTTAAAAGCTGCAGGAAGTATTTCTTATGCTTCAAAGTGAGCATTTTGAGTAGTTACAGTATATGTATTCCATTTCTTAGTGGCCTAATTTATGAAAGCTCTGCCTCCCATTTCAAGCAAGAGAAATTGCTAAGTGACCAGCCAATGCAGCTGTTAGTGAAAGCCTAGAGAGTATAGGCCTGATCAGTTAAACAAGCTGGATTGTTGCCATTTCAAAGGATTCAAAATGAAAAACAAAACCAACCAGAACCCTTCCTTACCAATAGAAAGGGAATGTGTATGCAGTGTTTGATCTTCTTTTAAACATAAATACTGTTTGAGCACTTAGAACCACAGATATGTTGGCTGGAAGGGACTTCTGGCACTCGTCTAGTCAAAGCTCCTGCTTGGAGCAGGACAGTTGCTAGCACTGATTAAGCCAGTCCCAAGTGTAGACCTTTGTACTTCTTTAAGTTCATGAGGTTTCTGTTTTCCATCCTGTAGTTTCTCCGTGCCTCTTTGAAGTGAAGCTCTACCATTCAGCATGTCAACCATCCCTCTACTTTAGTATCATTCACAAGTTTGCTGATGGTACATTCTGTCTTACCATCCAAGTTACTGATAAATTTATTGAACTGTATCAGCCCCAATATCAACCCCAGGGTACTCTTGCTGTTACTAGTCAGCAACTGAAGCAACTTGAAGCCATTGTCTTTGGTTCTTTCTGCCCAGTCAGTTTTCAACACTCAAACAGTCCATCCGGCCTCAGCTTCCTGATGTGAAGAGATGGGAGATGATGTCAAAAGCCACAGGACAGGAAAGGTGTATTGTATCTGCCTCTGTCCCCTTAGCTGCTTGACCAGACATTGCATCACAATAGGTGTTCAGATTTATCAAACATAATTTGCCCTTGATAAATCTGTGTTGAATCTCCTTGATTACTTACTTTACTTTCACATGCATTAGTCTTTTTCCAGTCAATTGGAGACTTTCTGTGATAACTTTTTTTCGTAGGTAATAAAGCATGTGAGCTGTGTCTCTTAGCAACCTTGAGTGTAACCCATCTGGCCGTGTGGATTTGAATACATCCAGCTTCTCTAAGCAGTTGCTGGCCACACTCCTACTTACCATTCTCCTTCCCGAACACTGCTGGCACAAGCAGAAGGCTAGGTGCAGGCTTTGCCTGTGAAGGCTGAGGCAGAAAAACTGTTGAGTACTTGAGCCTTTTCCATATCATCTGTGACAAGGTTGTCTTCCCTTCTAATGGATGGGTGATCATTTTCACTTCTTTATGATACTTCCATGCTTTTACAATTCCTTCTTGTTACCCTATATGTCTATTGTTAGTTTTAGCTCTAGCTGAGTTTCGGCCTTTCTGATTTAATGGAAATAAAGGGTGAAAACAAGCCGTGTGAAACAGCAAGTATTTTATTTAACGGGTATTTATATGGATATTTCAGGAGCTGGTGATTCTGAAGACGGCCCAGTCATCATGGCTCATGCTGCTATTTATGTGGGCTTAACTGTTCCTCAGGTACTGAGAGGTGCTAGCAGGATTTTTGCCACTCATTCTGCATTGGTGGTATTGAGGCACTCTGCTTTTTGTTACTGCACAGTGAATGGGTAAGTTATACACATGAAAAATCTTTTTTCTTTTTTAAAAGAGAATGGCATGCTAATACTGTCAAATGAAGCTGAAAATTATTACAAACCTATAAATACTCATTTAACTCCCAGTTATATACTTAATGTTTAATTTTTATTTAGCTTTATGTCATCTGTAGTGTGGATTACAGTGGTAAATTGTTATGTTAATAGAAATTCATGTCAGTAAGGGACAGTAGCACAGCTGTCAAAATGACAATTACCTTTGCTTTTCGTTGCAGCACAATAAAATCAAAAAGGAAAATGGATCATCTAGAGAGGACAGCAAGTAATTTTCGCCAGGAGGTTAGTGTTCTGTTCTTTAGGATGTAATTTTTTTTTTTTAGTGTGAAGAAACTGGATAATTATTTAACCCTTAGGCTTCGTTTTATCTTCTACTGTACTCTTTTACTTCTTTTTCTGCTGATTTTTCCTATTTGATACTGTTGTAAAATGTAATTTTTGGTCAGTAGGTGAAATACAATGAATCACAAAAATTGTTAGTGACGTGATTCTGTTTACTTTTTGTTGGACAAGAAATTTAATAGAACTCTGGTCAAGTATGGATTATGGTAAGTAATGAAAACACATTGGTACCTGTCATGTCTGCATAGGCTTCTCAGATTTTTATGAATTTCTACAACTCTGGTTCAAATTTGAGATTAGAAAAATGTGGAAAATACCCCTTTATAACATAGAAGGTCAGATGCAAACTGTAGATATTTTGAAGGGAGAGATGGCAGACAGTTGTAAAAAGGTTCTTAATTCGTATCTATTTTAATTCAGAAGTACAAGGAAGACAGAGCACTGTTGTCCATCAGAGTCCAGAAATGCTTATTCTGGATTATTTTTTTGTGTATGTGCAATAGGCATTATTTTTCATAATGTACAGGGTGAACATACTCTTGTATTTCATATAGGTATTTCCTTTCTGTAATTAGATGAAGTAGATGTTTTGAGTTTTTTAAATATGGGGAGAATATGACTTCAATTCCCAAAAATATCACTAGCAAAATAATTTTCCATTTTCCTTAAACTTTTCAGAAGATGTAGAGTACTTGTTTGACTGAAAAAAATCCATCTTTAATTCCTAGGAGTTGGGAAATGGTGTCAGATTTTTCTCCATTGTTTAGTTGGCTTCTCTCAATCATGACAGGTCAGTCTTGCATGTGTCACACAGCAGGACAAGCTGTGTTCTCAAACACACTACACTGATGTTAATGTGCATATGCATACTTAATTAAGTCATCATCTCCTCTGTCTTTCCCTAACTATAGTTGAGAATAAGTCATAGACTAAATGAATTTTCTGAAGGAAGCTGGGTGGAAAGAATATATAGGTAACACCCAAACTGAAGATCCAGCACTTGTGACATAGGCTGTAGATGGATGAGACAAATGCCACCCCGTCTTGCCTGTTAGCAGAGCTGTCAGGGTGTGAGCCAGCTTTGAGAACCACGTGTCTCAGAGCTACTTCACCTCCTTACACCTCAGCTACTCACACCTAATGTCAGCTCTTCCTTGAGTACAGAGAAGTATTGCTTGTAGATGTAGAGCTGCTTGGGTGGATCCAGTTTATGCAAGATTAACTCAGTACGTGGAGAAAATGAGTGTAGAGACAGGGACATGACATTCATGTTCTTGTTTGCTTCTAACATGGAAAAAGTGATTGCACTTTTTTTAATCTTAGGTATTTCTGATTGCTTAGCTTGCTTACTTTTTCTGCTCAACATAAATTCTCAGTAGCTGGAAAATATGTGCAAAATGGATCCTTTTGAGATGTTGGAAGTTCTGAGGTAGTACAGAGAACTTAAGGCCTGAGAAAGAGAGGAAGCTGTTTGGGATAGCTAAAAAAGAGCAGGGCTTAGTTCTTGCTATTGCAAATTTTCTGCATATCAGAGGATTATGACATTTCTATTTTTAGTGCTTGATTTATTCTTTGTTACTTTATTTCTGACCACTTTAAAATCAGTTTATTTTAAATGCTTTGTTTGGTTTTAAATTCCAGTTGGCTTCTCTCAGTCTGTATTGCCTTATGTGTCCGTTTCAGTCCGGTAGGAAGATGAAAGAATCGTAGGTCTGTGTTGTATTAATGTGCATGCTACACAATATCATCTGTTGAAGAGTGGTAATGCAAAGGACCAGGACAAGAAAAACTGCCTAACCTTTTCTTGAAAAGAAAACAATGGCAAAGTCTGGAGTCCTGTGTCCTCCTCCCTATCTCTGCAGCCTTGCTCTTGAGTCGGTTGAATACTCTTGTGGCGGTCCAAAGTAGTGATTGAATGTCTTTGATAAACCCTGACTCAAATTCTGGTTTTGTAACAGTTTTATACGGATTAAGAATTAAATTTCCAGTGCTCTGTCAGCCAAAGAACAAATGAGGGAGTGTACTGAAGAGTAAGGAAGGGAATGAAGAAGATGTGAACTTACTGTCCATTTCCTGCACTTAAGGTTTCTCCATCAGAACAACCATTTAATTCATGTGTCTGGCATTTCTCTTGTTAACTTAGAGTGATTGCATTCCTCATTAAATACTGTCTGCTAAAGTGGAAAAGAAATGTGTGCTAAATTGGCAAATGTCCTGCTGTTTAATGGGACAGTGGATGTGTTCAGATGTTGCTTTATGAATAAATTAATTTCCTGCCATGTGTTTTAAATTACAGCATAGTTGCTTGAAGTTTAATTTTTTTTTAATCTGTTTGATCTTAATCAAATGAGAAATGGTGGAGTTGTGGTGATATTAGTATTTCCTAGAGTGGTAAATGATATCAGTATTTTTTAACAAGAGTAAAGTCTGCATATTGGCCTGTGCATACAATATTTAGAGCTTTACTTTCTTTTTAGAGGAAAAAGGTTAATAATTATAACTCAAAAAATACTTGAAGAGAAAGAGCAGGGAGGAGATTAAAATCCATGTTGTACTGATAGGTATCAGTTTAAGTGGGGACCTCCTCCTCCAATTGGCCCTGTTGCAAAATCTGCTTTTCATTTAGAAACGCATTATTTTTTGTATTTTTTTTTTAATCTCTTTAAAAGCAGTAGCAACCATGGCTCTTACATCCACTTCCATCTGGTTGCCAAACAAAAACTCTTGCGTTAAGTAGCTATGAATGCTTGTGTTCCAGTTTCCCTATGTTCATCTATCACACGTGGTCAGATGTGTATGTGTCTGAAAGCAGTAACACAAAGCTTGTTGGTTTCCTTTCATTAAGGCATTATGCATTCATGCATAAACTTTCATAATGCATTGAATTACTTACTTAAAACTAGGTACAGATCCAGAATTCTCCCAGGGGCTTCAGTAGCCGCTGATCATCTACAAGTTTCCTTTGTCAGTCTTTGATAGCAGAGATCTTTTTATGTTGTTGCTGGAAGATTTAGGAGTGTTTGCCTTGTGTAGATGTCAGAAGAATCTGAAAAATGGTAACTAGCAATCACTTCTCCTTGTCATGAAGTTCAACTGCAATACAATAAATTTGTTTGTGTATAATCTGAGAATAACCCTGCCAAAAGTGACAGGTGTGGTCGACTGGAAGTGGAAAACCATTTCTGCATTCAGTGGCTATGTACATGAATCCATTTTTTTGTTCTCCACCCCAGTGAAGAAATATTGGTGCTTTAGGTAATGAAATGCTGCAGATAACATGTGAAGTGATAGATGTCTCACATATAGATTGCTGAGTACTTTTGCTGCAAATGATCTCTCCCTAACACAATGACTTCTTTTCCTTTTGTTAGGCAATTTCACAAGCGAAGGTGTGTGGAATCACCAATGAATCTGAGACAGTCAAAAGACTTCGTTTGTCTATTGCAAATAAAGAGTTTAATTTCAAAGCAGGACAGTGGTAAGATCTGGTATTTGAGGGGAAAATGACTGGCAGAAGTCTACTATAACAACATATTAAAAGGCCTCTGATACTTCAGCATTGGAAAAAATAATTTATACCATGCAGTGTTTTGTTATTGTTTTCTCTGTCAAGTAGCTGATATTTGGCAGAATTTTAAAATGCCATTATTATATATGCTAGTATTAATTTTAAAAGGGAAGAAAATTATATTCTTTACATTTTCAGTTGAATTATTTTGGTATTTTTGTCTGGTTTATGTATATTACATTGTTTCTTTAAGAATACTTTGAAGTACACTGCACTTTATTCTGCAAGCTGGCCTTACTGTCTTTGTTTACTAGTTAGTTTTGGAAGCAGGGCTGAGACTGCTAATTTGAAAGTTACTTAGTTTTGTTTTATAATTAAATGGGAATTGCCTGTTAACTTTTATTTCTTCCCCTAGAAGTTTCCACTCTGAAAATTAAGCCTGTTAGGTCAGATTAATATATAAATACAGACAGGCAAACTTGAAAATAATTAGCTATTTGGTTAAGCAATTTTACAGCTTTTTTCCCAGGGAAATAGTGGATTTTCATTAGTGTCTTCCTTTCATTAGTGTCTTCCTTCCTTGTTTACTGTTTACTGTTTAGTGATTGTTAACTCAATCACTTTTTTTTTCCTTTTAGAAATTTATGAGTATTGCTATGAGTAGTAGCTTTGGGCATTGGGCATTATATGTTCTTAAAGTTTTTATTGGCTTAGGCCATCTGAAAGTGGTTTTGCTGGAATCAAAGTATAGCTGCTAGAGTATTAACAGCATATGTTACTCAAGTAGTGTTAATATGCAGGCTTCTAAATTTAGAACCAGAACACAAGATGCTGATTGCAATAATTTGTGGAGTAATTTGCTGCAGTTTCTGCACATGTGCAGTGACTCATATTAAGTTCTTGCTTGCCAATACTGGGGAAGTGCATTTACACTCCAAAAATGTTTGAGAAATTATCATGCTGAAAACTGAAAGCTTTAATTATAATTACTCTTTTTCACTTTCTTCTTCCTTAAAAGTATTCTAATGTTATTGTAAGGTATACAACAACTTTTCTATACTTGTAGCTATAAACTGTGGTTGCATTTTTTTGATGAGCAGTACAAAACACTAGGCCACAATTTCCTGACTAGAAAAGGCTAACTTGTTTAGAAATTTGCTATAGTAAGATGTTACAGCCAAAGATTGTCACTTAAAATGTGTATAGTACTTTGGAAGTGTTCCAATTAGTAAGATTTTCAGAAGCAAAAATGAATTTGTTTTGCAAGCATGCAGACAGATATTGGTCTTTTATCTGACTTCAAATAATCATGAAGAGATCTTGCTATTAACCATTTTGATTTACTACAACATGCACTGTTGTATATGCATGGTATAAATACTTTGAAGAAGTGGATTTATGATTTTGATGTTTCTAGTCTCTTCCTCTAGCAATGGTTAATTGTTGTTCTTTTCTTAAATATTTGGCTTAGGTAGCCTTTAAAAGGAGGGAAATGAAAAACTACCGTAAGGTCTCTGGTTTGCATCTTTTTGTGCCTCTTCTTGTTTTGAGTTTATATAGTTTGGGGGTTTTTTCTGTTTTTTCTTTTCTTTTTTTCCCTACAACTACTCTTTTTGCTTAAACTGTCTCAGATGACATTTCTTCAGGAGACCTCTTATCCTTCCTACACACAGCTGAGACAAGCCATCAGAAATACAAACTAGTCCACTATAATCCAGTATAGTGCCCTGAAATTTCTCATAATTTTGTAATTTGGGGAGAAATACTAATATAGAAAGTAATGTGTGCCTGCAGTAGTATTTCAGAAGGGTTAAAACTCCATTTGATTTAGGTTTTACAGCAAAGTTTGGTTTTATATGCGTGTTTCTCCACCAGGCATGAATAGTATTTCCCTTATATGTCAAGCAGAACATTTTGACTTGAATGTAAATTGTTCCTTTACAGCATAAATCTTAATTCTTTTTTTTTTATTTAACATAAGTAGTAGTATTTCCACCAGAGGGTAGTAAAGAGCTTTAGTAGCAGAGTTGTCCTTTCTAATTTCTTAGATCCTTACTGCCAGGAAAGCTGAGCCCCATAGTCAGTGTGGCTGCAGAAGCTGAGGGCAGCAGAATAAGCCTTCTCAGCTTTTTTTTGGTTGTTGGCCTTTCATTTGCGGTTAGATACCTTTATATATCATAAAGTTTATTAGCATAAATTTTAAAAATGTATTACTATAGTATTTTGTATTTATATATGTATCACACTTCGCACATTTTTTGAGAGAGGCTATTCAAAGGGTGACATTTTGTGGGACATAAGCAGGCAAGATTTTTTTCATTAAAAAGCAGTGAACTATTGAAAGTGCCTCTCTCCTCCCTCAAGAATTTGTGATCTCCATGAAGAATACAGCCTGGCTGTTTAAAGAAAATACCTGTGCAGTGGAAGGCAGTCTGTATTTCTTGTTGGATTGTCCTTTAACTAATACTGGGCCAGTCTAATTCAGGGTTGAATTGAGTGAGTCTCTGTACTTGGCATTGCTTACCAGTGTGGTTGTTTCCTAAGTGGAGCAAAACAATTAGTTTTAAACATCAGTTTTCTTTTGAAATGCAGGGATTTTGTTATCTACTGTAGAAAACAGATTTAAAGATTTATGCAATACAGAGGAGTTTAAATGCTAGATCATAAACTCACTTCTAACTTTTTTCTGATAATATTTGGAATATCAAAGCCTTACTTTTATGAAAATTAATTATAGCTCATGTGTAGTAATGGCCTGCCTTCCATACTGTCTAATTGCTGGGGTTGCAAGAGCTTAGCCATATGTTACCTCCTAATCTGTAGAAACCCATGAGTGGTTTACTTTAAAAAAAAAAAAAAGTAATTGATTCCAGTTCAATTTCCTAGTAACTAGAAAGAGCTGTGTGCCACCAGAGGGCACTGCAATTCTAGAGGTAAAGCAATTCTGCTTCTGCTAGAACTGACTTTTCTTATGAGAAATTTTTATGGATTGTGGTTTTACGTCACATAAAAAAAGAAAAGACATAATCTAAAGTAATTTCTCTAAAATGAGCTTCCAAATCTTCTCATGTTTGAAAATTGAAAAGCCCATCAAAGAGACCAAGACTAGGATTTAAGCCACTCTATCAAACCATTTTGTGGTTTTGTTTTAAACACTTAGAATTCTAGTCCATTGTAAGTTGTGGCATCTAATGTTAAGAGCAGAACAGCTTAAAAACATGCGTGTTTAACAAAGGTGATGACTTGTTCCTAGATTAAAATAATTCTAAGGAAATGGCATTACTGAAGATTAAGTTCTGTTTTGCAAGAGTTATGTTACTGAAACAAAGATGTCTTTGTAAAGAAAAGATAATTGAAACAAAGGCAGCCATTTTGGTTTGGTCCATGTTTAGGATTGTTGGCAGTTTTTAAAACTTTTGCTTCTGGTCTACTTCTAGGGTTGATTTCTTTATTCCTGGAGTTTCTGTAGTTGGGGGATTCTCAGTATGTTCAAGCCCTGGCCTGTTGGAACGAGAAGGAGTATTAGAGCTGGCAGTAAAGCACACTCTTCATCCTCCTGCTCACTGGATTCACACTGAGGTAAATGAGATGAACCGTGAGATTTGGCTTCTTTTAAAAAAAAAATAATACTTTTTTGTGAGGGTAGATAGGATGATGTGATTTCAGACCACGTTTTTCTAGTGACTGAAAAACTCCTGTTGACTTGTTCAGCCATTTTTAATACAGTGTAAATCTTAAACCCTTTTATTCAGTAAGGGACTAAAATTGGATGTTTGTGTGGTAATATGGTTATTGTCATCTTTTGACTCCACTTGTGCCTGGTGGACTTAAACTGATAGTGTATTTAGTGTGTATAAGAATTCTCACTCCTTTGAAATTAATGAATGATAAAAGTTGAAAAACCTCAGTTCTAACTTGTGTCCCTGAGAACAGGCTGTGTTACACATTGCCAAGTTAGATCTGATAACCTGCCATCATTCTTGGCCATTTCTAGAAATACAAACTGGGAATCATTGTCAGATAACAATAAATACAGACTATTAAGGGGGAGCAAAGTGAGATATTTAGATCAGTTTTTCCTAAACAACAGAATGCTTAAGAATTTCTATAGTATTCTTTTAAATGTGCAGTATTTTTACAATATTGACACAGAGCAAGGCTTGATAATTTGCTACATTAGAAGTCTGACACTTTGGCCTCTTGCAGTGTTTTGTTCACCTGCTTACCCCATTTAGTTATAGTCAGAAGAGTCCTATTTCTGCTGCTGATCATCTTTCACAGATTATATGTCCTATCAATTTCTGTTCTTTTCACAGCCCTCTGCGATCTGTCCTATTCACTGTTCTCCTCCAGACATTTGTATTTCTTAAATGTGGCTGCAAAGTTTAAGTTGACAGATTCTTCTAGGTTTATAGGTACTACAGTTTTGTTCAGGGGCCAACAGAGGTACAGTAAAGATTGATGCAAACCTACTAGAATTGAGGATGTGCACAGTAGTGCTAATAATAGCATGTGACCATCCACAGTATAATTGGTGCCATATCAAATCATGTCCACTGGAACATAAACAAAATAACCCTTTTGAGATGTTGTGTAAACCACATGCCAGCAGACCCCATGATACCTGATACAATTATCTGGCTTTTTGTGTTGCACTTCAGATAATATAAAAGCCTAACTTCTTAATTCCCACTCTGTGACAACTCATTTAGGATTTTTGATGTAAATTTGCTTTGTTGAGTTTTCTGGTTGAATTTATAGGAAAAAAATCTTTAGTTAGCTGGTAAGTGAGGTCAAAGCTGATGCTGTGGAGAAACCTCCACGGTATATATAGACTCCTGCAGCTACACAGAAGTGCCTGCTTTTCCTTAGGAAAGAGGGAGGAAAAAAAATAGTAACCTAGAATTCGAAAAGGTTGTATATATGATGAAAAAACCTCTGGTACTTAATTGTTTGACAGTTACTTTTAAAAGAGGTTGGTATCTGAGGGTGAAAGATGTTATGGCAATAGTTAGTACTCATTTACTCACTGTACCTGTTTTTTTAAATTTTTTTTTTAGTATTACTGTATATAAAATAATAAATTTGAGCACAGTGAAAATAAATTTTCAGTAGTTCTTGTAGCTTTATTTTATTTTTCCTTTTCCTCCTTTCCCAACTTCCTGGTTTCCCTGTCCTCTTTTATTTTTTAAACCCTATATATGGCCTGAAATTAGTTCTGTTTTCTGCTCCCTTTTGTTCTGCTAGCTTGTAAACAATACAGGAGAACTTGCCTCACTCCTCTGTAGTGCAGTTTCACCCTTTATACCAGGTAGCAGTGCTGGTTTACCAAGAAGATATTGACCCAAATGTTAGTTGTTGTTGTAGCTTTTGTTTTACATGTATCAAAAAAACATGCTTTGGCAAATTTATTTAAGTAATGATTTTTACAAGTGGAGAGGAAGAGACAAGGTTTTCCCCGATTTGTTGTTTTCTGCAGCTCTGGTTGTAAATGCAGAAGTGGAAGTATTCTTGTGGATACTTGCTTCACTTCATGGTGTTTTTTATTTTTAAGAATGGGAATAGAAAACCCTTCTATGCCAGTGCAACTCATTCTGACTTCCTTCTGTGACCTCATAAGGCCTTCTTTGACATGAGACTGGATTGGGGCAACAGTGTGATCTCACATGTTAACCTTGGGTTTTCAAAACCACATAGTGGCATAGGAAAACTCTTGCATGAATCATCCTTCTTCCAACTCTCATGGGGCTGGGAAGGGGGAGTCGTCATTCTGCCTTATGAGAAGACTGAAACTTCTGAGAGTGGAACTAAATCCCTAGAGGCACTGAAGCAGATTGCTTTAGATATATGGAAACTGTGCATTTAAAGTACTTTACTTTCCCTCATTGGTCAATAAAGTCACAGCCCAGCAAGTCTTCTGACAGTGGTGCAGGAATAATACTATTTCAACTTTTGCCTTGAGTTGTGAAATTAAGTATCTTTTTTTCCATCCTAGTGTGCTCTTGACTCAGAAGTGGCTCTTCGAGTGGGAGGTGATTTCTTCTTTGATCCTCAGCCTGGTGACTCGCCTGTAAATCTAGTGCTGATAGCAGGGGGTGTTGGAATTAACCCATTGTTTTCTATACTGCTGCATATAGCAGATCTTCATGGATACCAAGGGGGTAAAGGAAATGGATACAAAATGGGAACAGTGAAGCTGTACTACAGTGCAAAAAAGACAAGTGAACTCTTATTTAAGGTAAATAAAAAATTTTTTTACAAAATAGATCTCAGATATTCAGCTCTTAGTATACGTATCATTCTGTAGCTAAATTCCAGAGAGCTCGTCTGTGTAAGACACTGTAGAAACAGAGGAAAAAAAATCATTCTCTGCTTCAAATCCCATGTGTTGTTTCTTTAATTACTTACTTATGCCACTGTACAAATAGCCACAGGGTCATTGGTACATTTTAGGGTCAAATTAGCATAGCTTCTGTGAAGAAGCATCCCTAATGATTTAGGTTTCTTTGAAGTATTGAAAGCTTTTGATTGTAATAAAAGGTGAAAAATCTATCATGATTCCAGAAATTGTGTATAGGATCCATCACTAGTTTTTCTTCTGTACTTCTACTGTATTTCTAGATATGAAAATATTTGCTTTCTTTGAAAAACCATTTATTTGTTGCTAGAAGCAGAATAATAAACTGGAACCTATCTACTCTGATATCCAACTACTGCTCTCCCATTCTATTCTAAGCATACAGAGTTTTTCCAGTGCAGGAGCTAGTATTTCCCAGGTTTCATTTCAGCAGTGCTAGGACAGCAGAACTTTTGCACTGGAGCTTCTGGAACAGAAGAGCACACAATGATATGTCATAGTGTTTAAAATACAGCCTTCTCTTTCTTCTCCATTTGGCCCTCAAATCCAGAACATACATATCAAAATTGTTTACTTCTCTGCAGAGGATTGAGGAAATAGGATCACAAGAGTCTTCATGCTGCTATGAGACACATCTGTGAAAATCTCCATGAGGAAATGGCTAGCTGCTCAGTAATGGTTTGGAGGTTCTGTTCCCTGAAGAGGCAGCTGTGTATAGACTGACAGGAACAAAGGGCAAATCTAATATAATTAGTGTAATCCTTATTTTGGGTGTGCTCTCCTTTCACAGGCAGACACACTGCATTTGAAAATACCTTTATTCAAAATGGTAGAAACACAAGGTGTTAGAATTACCACAGACAGCATGCTAGCTTTGCTACTTCAAAATGCTGGTTAGTGGGGTTTCCTGATTTCATGAGGACTGTGTGACCCTTATTTCCTTACTGTGCCTGGGACATTGGGGATAGGGCTTCTCCCTTAGGTCTGTATTGCTCGGCTGTCTGCTTCATTTTGTACACTAACTCACTTACTAGAGGCTGCAATGAGCCTGCTGAGCTGCTGAAATTCTCCTTCATTCAGTTAAACAGAGCCTGTCTCTTGCCTTAGGATACTAGAAAATAGTAGATTTGGTGACTGATGTCACATTCCATGTCACAATTACAGAGTGATAGGTTCTGTGCTTTATGGCTTGGGCCTAGAACTTCAACTCAACAGGACATGTGTTATCAAAGTGTACATGGTTCCATATGAAGGGGACAGGAGTTCAGAGTCACATCCAGAACAGTGAACGCAGGCCAATATTAGAGGTACTTGTGAAGGAGTGCACATCAGTGGCTGGCTGTGCTGCTTTTCACTTCATGTCTCTTTAGGAAATCAAACAGATTTGTCTACAAGGCATGATCTGTCTGGTGGGTTTTTTTAATTAAGCCACACATGGCAGTGTTCAGTGTAGTAACTAGGTAGTAAGCAAGCACATAACAAAATGAGCTAATTCACCTATTCAGAGTAGAAATTACTTCTAGAAAAATGATTTTAAAATATTTTAAGAAAGAATTTTCAATTTCTGTTCCAGCAGTAAAAACCCTAAATAGTGCAGAATCTAAATCTTAAGTTTCAGAACTAACCACAGCATCTGACCATTTGGGTTTTTTTTTCACTATGGTTTGAATATGCAGCTGCTGGGGTTTGTGTGGTAACTGTCACAGTTGTGACTTAAGAGAACTGAAAATTACAGTTTCTACTCTGGTAAAAATAGCATTAGCATGACACTGTAGTTGGTTTACTTTGAAAGCACAAGAGAATAAAAAGGTCTAGTAATTTACTGGATTGAGCAGACAAGACTCAAAAAGTTCCTAACAAATGGTAAAATATATGGTTTCTTTTAAATGAAAACACATATGGAAGCAGAAGGAGGAAATCATGAGAACTTACATGGGGAAGAAATCAGGAAAGGACATAACTGGTTCTTAGGCCCAAATATTACAAATTGCAACCTATTGTAAAAAAAGGAAAAAAGCATTAAATATAGCTGGTAGTGTATGTACATTCCAGGTATGGAAATTCTGTGTGTACATGTGTAGGTCAGCCCTGTGAAATTAAGCCCATCAAGTTCTCAGCACTGAAAACCAAGAGCCTTGGTACTTGGTAATAATCCCTGGGACTGTATGCATACATCTGCTTTGATTTAATATCCTGTGGTATAAGCAAGTGTTTGTTTAACATTACAGAAAAATATTCTTGGTCTGATGAATGCATTTCCTGGAAAGATTACATGTCACTTCCACATTACCCAGCAGAGTTCACAGATCTGTAAAGAACTTCAGCCACATGTTACAGGTAAATATAATGACAGTGTATAGAGATGGTATCTAAAACCTAACTTTGATTACATCCTAGAGGATGAAGTTTCATGAATAATTCAGTATTATTACATTTGAAGATTCAAAAGGAGATGCAAGTTAAACCTAAACAATTTCACTGTATATATTACACTCTGTAGAAAAGTTTTTCCTTTGCAGTTTTTGTTTTCATGTGTAGTAAACCTCCTCTACTAATTCTAAAATTTATGCTAGTATTTCCCACTGCAAATGTTTCCAGAAACTATTAAGCAAGGTGCTTAAGGTGGAATTGATAAGATGACTTGCTTGTAAGAGATCCTTCATTGCGTTTCCATGCCTGTTGTATTTGTGTAAAAGGTACTTACCTTTTTTTTTTCGTCTGAATGTGGGGTTTTTAGTTGTATAGAGGCCATGTTCCTCGTCAGTAACTAATATCCTCTGCATTCTAGCCAGAAGTACTGATCTAAATCCCCAGAAGAACAATGGGGTTTGGAAGCCTCAAATCTTGATACCTATTATCCTTAACGGGCCTGGCACTTTTAAGAAATAAGTGTTTTAAATACCTGTAACCAGTCATTCTTCTTGAAATTACTTCATGATTAGTATTTGTATTCTCATTTTCTACTTTTTTCTTTGTCAGAGGGAAGAATATCTGAAAAGGATCTAGAAAAACATGTATCTAAGGATACTTTATGGTACATCTGCGGTCCACCTCCGATGATAGAATCTATATCCAAACTACTTTGCAACATTGGTGTTCCTAGAAACTGTGTTTTCTTTGAGAAATGGTGGTAGTGACACCTGCTGAACAGAAAATAGATTATTTGTTTCCAGTGTATTTTGATAAGCTAAAATATACAGAAATGGACTATGAATTATTTGGAAGATTTTACTTCATACACAATGATGTCCTCAGTCTTGATGGTGTTCCCTTAATTTAACTATAATGCACATGTAATACAGTGCTGCTGCTTTTGGGGAAAATAAGTGATTTTATATTAAAGACATTAACTCTTCTATTTTTTTGGATGGTTTGCTTATTTCTTATGGTTAGTGATGTATTTTCACTTTATACACCTGCTTTGTTGGTCAGCTTTTAAAAGACTTCATAACTGCTGAATCAGGCACTTAATGCCAGGTCAGTTTATAATAAGTAATAATTCAGGCCACAACTTTTGAAACTGTTCCAAATTGTTGTGCTAATGAGTCAACACACTGCCTTCCCCAGCTCTATATAAATTAATAAGATTTGCTGTGTTGTGACTTCCTTCTCTCATCATTTCTTGTTTTAAAACAACCTTGTCTATGATTTTAAGTCAGTCAACTGTGTTGACAGTAAAAGACATTCTTTCATAATCATAATCAGACCCGAGTTAAAAGTGCTAAGTGTAAAAGTGTTAAGAAACTGGTAGCCTCTGACAGAGCTGTAGAGTTACCCATGTGTACCTGTACCTGTGCCCCTTGCTGGTGGCTGAAGTAGTGCATCCAGCTTGTGCTCACAGGTATCACATCCTCAAAAGCAGCAAAAGCCAAGAGAGAAAATCTCTGTAATCCTGCTGCAGTAGAGTTTTAGAAGGTTCCAGGACATACCAGTTCTCTTGGGATAAAAGTGTCTCAGAAGTTTGCTCTTCTAAGGGATGAGCGTACCTCTAGGTGTAATGGCTGACAGCTAAGCCCTTCCTGAATGAAGCTTCTTCCCTCAACTTGTAGAAAAACACATCATAGAAATGATGAGACTAACAAAAACCCAAGAGTTCCTTAATTATCTATATACACAGTTTAAGTCCATAAGTAGTAGAGATTCCCAATGTACATCTAAAGACCTCAATAAGGAACAGTTAAACTATTAAAAATACTATAATTATTACTGCATTGTTAAAATTTTTAAACAGATAAGGACTTCTCTTTGTTAATGGCTCTTTTCTTTCAATTAAATGTTTCAGACAATAGTCAACGGGTAATGCAGCAAGTTTCTTGCCATCAGCATCCCACTGCTCTGCCTTAAACAGAGGTTGCAGAGAGCTCATCCCATTCTGTTGGGTCAACCATAATGTCCCAGTACCTGGCTGAAGAAGACTCCAGCCCAGCAGTAGTTCTCTTCCAAGAGATAGTTTTGGCTTCGGTATGCTGAGTTTGGCCTGTAGCCTTAACCTCTTTTTAATCAGGCTCTGATACAGTCTATAGCTTGTAGGATACCTACTGCCACATCTACATTCACCTTGTCTTCAGAACCCAGTGAGTCAGCCTAACTAGGAAAGCCCAAGCCCTTGATTTGAGCACAGCACAAGAATACTACTGAAATCGTTGCAAAAGTTAACAACTGAAATAATCCTAGTGCTTTCTGAGCATCAGAGAGAAATATCCATACCTACTGCACCTCAGAACAAACAGAACTTAAGGGAATAGGCTCTATTTTTAATCAGGAAAAGGTGACTCTGAATGATGGACCTTAAAGAGCTGCCTTTTGGGGACAGATGTGGGTTTGCCTGCAGCCTTGGATTTGTTTTCATTTCTAGTAAACCTCCACTTCGGTTTGCGCGGCTTTAGCACACTGCACTACACACAAGCTGAAATTACTTGCCGCCTCAGAAGTCACTGCAGACCCAGAGGGGATGTCTCATCAAATCCCTCCTACCGCAAATGAAAGGAAGATTCTTTCTGAGTACCCCATTTCAAGGAATGTAAATAGGACAGCGTGTTTGTCACAAAAAATAAAACCATGGGATTTTTGTGTTCACAAAGATCACAATTGACATGTCAGGGCTTGATGCTTGAAGGAAGCAGGATTTTTCCTAAGAACACACAATACATTGCTATCAGGAAGTATTGGTGCCCTAAAATAAACACCACACACTGGGCTCCTGCTTATTCCAACAGCATCATAAAAAGCTTCTGAGAAGCCTTTAAATGTTTAGTTTCTTATGACTTTTAAATCATTATGTTAATTAAAATGGGTTTTACTCTTTTTCCTTAATGCAGATGCGTTCTTCAGCCCAAATGAAATCTCTTTCACAAACCACTCCTCAGACTTGCACCAAAATGTCCATTTAACAAAAGGATTTCAAAACCCTTTGCATCTGTAATCATCCCCTTTTCCCTCTAACCTCTTTCTGTCATTCCCTGTTACACTCAGGTTGAATGCTATGGGGCAAAAGGAAGGACATCTCCCTAATGGTACAGGCTCACCCACTTAAAGAGTAGTATCAAGCACACACTCTGGAGGAGAAAAAAAACAATTACTATCTCCCCCCCCCTCCAAATACCTTTGTTACTGTGAACAAGAAGTTCTCTCTTTCCTCAAGCAGTTGCCCTGTCAAAGAGCCACAACACCTTCATTCCATAATGCAGGTAATGGTACTAAATGCTGTTTCTGAGGCAAGAAGCCAAGAAAGTTGTTCACACTCCCTTTCCCGTTAGCCTTTTCCCGTTGACACTTCAGAATCTTTTGGAATTCTATTCTTTACAGAGTTTAGTGGGTTTGTAATGAAACCACAGTTGAAGAGAGGAAAAAATCCAGGAAAATTAACCTATATAAACCTATGCTCTACAAATACTTAAACAAATGTGATACTAGCCTACCCTGGCAGGAACACAGAACAACCCCTGCAGTTCAGCAGCTACTGAATTGGAGAAATATTCTCACCACACTGTTGAATCCTAACATTTAATTTTATATTTATTCCTCTTATATTTATGTCATCAGCTAAGGAGTGACTTAGGTAGAAAAAAATAGACACTTTTTATTGCAACAAAATATGAGGAATGAGATACATGTCCGTCTGTACATTTATATTTAAACTTAGTGAGATGGTTTGTGAGTTACCTGGAGTTACAGCCTTTTTAGACTGAATCTTTTTCTTCCTGTGACATTTATTTTACCAGTTTGCTGTGTGCTCATCTGGTACAATGAATATGAAGTATTCCTATAGGGTTTGCATTAATTAACTGGAAAAAAGAGTGGCTATTCAGTTATCATTACATTATTTGAGTTAGTAGGGTGCTTTTAGAGTGAATAACAGAAAGCACTTAAATTGAAAAGCCTTTCTTTCCCCCTTCAGCATACTGGTAAGGTACTGATTAGAGTCAACTTGCCAACATTCAGCACCACAGGCACCCTTTTGCTGATGGAGGCTCCGGCAAGCATTGCCTTTTAACACCAGAAGCACATCTCCACTAACAGCATTGGAGACATACGAATTGCATCTACAACTCCTAATTCATAGTGCACTAGTATTGTTGGCCAGCATTCCTTATACTTTTGAGAAGCATTTATCAAAAAGAAATTAGAATCTGCTCTTCTTATACTCTTCAGTTCTAGGAGGATGAAATTCCTGCATGAAAAGCTGATTGTGCTTTATTTCTGCCCTATAATTGGCTCCCTGAGGCAAAGGTACAGTCACAGCAACTACAAAGAAAAAGCAGGGCATCCAAATGCAGAGCCCTTCCTTTGCTCACCTCAAGAACAGGCTGAGAGGAGGAAAAAAAAAAAAGTCTATTGTTTTGTACTTACCTTCATTTCCATGCAAATGTTAAAAGCTACTTTGAGCTATTTCAATTACACCCTTTTCAAGTGCTCAGATCCAATAATCAAAGAAATTATGCAAGATGAAGTGACAGTCAAATCATCTGCACATTTAACCCCTCCTGAACTCTATATGAACTATTTTCATTATGATGGTTCAACATTTCTGACTTCCTACCAATTTTGGTTCTACCCCTCTATCTCTGCCCCCTGCTGCTTGTTTCAATATAAAACCCCTTTTCTATCCTTCATTTAACTCAGCCACTTCTCTTCACCATCTTCATGCAGCCTTTGGCATGTCTTCACTTTTCTGAGCTGGATTTTCTCCTTTAAACATACCATTTAACAACTGTTGTTCAGATGACCACTTGCTCTGATGAGCAGCATGCTTAAGTCCTCCTGACAGAGAACCCTGTATGCTCCTCTGCCAAAGACAGGCAACACACGAGTTTTGTCGGCCTAACAAGAACGTGTTCAAATTAAAATACACCAAAGTACCACTTGTGTGTGCTGTTGCACTTCATTATCAGCAGCCGGCTTTGGTAACACATGGTAGCACAACCCATCAGCTCCTTCCCTAGGCATGCAGGCAATACTCACTGGTGTCTCCTTCCCTTAAAAGACAGGCATGGTAAGATTAGTCTGCATCCTTACTGGGCAATTCTGCCTCATCTGGGGAAAAAATAAATCGGGCTCAAATGAAGTGATACCTGAATATGTCCCAACTCTCTTTAGCCCACATACCTTCCAGAAGAGACTGTTTGAGGAAATCCCATGGGTGGAGACTCTGGAAGGTCTGGACATGATTCTGTGAAAGCTCTCTGTGGGAAAGGGCCTGCTGGAGGTGACAAACCCTGCTATGGAGCTGGTGGCTCAGAGTAGCCGTGGATTCTCTGGATGAGAAGTCAGCATGAAGTCCTGCACTACCCCCTCCAAGTTGGTGATCGAGACTGTACCTCTGCAGCGAACACCCATTTCAGCCTCTCCCACACACGGCCTCTCCCCTGCTGGTGTGTTCTCCTACACTGGTCAGGTTTTCCAATACAGGAGTTAAGCTCTGGCCTAGCCCTTTCTCTTCTCCATAGGGACTTTAAATAAGGTGATGACCGCTTTCTTTCACTTCCTTGGCTGCTCTGGTGGTCTTGCCTTTTCAAGCCCAAAACAGCAAAGGCAGCTGAGACAAAATGCACCTAACAGCTGCAGAGCCTTGCTGCTGTATCCCAAGCCTGTCTTCTCCAGCCCACATCACATCTGTACCATCCATCTATGAGACGATTTAAGCTCTCTCCGTTTACTTGAGCCAGGGGCACAGTGAAAGCATGGGCACAAATCCAGAGAGCTGAACTAACTCAGAGTCACTCAAAGTCACAAGTTGGAATTATGTGATTATAAACCAAAACTGTTTGCCCTTTTTAAACTCAAAAAACATGAAAGTTCTCTTTGAGTCTTCCCAACCCTAACCTGCTCCACCATTTACAGGAACAAAGTTTTAAATTAACCGGACTTAGGCAAGTGCAACTTCCTCATAGACCCACACATGCTCTGTCAGACTGGCAATGCAGAAACAAGCAGTCAGTTCTCTAGCACTAGTAACTACTGCTAATCCAGTAGTAAAGAGCATCCCTTCATCACCACTTAGAGACCCTGGGTTCCTCCTTTTGGGGACAAGTTATTGGCCACTGTGCAAGTACCACAAATAAGAAATCTCCTCATGACCTTTATTTTTCTTTCATTTTGTAAGCAGTTGGATTTAGTTAAACAAGGTGAAATTGCAATCCAATAAATGCTTTCTATTCAAAAGTATTTGGAGAGTTCTTTCTACTGAAACACTTTCTACTAGTAAAATGTTCATTAAATATAGTGAATTTTTAAACAAGTTTAACACAAAGCTAGTCCTTGAAACAGAAACCATCAGTACAAGGATCTTATGCTAGTAAAATTTTCAAACTGGTACTTCAAACTGCAGAACAGAGACCTTGTATTTAAGTAGAACAATTGAAACAACCTGCTTTTAAGGCTATTAGAACTCCAGTCTAATATCAAGAAATAGAATTAAATAATTGAAAAATACTACCATAAATTGTAATGTCCTGTGGTTAAACCATTGAAATCAAAATAAAAAAATCCTTTAATCAATGAAAAAATACCACTATGCTTATTTTGTGTGAAATTGAATGGTTTAAACTTGAATACCTTTGTCCCAAATAGATGAATAATCAAAGGGGTATGATTTTTGCCAACTGTATAATTCTTAGGTGTGGAAGGTGCTTTTGAACCACTCTAGGTGTGCATTTGATACAGAAAATAGTTGTTTCTACAGTATTTTGACTTGAAGACTAAGGAAAATTATCAGGCACAAAACAGTAAAGGGAAAAATTGTATCATTTACAGAGCTCTTGCTTTAGAAAAACAAAAGTAGGGGAATTTAGAATGTGTTTCTCACCTTACCAGATTACTTGACCACTTAAAAAAGGGTTGAATGTGGTCAAGAAGAGAGAAACAACTACTTCCTACATTTTTAAGAATACCGAAGTACTTCGAGAACATTGGCACAGAAACTATATTACACATGTACATTCACTTGTAAGTATTTTTAATGTAGCTCCAAACATAAAAATGTTGGTAATTTTATAAAGTTCTGTTAGGTATCACCCCTAAAATATGGTTACTTGTATAAAAAAAAAAACCCTCTATTAAGGAATTTGCATTTTGTAAGGTTATTTTAGTGATATTTGTTGGCCACTGACCCCTGACATTTGTCTACAATTCCAGTTATTTCTCACAACATACTTTATTACAGTGAGGAAGTTGTGCTAAATCACTTGGAAGGGTCAGGAGGTAACATCTGATTCCAACTTTAGTGAAAATAGCCACTGAAATTAGTACGTATTACCTGCATTTTTGTTTCCTGTTTTTCTATCCTCTGATGCCCTCACAACTTCTGATGAACTGTTGATTAGCAAAGAGAACATAAACATGAGTGAATAGGAAATTGTGTTTTATATTGGAATCATCTGCCTCACACGAATTTATGGTGGGGTTTGTTTGCCAAGTGTGCCTAAAATAGGTACACCACATTTGATTATTGCTTAAAGATCTGCAAGAGTTAATAACATTCAGAAGAGAGTATCATCAGTAAGTATGCTATTTGAGATTAATACAGATACCAGCCATCTTACCTAAGCTTTCCAATTTTAGCCTGTTTAAGCCCAAACACCATTTTCATGACACTACAAGCTTAATGACAGAATAAAATATGGCACAGTAACTTCTCCAGCAAAGATACATGGACAAGAAAGTATTACAGAGTAAAATCTGACCAAGTAGAATGTTTGCCCTGACCCAGATACAAACCCAGTTTGCTAAGGTCAGTCACAGAAAAACCCGGGGATGTTTTCTGTCCATATTTGTTAGTTTGACATGTAGCCCTGTGGGGCATTTTGCCACTTGGTACAAAGGATGGAATTTTGCAATTAATTTCTGTGAGTTAAAAAGCCTGGACCCTGTAGTTACTAAAAAACATCAAGTTATCAGTGTGCTAATGAGCAAAGTACAATGCCAAAGAAAATGCTGAACTGAGCAAAGGAGTTACTGATGGTGATGAGCAAAATCTGTTCTTTTGTCTTGGCAAAGTATCAGCAACTCCCAGGATTCCTGAAACATAAGTCTTATTCACAGGAGCAGTCCACTGCCCCAGCGCTGCCACCACAGCTGTCTGACACTGGAGCACAGTCTGCCCCTGCTGTTCCCTGATCTGCACAGCAGCCAGGCGTGCTCTGGCCAAGGCACACCTGCCTGTCACTTTCACCAGTATCATAACTGGCAGGACATGTTTCTTCCGATGCCCTGTTATGATAGGTACCTCCTTCATTGGTCCCAGCTACCTCATCTTTCAAGTCTATGACATCGTCCAGGTGCTGTTCCGCATCAGGCTTGGCTTCTACTGAGATTTGTGCTTCTGAGTTTCTTGTGTTCTCTGTGACTTCAAATCCCTGCTTCTCCCCTGCCATTTGCTTCTCCCTGTTACTCAATTTAGCCTTTGTGGAATTCTTCATTTGCTTGCTATGCGTGTCTTCTTTGGAGAACCTCCAGTGAAACTACACAAATAAGAGGTGCAAATGTTAAAGACCATTAGGAACAATCTCAATGGACATTTACTTCCCCAAGTAGAATTTTTTTTATTATTTAGTTTTAATTCAAAGACTAGCTTGACCAAAAAGACCTGTTTTTTTTTTTAAATACATGATTAAATCAGACAGCTTAAGATCATTTGTGCCTACGCATACGTATCTATTACACAGACAAAAGAGACTGTGATGCATTCTAGTTCTGCTGTTTCACGTGCCCAGTGGGTCCTTGCCACATGCTGTGTCACTGCTGAAGCCTACAGCACCCAACCTGCACTGTGTGCACAGCAAGAGCATGCAAAGCTGCACAAGTGCAGACAAAGGAAGCTATCCTATGGCATTATTCCAATGTTTGTCACCAGCTTAACAGCAGAACTAACACCATACCCAAGACTACACCCAAACAGGAAAGTATTCTGAACCATTTATGTTTTTGATGAGAAAGGATAAGGCAGTGTCTTGCAGCACTTGCCCAAAGACTTACCATAGGCACCATTTCAGAAGGACTGCTTTAACTACTATCAAAAAAAAAAAAAAAAAAAAAAGAGGTGGGACTAGCAGTACCTTCAAATACTAACGCAATAGGTATAACATATATAAAGGCTGACAAATATGCCACTAATACAGCTGCTTCATTTGTCAAAAAAATAAATGGACCTTCCCAAGGAAGGCCAGACCATGTTCCAAGCCACTGCTGAGCCATCCGACACAAGTTTGCTACGTATGCGTCAGTGTGCACAATCTTTTCATCAGCTGGGTCCACATTAACAGAAAATCAGGGATGAGTTAGGTGGTGATACTTGGATGACATAAATGATCTCTTCAGGACATCCAGCAAATTCAGTGCAACCAAGTCTGTGCCAAAGTTGGTTAAAAGAAGGGCTTGTGGCCATAAATTTTTGATCTAGCTATTGATTCCTTAATCAAAAAAGCAATCCAAAACCTGGTAAGTTCATTCGATTACAAAGATGGAGCAATGCTATTTCCTTTGGCTATCGAGAGCTTAACATAAAAACAAAAGGAAAAAACCAAACCGAAACAAAATTGGTTCTCACAAGATTCTTCCTGCTTTTAACAGAGGAGGCCATCCTTCACTTTAATATCATTACAATTTAGAGAAAGAGGACATCTCAGATCTAGAGCCCAACTGTTTAAAATTCAGACACCTGACTATTTTCCTACTTGAGTTGCAGAAGTGCTGGGCAGCCACAGCTCCCTTTAACTCAAAAGCTTTGGTAAGATCAGGGCCCTAAATGTGATAAAGATCAAAATGTAGGAGACTCTGTGTGCATCTGCAAGTGTATTTACACTTAGCCAGGTATTTATATTTCACAAAAATGCACACAGTCAAGTTTCTGTGAAGTAAGCACCACTTTTGTATAAAGTGAATGAACATGATTATCTCATCACTGACTGAATATTGCACTAATAAGAGTACTTCTCACTTACTGAGGAGTAAAATAAGTTGCACCACTCCTTGCATGTTTCCTTTTGTGCTCCTTAGCAGTTGGTTGCTGTTGGTGCATAGGATGGATCAGTTTCCAATGCTGCAATGTCCTTCTGGTGTTAGCAGCCTATTTCCCTCCAGTGAGGGGTTATCTACACACATTTTCAAACATGCTACATCATAAAGTTAAAAAACCCTGAGAGCATGTGATGTTCAGTGTGCAGAATATTCAGCAACTTAATCAAATGCTGTTTGGCATCTTTGATGTGACTCACACCACCACTTACAGAAGCTGAACCAGTCTCACTCTTCTTTATATAACCTTATTTTACCTTAACCTTTGGTATGAAAATGTGCTGTAGTGATTTTTGCCCTCAAATATGTCTGTAGCTTTAATATTGCCAATGAGTAAATCCTTTGTTTTGTCAACCAGACATTGTTAAATAAGTTTTCATATCCCCAAATGAAAAAACTCAAAGTTTTGAGTCATCTGGATGGTATGCATTTGTTATTATAATCCAAGAAACCAGATTCATACTAATTTCTCTATTTGAAGACAATCATTTGTAGGCTCCCACTCCTTCCATTAAAACCACTCCTAGAGGGAGGAAAAGAATGACCAAATACAGGTACTCCAACCCTCACCTTAAGATCCCTTTCATCACCTGAAAACAAAGAGAAAAAGCAAGAAAGATGGGCTTTGAAACACATTCACAGAATACTCTAGGCTCCAGCTCTGCTAATGAGAGAGGGTAAATCCTGAATGAGTCATGCTCCCAGGGGGTCTTTCCTACTTCAGTCAGTTCAAACACTCTCCTGGTCTCCACAGTATCTGAAGATGACTTTCACTGAAACAGGCTCCAAAATAGTGAAGGCTTAATAGGTGAAAACTATCTGTAATTATCTTAAATGTTGGGTAAAATGCTCCTAGTGCCCAGCTCTGTTTAGTGTTTCCAATCTCCTGCTCTAGCTCAGCTTCAGCAGGGCCTCGGGCACATCAGTCCTTCAGGTGACATTTGACTAGCTAGTACTCACATAACTGCACAGAGCTAAAATAAAAATGAGCCTGTATTAATCAGCTACCTTCTAATCATGTGATTTCAGAGATCTTTCCATACTTCACCTGGCTTTTCCGGTACTGAAAGGACAAGGCAAATTTGAGTACTAAAGGAAGTTCAGCACTTTCCCAATTTCCAGTTCTTTTATTTCTGTCTCAACTGTATAGTGTGACAAGTTTGGGAAGGGATTCCCACAGCCACACATTGTAAAATGGAAACAGGAATCATATGTGTATCCCCACATGTACACTATTACCTGTCAGCTATGTTCTTGGGTAATTTAGTTGGATTCAGGGGGCTTGTTTTGGGTGAATTCTAGCAGAACTTATTAACATTCACACAATAGATAGAAACGCCAGCCAAGATCAGGCATGCACTGTGCTAGGCTCTATCAAAACATGTAGCAAGAAAGAGAGAGCAATATAAATAGAGACGACAGGCAGTAGGTAAGAGAAATTAGTATTGGTTCCACCAGAGAACACAGGCAGAGAATTCTAGGACACGTACGGAGGTTTATGGCCCAGCTGTAAAGAAAAAACTACATCTCTTCTGCTGCCGTGACTGCAACAGAGATTGAAATGTAAGAGCTTTCACATAATTTGAGCATATTTTGTTTCATATGAATAGTTCAATTCCTTGAGTCTTGCTACTGTAGCATAGAAGCATTGAATAGGCCATTTTTACTTCCATGGGAAATCAATTACAATATTAAAATACCTCCAGCAAAACTCAAAGAAATCAGGAACTCAAGGTTATTTACCTTAGATTCTTTCTTCTTTGCTTTCTGGGGCAAAGAAGGTCTCTGAAGAAATACAATTTGCTTTGTAGATAAATTCCCTTCCCTGAAAAGAAACAAATGCACACTCTTGAGAATGAATTAAATTCACATCCATCATCATTCAAAGCAAAAATCCATCTCAGTCATTTATTTCTGCAGGTCAAAGAACAACAAAATGAAGAATGACCTAAAGATTGCCTGCCCCCAGTGTCTTTGACCAGCCTGGTATTTTGGGGGGAAGAAAGAGCAACTGTTGAGCCTGATAGAGGCTGTCAGCCTGTGACATACTTTTGCTGAATATTTCTGTATTAATGTGTAAACACAGAATAAATTGTTTAGACCAAAAAGCAAGAAACCTGAGCCCCATGGTTCCTGTGTATAGCAGCATCTCAGTGACACCAGAGTGGTGCCTCCTGGGACACTGATCCAGAATGGGGCTGGGCACTCCCTACAGGTCTGTAGCATGGCAGGACAACTAAATGTCACTAACAATTAGACTGGGTGGGTGCTCTTCTGCATTGTCAACCTGACTGGTGTTACTGAGGTTTTACATGGGATACAGAAAGCTAGAAGAGAAAGAAAATCATATATGCCTGTAAGAGATAGGGATTAAAAATAGTAATTGTAATTTTCTATTCATTCCTATACTGAAATGTGTATGAAAAAAATAAGAGTTTTTCCCCCAGCACAGATGGCCTTTAAATTTTAGGTATTTATGTGTAGGAGTAGTCTTCATCTACATCTCATGAAGAACTGAGTGTATTTTTACTCTTTTAAGGTAAAAAGTCATGTATAAATATACTCCTGGTCAGTGAAAATTCAGAAAGTGCGAGCTTCATGATTAACAAGTGAGATCATTGTTTCTCACCACAGTTATGAGTATTTTAAAGTGACTTGCATTTATAGTTAAAAAACCAGAGAACAATAGCAAAGTAAACTGCGGAGTGATTATATATGCAAAGAAGGCTACTAAAGTAATGATACACCATCTCACATGGTTCTTCTCAGCTAAGCTCTGTATATCAACAACAGTAGACAGGTATCAATAAAAAATAAAATTACTTTTCTTCAGCTAGGCAACATCTCAATCCAAACTTTATGACAGGTTTTGATTTGCTCTACGAGGAGCTACCGGGAGATCCAGAGTAGGAATTTTACACTCAGGAACTGTAAAGGCAGAGGCAATACTCAGAAAATTTATACAGAAACCACAGCACCACCTTGCAGTATTTTGCCTGCCAGACACATGCTTCCTGCCCCATGCAGCTTGCGATGCTCAGAGAACCCAGAGAACAGCTGCACCCAGGTTTGCAAGGGAGCTACTGTGCACATGTAAGGAAATCCATGCTAACTGCACAGAGAATGACTGTAGAGTTCAGACAGCAGTTTCCCTAGCCAAAAGGCAGTGTCCACCTTCTCCCTACCTGTTTGTCTTCACAATCGGAGTAGGAAGCACACACGTCAGCTGCCAACCATACACGGCAAGGGAATTCAGCAGTGGAACGTAATCTGTCTGCACTTCAACTCCCTAGGAAAGAACAGTCAACAGCTAGCATTACCACTTGGAGTGTAACATTCAGTTTGACACAAAAAAAAACCCACCCAAAAAATCCCGAACCAAGAAAAATTAAGTGTGGGGGTTTTCTGAGAGGCAGAATGAGGTTTTGTACTGAAGTGGGTAATTTATGTTTAGCTAGGCAGAAAGGAAAATGTTTAAAAACAGGAGACCCAGGACCCATCACCCATACACTGTAACTGTTAAGTGAGTTTGTTTAAAATGGTAAATGTCTGTGATCTTGTTTTAACACTGAATTAAATGAATCCAGATCTGAACAGGTTAGTCATTGTAATTTACCAGTTGCCTCCTTCCAAGCAAAAAGATACTCAAATAGTTAAAAATGACAACACTGCTTTGTCCAGACTCTGTGCTTGTCTAGGCTTGAGTAAATCCTGAAGCTCAGTACTGAAATCAGCCAGGCTACTCTACCATGATGGATCAACAGCAAAATAGCCAAGAACAACTAAAATAAAATGTAACTACAGGTATACTCATTTTATCACCCACAAATATACATCACTTCCTTGTTATTCTGAATCAGGAAATCTGTGGGTGAGACCAAAAGCATTGCCTTTCAGTGCAGAAGTCTGGCTTCAGCCACAGATTCATGTAGCAGCCTTGCTAATTCGTTTTCTGCTACATCGCAGGCCCTGTAATTTGCACAGAAAGAACCACTGGTGGTTTCAACAAAGATTGCTCCAATGAGGTGTCTAATTGCCAAGACTTCCAATAATTTAACAAAAAGATGCTAGAGCATATTTACTAGTTTTTAATGTTAATGAACACAAAGCAAGGAAATGGTAACTACTGATCTCTACAAACATAACTACATTCCATTGAAATAACAAATTTGCCAAAAAGCTCAGGCACTTACACTGGTTTCATATGCATGTTCTCAATCCTGGGTAACACACAATAGTTTTTCAGCTCAAAAAAATCCATTTATTCCACAGTAATATAATAGTCATTTGATCAGAACTAATCCAAATCCTGCTAGAGGTATTTCAAGGTATTTTAGTGAATTCCAATCTCAGCTATTCCTTTCTTCTAACGAATGTAATTTAGGTCACTTGATATCTTTGTAACTGAATGACTGCTTGACTACACCTATTAAAAACCTGATCATGACTACAAATGCAAAAAGCTGAAGAAGCTGCATCACTCCTGCTTAAGAAGGTGAATGTTTAAAAACAGTATTCCAGAAAGTGCATGCAAGAGAACACTCTACTAATGTCACTTCTGATTTCTGTACAGAGGCTTTCAGGGACTTTCAGAGATACTTCTACTTTACACCATCACCATGTACAGATAAGAAGTGCTATCTGCAGGAGAGGAAAGAAATACCCTGCAAGAGGAGAACAATACCACGTGGCTTTTGACTCATGTCCTCTAAAGCAATCGGGACTTACCCTACAGTTGTGATTATGGTAGATTCAGTGTCTCCTCAGACTCCCCTAAGATGGATAATTTCGTCCTCTTTCCAGTTTTTAAAATAGAGGGTCCAAGGGTAATAAAAAAATCAAAAATTATGACATATCTATATGCCTTTAAGAGCTAATCTCTCAAGAAAACACATTAATAACACAATGAGATGAAAATATGCAACATGAGCACTAAGAATAATGTCAGAGGATCCACCATTGTAACCCTGCCTTGAGGTGCCTAGAAGAACACAAAAAGCCTCTGACCAATATATTCCCTCCATCAGACAGCATTTGTAGAGGAAAAAAGCAGAACGAGCTTACTCATTTAGAGGTCTGGAAGACTAGCAGGTCAGGAAAGACTAGCACAGCAGGCCTTGTTTGTGCCCCAAGCAGTATCTTACATTGCAAAGAGGATTTGTATTTTAAATTCATTGCCTAAGGTTGGCGATTATCAAGAAGAACCTTCTCCTTGCATCAGGATGTGCAACAAACATCAAAAATCAGAGGGAGATTAAGGCAATAAGGAAGGACATCAATGCCACACAGAGCTCATTTGGCTGCTGCAGAAGCCGAATTGTTTCAGGGATGAGCTGTCACTCCTGCCACAGCCTACTGTCCCTGCAGGCTCTGCCTGGCGAGACAAGGCTGGCTTTTGACCTGTCTGACTTGTCAGGATTAAGCATCATCTGCAGCAGATGATGTACATCACAATCCCAATGGTGCAGAAAGGAAAAGAGCAGGTAAAGCACATTCAACATTATAAAGTTACTGAAAAATAAATGAAAGATTAAAGTCAATTATGCATAAAGAATTTTTTATTTTAAGTCTGGAAATGTAAAAAAACTGTTGAAAGAGTGGTGTACAACTCTTACAAAAAGGTGACCTCTTATTCTTCAGATGTGCTGATACCTGACACCAAAATCTCCATGTTAGCCTGTTTGGAGGAAGGAAGCATATACGTTATGCAGAGGTGCACACCTCCAAGCTCCATATGCTCTTTAACAAGCTCCCTCTGATTCTGTAGGATGCTTTGCTGGAGTCAGATGCTGCACCTCTTTCCCAGGTCCCCGGGAGAATAACTACTCTTAATAACTGGCTACACTTCAAGACGGTAAGACAAAAGAAAAGAGTCACTCCTGAATAAACAGGTGTAATTCATATGGGCTTTAAGCGCCGTACTTGCAAATACAGATGACTGAAGCATTCTTTTAAGACAAGAAATTACTTCTCCTTCCCCCTCCTGAATCACTGCTTGTAATCCTATCCCACAACTGGAATTTGTGCACCAGCAGGAGTCACGGTTATACAGACCTTTAATTGGTGTCATATTAAATGCTTTCCAAAGCAAAAATGCTTCTGAACAAACAATACATTGGGGGATGGGAGCCAAGGAAAAGAGTAATCTTGTATTAATTACATATGTAATGCAAATTAAAATTATTTTATCTACAATTATTTGAGACAATGCAAGAAATTTCAAACATACAGTTCCGTAAGAGGAAATTATAATATTCTTACTAGCTAGCAAATACTGGATTTGAACACCAGCAGAAGTAGAAAGTATGTGCCAAAGCTCTACTGAAAAAGAAGTGTTCAAATAATGTGTCTCAAACTGGGAGACATTTCATTCAGTGAAAGGGTGGAAAATTTTAATTAACTTGCTTCCCACTCTCCTGCGGATGATAAGTAATCTCTGATCACACCTTGGGTGTCAAGAAGCCAGAGCATATTGAACTAGGTTTTCCCTTGACTTGCATCACATGAAAAGAATTAATTTTATTTACAGTTGTACTGTTTTTGTTTCCAGCATTTTCTCCTTTCACAGTTGTTTCTGCTCATCAGAAAAAAATCCAAACTATTAAAAAATGGTAATGATACTATCTAGGGCAAGCCATACAAACAACTGCATTAACAATTTTTCTTTCCCCCCCTACTGCGGCAATCTTAACCACAGCAAGATAATAAACAAGACAACTACTAAGCTCTTGTGAGACAGAAGTTCTTTAGACAAGATTCTTTCCTGGGTTAAGTGAATGTGATTTAGTTACAAGGCAGCTATGAATTATCACTATTTAGTATTTAGGAGTGGAAGATTGAAAATTCCATTAAATAAATTTTAATCAAACCTTTATCAGCAAATCCTAACAGACTGTACTAAGATTTACAGACAGATGGCAAAGAGGATGGGAAGTAAAAAACACAAGTTGCTTTTAAAGTATAACCTACTGTTCAGGGAAAATAGTGCATTCAAACCCAGCTCCTTAAAAAATAGAGGGGAGAGCCCATGAGGGCAGCAATGTGCACCCCCAGAGAGGGCTGCCCCACCACTGCCAATGCCTAGGCCACTGAAGGGAGGAAGATGAAGTGGTGAAGCCAGGCCTTGCACCTTAGTGGAAAAGAAGAAAAAAAATGCAAGAAATTGAATATATGGCTTTGCAAGAATGACCCGGTGAAAGCATGCTGCAAATGGTTTATGTTTGCAATAATACAGCCAACAAAAAGACTAAATCCAAGCTCTAAATCTGTGAGTTATTTGCCTTTTTCCTTTTCATACTATTTCTAAAGGATAATTTCTGCTAACAATGTAACATTACTGATCCATTAAAAACATTTATTGGAAGTAAAAGGAAGTTTCACAAGTGTTTCAGCAATAAAAGCTGGACTATGTTCCTCTTGTACTGAGCTGCTCCTAAATTTCCCCGAGTAATAGCTACAGCATCTTGCTAGCAGATTCTTGCTACACATCCATCAGCTCTGTAGCAGAGGGGTGCTGGGTGTGCTGATGGGTCATTGTCCTACACAGACCAGCTGCCAAATTAGAACATTAGTGGAAAGTTAATAGAAAAAAAAAAAGTAATAAATACAAAGGCAAGCTTTTTGCTCATTATTTTGAGCACTGGTAATTTAGAACTATTTATGATTTCTTAATATATGTGAATTCGTGCACTGTGAAGTGTTTTTGAGAATGTAATAAGGCTGTAATGCTATATGGGGTAGCATCCTGTTAAGACTGCTTTTCTGCAATTCAGATGTAGCCAGTCACCATTTCAAAACACATAGGCTGATGAATAGCATTCATAGTTGTCTCCATGCCTAGGTTAGAATAAAAAAGCAACCAAAAAATACTCCTGTGGCCACAAAGCCCACCTCTCTCAGTGACTCCTGCAGATGCAAATCCTTCTTTCTAGCACATGTATAAACTAACAAAAACATTTGAATGCTCCTGAAATCGCCTGCCCCTGTAACAGAGAAGAATATTTGCATAGCAGCACAATTTTGCATTTACAAAAGGACAGGATAGCTAAGCAAAAGCTCCACAAGGTGAGCGTGGTGACACAGAGGGTTCTCCACAAAGGAAGCATGGAAGCATCTTACAAAATGTGTTCAGCTTAGCACTGCACAGGCAATGTACACGATGTGCCAACTCCACAAAACTGGCCACAGAGCACAAGAAATAAATGTGATCTAGCAATCCATCAGTACAGTTTCTTAAATAACTCTGGCATTTTTAGTTTCACAATTCCTGCAACACTTGTGCACTATACTTTAAGGTGAGTGCTTATTTTACTGTTTGTCCATCAACTGTTTTGGGGGAAAAAAATAACCCCAAATATAGAAAAACAGTAACCAAGAACTTGTATAGCACAGAGTGAGTTTCCACACACACAGCTTAATCATCTCCACGCAGCTTCTCCAACTTAATTTCCTTTTGTTATAATTCATTCTCAAACAAAATTTGGCTTTTGGAAAAAGGCTTTCTGCACCACTCCATTGTAATGGAACAAAAAACCTATTTCATGTGAGAAGCCCCACCACTGCCAATGCCCTCTACTGCTAGCACAGACCCTCTACTGCTATCAGTTCAGGCAACAGGAGAGCAAATGCTAGCACTGCCTTCTCCTGACATGCAGCTGGTTAAGTGATTTTTGGGGTCCCAGCATCTGCTTCCCATGCCCCTCAAAATGCTGAGGCCCCTCCCAAACCTGCCAGGCAGCAGCAGAGAGCCAGAGGTGCATTAGCCAGGGCACTGCTGCTGGGGAAAAGAAACATGACTTGTGCCCTGTGTGGTTTTTTAGGAAGCAAAAAAGAGGACCGAAGTACTTTTTTCTTAGCTTGTTCTTCAGCTGAAACATCAGATCTGCTATGCTTGCTTTTTCCTGAAAGATTTTACAGGAGAGCAGAAAATTCATTCTTATCTCTGATGTAGTCACAAACCTAAGCAAACAATGACAGATAAGAAGGGATTTTTTTATTCATACTGTTTTAAATCTTGTGCTTTTCTGCCTGCTTACTGCAAGTGTCCTTTACTCATGTGGAAGAAGTGTTCACCTTGTTAGACGTTCAGTACTGCCAGCACCACAAGAAAGTAGCAGGGAAGTTCCAAGTTTATATTGCTAGATTTTATTACTAAATTTATCACAAAACCAAAGAAAGATAAGCCTGTGGATTTTAATCCTGTATAGAGCATATACTGAGTTCAGTAGACAAATACAGATGTATATATGCTGCTTTCATATCTTACATAAAAGAATGGAACAGGAATTATAAAAATCTTTGGAAGATCAGGATCCTGAAGGTTTTTCTTCAGCTTTTCTTTAAAAGCAACAAGGGGCAAAACGCTGAAATATTATGCCCAGGTAACATATATGTCCTTTGGGTGGTAAAGAGGGTCACACACACAATGGCTTTTCATGCTCATCGCCATCAGCTCTTTTGCTGACCTGGTCATGCCCTCCTCCCATGGCCTGAGACAGCAGAACATAGCTTAACTGACACATGACCTAAATCAGATTTACAAACAAATCAAATCCTCATTTCCAGAGAATTTGTTCCAAGACTTACATTAAGGCAACTTGCAACCTAGGCTCAGCAGAGATAATTTTTTAAATCTTTTGATATCTTGCACTTTAAAAGGTTTACCATGTCTACAGCAGGGACTGACCCCATTCAGTTCTGCCAGGGAAATGGCAACACTGTGGTGTATTTGAGATTTTAATTGAATACACCAAAGATATGGTATAACAAAAAATAAAAAGTGAGGAATCACCATCTGAGGATTTTCAATGAGAAAATACATGTAAATTAAGGACAGTATTTTTTAAATGAACAAGGCTTCAGAAGCAGAACAACGCTGAAATCAAAGATAAATGTTATAGCACTCAGTTTTAAAGACAGTATTAGCTATTTTGTCTTGTGCAATGGGGAAGAGAAGGTGACAGTTTAGAGTTGGGGAGTGTTGTGGTTTAACCCCAGCCAGCAACTAAACACTACCCAGCCATTTGCTCAGGGAAATCATGCAGGCTCTGATTAACCAGAACAGTCTACCCACATTTGCCTACACAAGCAGAATTAAAACCATCAAACAACTTTTAGGGCTAGATCTCAGAGGCTATGGTGGAAATAATATGCCTTGACATTTTTAGAGTTAAAGTGATAAGGATGACTGTCATTGGAAGTCCTGTGGTCATTCACAGAGGATGCCACAGCTCTACCTCGAGAAGAAAGAGTTAAATTACTCAGAGCTATTACATCCTGTCTGCTGCTTGGCGGGACCACATACTGTGACAGCTGCGAGCTTTACATCCTCTACAAACTGACATTTTACACACATACTGAGTGCATCACACTGTTCAGCTTGTTTTCTCTATTAGCCTTGGCAATTAAAAAGGCAGCACTTTCTCTGCTGAGAAGTGTGCCAACCCCTCTCTTTAGCCTTTCTGGTTAAACAGCAAAACTCTACCTTTTCATTTCAAAAGGTTCTCTTTTTGTTACTAAGGGCATCAATACATGCTGCACGTCTTCCTTTTAAGAACAGCTTTCTTTTGTTGTGGCTTGGGTTCTTTTGTTTGCTGCTTCTTCTTAGTTGGGATATAGCACCATAAATTTACATTCAGTTTAGATCACATCTGAACAAGTCCATAGCTCACCCAGACAATCAAATCTTATACAAATCTAAAATAAGGATCCATTATACACATTTATGTCATACTGCCCATCAGGACTTCTTCCACTGCCTTGGTAGAAATGAAAATGACAAATGGAAGAGGTTAATCTAGATTACAGCTGAACCTACACCAAAAAATAAGTGAGTCTACATTAATGAGACATTCCACTGCTCCGTAATTATCTCTGTGATAATTCTACTTCAAAATACTGGCTTCTGGACATCTTCTGCCACTATTGAACTCGATTTCCTTCCCTCTACATCCCCCATTTTACAGTCCCTTCCTCTGCACTGCATTATTCCATGCTTATGGCAAATAAAGGTGAATTCCAACAGGATTCACTGAGGCAACTTGGTTTTCTGGGCATGACACTGGGCTAGTGCCTAAAGATCTTTTATGCATTTGATGACTTTTCCTACCAATGCCTATTATGTCTCAGAAAACATGATGTACGAAATACCCAGGCAGTTATTTAAATGTCAGGAGAAGAAAACAGAGGTGGCCAGCTCTGCTCTTCCTCTGGATGGGTAAGACCTTTGCAAGAATTCCCCAATGTCTCAACCACCTTCCTTCAGCATGCTTTTTCTTCTCCATATTCTTCCACTTTCAGGTTGGTGGATAACACATTCATAACGTCCCAAGAAAAGGGGAGCAAGAGATTCTCCATGTTAGCCCTCACACAGACATGGTGTACAGCAGAAAAGCATCTCGTGACACACCAGATGGCACTGGGAGAGGTTGATTCCTTAATCTGTTGACCAGATGTGCCTCCAGCATGGAATTGCTAGAATTGAACGTAAATGATAATCCATCTACTAGGGCTCTAATGCTTCAAGGGGCCCTGCTAGAAAACACTCTTCTACTGTGTTCTACTGTTTTGGCCACCACTACTGTCACGGAATCCCCCTTATCAGCTGCTGTCCTTGTTATGTAGCTTGAGACAAACTTCCTGTGTTCACACAGAACAATCTAAGAAGTGCACCAAGAACCCATTTAGCTCAGAACACTATCTCCAACATGGCTGTAAGTGACACCTAAAGAAGAGTAAGACACACCAGGGCAAACACATAGGACACCTGCCCCAAATATTTTATTTACTTCCTCTCAGCACATCTGGTTTAGTTTCTACTGAATGGAACCCAGTTTGTGCAGTATGCAACCATTCAGTGATGTGAGGTGATGCATAGTAAGTGGGGAGAATCACAGGATTCACTTCAGAAACACACCCCTGATCTGAATTAAAATGCTTGTACAAAAACAGAGCTAGATAAGGTAGAGGAAAAACCATCACTTACACCTGAACTCATCTAAACCTCTTGAACTTGCAGCATTTTCCAGAAAGGAGTTCCACAGATCTGCTGCCTACTACATACAGAATTACCTGAATTATTTCCTTTTTGTTTGTTTTGCACCTAGCCCTGACTACTGCCATTTGACAACCCTTAGCTCTTATACAGGAAAAGATGGCAAACCTAATCTGGAAGCTCTCTGTATCACTGGTCATCCTCACTGCTAACATAACCTTCTGAAATAACGTGCTAAAAGGTGTTAAAATAATATAGTTTATACAGTAGTATGTAGAAGTAAATCCTTGCTATATCACATATGGTTAACGTTAAAGCTTCTCAACATTTGCCTTCTTGATCAACACTGACCTAATGCACCCAAGAAACCATCTATCTTTATCCCACTCTTGTTCCTAAGTGGCAACACCAAAATTTGACACTAAAAATGAACAAGAACTTACAGTAAAATCTGTAACAACTGGAACAACATTAAATGTAAATACAGGAATTGTTTGTTCCGATGCACATTAGCACAAGAAAAGCTGCCATTTAGGCATTACACTGTTTGTCAGGAAATTCCTAGCCATTATTATATGGCCATTTCTTGCCACACTACAAAGTCATTATCTAATAATCAAACTCTTAACCTTGGAATTTTACACATTTAGGCTAGCATCTGTTCCATTTTCCCCTAATCCATCCTTCTGGCATATGTGCGCCTTGCTTGTCTTTCTTAGGATTTTATACCATTTACAATGTATTCCAAGCAAAAAGATCAGGCATTGCCTTCATAGATATGTAACCTCTATTTCTGGCAGACTAGAATAATCAAATAAACGAAAAACCCAACCAAAATAAAGGGTAATGCAATGGTATCTTCTTTTCCTTCACAATCTTTTTGTTTCAAGTCACAAAGAATTTTAAACCCAGCTTTTCAAATACCTATCTGTGTATCAAATTTGCTCTGGAAGATCAGTACTAACTAACCTGATCTAAACAGTGTTTCTACTGATCTGAGTGTGCACTTGGAGCAGTAAAAAGTCAATCTATGCCATGTGGTTTGTTTATAGGGATCTATCCATAATATACAGCTCTTTCAGTATATGAAGGAGGTCAGACAGAAGCAAATGCATTTGTCTGTGCAATCCTGCTGCAGTTAAGCCCACCTACAGGGATGGCTTCTTTAGAACTGCAATGCTACAGTGACTTGCATGATCATGTTACCCTGACAACCAATGGAGGGTCTCTTTACAGTTAATCTAGCAAACATTCGTACTTTAGGGAGATAGCCCTGACTTTCATTGTTTATCACCACTCACATTACCCTCTCAACAAAGCACAGAGATTCTCAAAATCAAAAGTGTATTGCACAAACCTAGAGTGTGGTTAACTGGCATTACTGTTGCTGCATCCCTTTACGTCAGATGCCTGCCTGGTATTGCTGAAGCACAGATCAGTACTGAGCCTGCCTCACAGTCCTGGAGTGTTTTGATTTACCAAATAAATAAATAAGTAATCAAAAATACTGCACACATACCTTCAGGACAGTCCATTGCTCTACAACAATGGCATCATAGCCCTGCACCATTTTACTGTCCTCTACAGCAACATCTTCAAAGAGAAATACTCCATCCATTGTCCCATGTAAAGAATCTGTGAAAACACAGGGTTATCTGTAAGTTATATGGAAAGCATTCAAGGTGTAGTGAAGCATGTGAATTTATTAATAACACCTTTCCAAAGATGTTAATAAAAAAGTGCATAGACTTCTAGTAGCACAGCTCTATTAAAGGAATGTGACTAGTATCTCTAGCAGTTTTTAAGAGCAATCCTACTCGCCAAGAGTAAACCTTACTGCCCACTCTGTTATTCCAGAGTTTGTCCTCAAATGATAAAGCTTTCCCATTTTAAGCAGCCAAAATTAATTCTGTCCTCAGTTCAGCAGTACTGTTCAGCTACCTGAAGTTATACACACACTTGGGGGGCTAAGGACTATGTATTATGCCAACTTTTCACAGGTTTTTGAAGGTGCACCGATATTAATGACTATTCTCATTCACTAACATAAGTCAGAATCCTACATATGGATCAGCCCTTGCAGTCACAGTGATTTACATGGACTAAGGATGATCTGGCATATCTGAACAGTGTGGAAGAGAAGATACATTTGTAAGTATTTAATCAATTTATGAAGGCATTTTGACCATCTGGCTTAGTGGCTCGCTACTCTCATTTGTATTTCCAGCACGTTCAGCCTATTCAGACAACATATACTATTAAAGTTATTTGTGCAGCACTTTCTTCTTCAACTTAGATGTATACTCCATAATCAACAGTCACTCCTGTATGTAAGAAACAAAGTTTTGTCAGCTGCATGACAGACGAAAATTAGAATAACAGGAAAAAAAACCCCAACAAACCTTACCTTTCTTTACTAAAGGAAGCTGAATGAAGTAATAGAATTGTATTTAGAAAATCTGTAAATAAGCAGTATTGTACTCTTTACAAACACAGAAATATCCTACACATTGTCACAAAGCGTGCTTTTCAGCCTTTCTAGTTTAAATAACACACTTACCCTGTATGACTGATTATAAAAACCTTGCTCATCTCCTCCTCAAGTATACTATTTTGCATGATAGTTTCTTTACTTTTTTAGGAAAACTATGTTCCTTGTATTGGTATGATACAGGTTTTTGAAATGCAACCACACATGCCAAACTGACAGATTCCTGTACTGACAAGGACAGACTTCTGGATCTTAGCTGTTCCTTCAGGTCCTCCTGCTCTTCCTTGGCAGATGTTATAAGGTCAAGAAATGCCAGACTCCTACATTTGGTGGCTTATGTCTACAAACACACTGTAGCATGACTGTTGATGCAGGTGTCAAGCATTTGCACACAGTCTCTTGCTGCAGTTTCAATCAAGTCACTAAATTGCAAGATCCACCTACTTCTATCTTACACAGTGAGGGGGTCTTTTGATTTTGGTTGTGAAGGAAAAAAGTTGTAAACTACTTACTAGGGACTCTCCGTGGGATTCTATTGGGAGACTCAAAGAAGTAGAAAAGCACACTCTCTACTTCCATAACTGGCTATCTCCTCAAGGAAGTTTCCTGTAACTCAGAGTCACAGAATCATAGAATGTCCTGAGTTGGAAGGGACCTTAAAGATCACCTCGTTTCAAACCCCCTAGACCAGGTTGCCCAGGGCCACACCCAACCTCGCCTTGAAGACTGCAAGGGATGGGGCATCCAGATCATCACTAGCCAACCTGTTCTACTGCCTTACCACCCTCTGAGTAAAGAATTGTTTCCTAACAACCAACCTAAATCTACCCTCCTTCAGTTTGAAACCATTCCCCCTTGTCCTACTGCTTCTAACCAGGTAAAGAGTCTCTTCTCTCTCATTTTCATAAGCCCCCTTTAAGGGTACTGGAAGGCTGCTATGAGATCTCCCCAAAGCCTTCTCTTCTCCAAGCTAAACAATCCCAACTCTCTCAGCCTGGACTCATAGTGAAGGAGCTCCAGCCCTCTGATCATCTTTGTGGCCCTCTGGACCCACTCTAGTAGGTCCACATCTTTCTTATGCTGAGGGCCCCAGAGCTGGACGCAGTACTCCAGCTGGGGTCTCACAAAGGCAGAGTAGAGGGGTAGAATCACCTTGCTTGACCTGCTGGTCACGCCTCTCCTGATGCAGCCCATGATATGGTTAGCTTTCTGGGCTGCAAGTGAACATTGCTGGCTCATATGCAGCTTTTTATCTACCATGACCCCCAAGACCTTCTCCACAGGGCTGCTCTCAACAAGCTCCTCTCCCAGTCTGTACTCATGTCTAAGATTGCCTTGACCCAGGTGCAGGACCTTACACTTGGACTTGTTGAACCTCGTTCAGTTCTCATGGGCCATTTAAAACAAGGGGAGACAAAGACTCATCACCACTACAGCAAGCCTGTATAGCACACTGCTCCAAGGAGGATGAGCTGGACTACAGAGCAGTAACTCTTGTCATCTACAGAGATTTCTCCTCCAACTGCAGAGAACAGACATTTTTGGTGTGAAATAAAGACCACATCACTAAGTGGCTGGCTTACAGGTTAGGAAACACAGGAAGAACAAGCCAGCCATGTACAAATGGGTACAAGATATAATTATCCTATTTCATTCAGAAATGGCACTTTCTTAGATATTAAATTTCAAAGCAGGAACTATCTCAACTTCTGTGCAACATGCACATTCCAACACCCAAACCCATAAATTTATTTTAGGATGCATCACGTACAAGTAACATTTTAATTTTCCAAAGCAAGGATGACAGGACAGCACCTAAGGCTGAAAGTAGGAACCCACAGACCCCTACTCAATAAAGACATCCAGATCACGCTAAGAAGCTTTATACAGGGTCAGTGTACTGCTACTGTATCATGAATTCTCTTAATGAAATTCAGTGTCACACTGTTGGCACAACTGCAGCTTGAGCTTGCCCCATGCATTTGCCAGCTAATTAATACACAATCAAACCACAATCAGCATGCGTGTGTTTACACTCACTCATAAATCATCCTTCATGTTTCACTCTGCTGCACATTCCACTCACGCAGTTCACAGTTTCCACACATGCAAACATTATGGCACACATGTAATGTTTTAGAAACTAATAGCTGAGCTCTTGAGAGCCTAACAGGCCACAGATAAACTTGGCAGTGTTAGGTTTACGGTTGAACTCTATGATCTTGAAGGTTTTTCCCAACCTAAATCATTCTATGACTTCACTTCCTCATTGGATGTACAATTATTACTGTGGAATGCTACATCCAGTCAATCTTCAAGATTTTTTGGCCAGGAAAGAAACGTATAGAAAATAAGAATACCGTAAGGGGGAAAATGATGAGGGTGAGAGATATACTGCATACTGGTGTCTGTTCAACACAGTGATGCTGATGAAAACATCTATGAAAGAAACTGGTAGCTGACATTGATTAAGAATTTCCCTCTTAGCCATAACCAATCTTCTCTCTACCTGTTGTGCTACAATGTTAAAACTTTCATGCCATGAATGCATGCCTGCCACTTCTCACACCTTGGTTATACATCTTCCCCTTTACAGGCCATCTACTACTCTTCCAGAGAAAAGAGGGGGTAGAAGAAAGAATAACTGTATGATATACTTGCTTTGCAAGTGAAGCATTTGAGATGCTGAGAATACTTCGGGGGAAAGGAGGTAATGGGGTCATATTTTGGACAAAAGACACAGATAACGCAAGCTACGGTGTCTCTTTCTGATTCTGATGCAGTTGCATTCTCTTTCGGTAATCTCTTGTTCAACAAGATTTAGCCTCTGGAACTTAGCCTGCATTAAAAAGGACTTTAGCAATTCCAAACATTAGTTAATTTGCAACAGAGCAGTCAGGAACGTCAATAAAAAAACCACTCTGATTTTGTTGTTTGTGGTATCATTTTCCAATCTCTATTCTTGAACTTCACTCTTTCTTAAAGAAAATGCTCTGAACATAAAGGTTACAATCAATGTCCTTCCTCTGAAAACGTCCACCAGCACTGCATTTTTTAGTAAGGTAACCTACAGTGCACAAAAAGCTGTTTTCACTGGCTTGTATAAATAACGTGGCTTGACTGACAAAAAGCTATTTTGGTGTTCTTGCTTCTAATTTACAAAAAATATACAGGAAAAGATTTTTTTGTTTTAGCATGACAGCTTTCCTAGTGGACAACAAATGTTCCCCTTGTTGTCTCTGAACTACAAATCCCCCTCCACCTAGGAAACTTAACCTTTGTGCTGCTGTTGCTCTCAGCGGGGAAAACTGGCTATTTGTGTCTTTATGTGGCATGTGCCCTGAATGTTGGTCTTTGCTTCATATTTATATTCCTCCCTGCTCCTGAATCTTTTCACCATCAGAACATGCAGAGAAAATAATATGGATGATAAAAATCCCAGCCACTTCAGTGGATAAGGTGACTGTAATTGGCCAAATGCATCACTGGTTTGTCTTTGTCAGAGGCAGTGCAAACATAACAGAGACAGTAATCTGACCTTCTAAAAATCAGACCACTTCCCTGTTCCAAGCAACTTACATCTTGTTTCATTTTCTTTGTCTTTTAATACTGTAAATGTTTTCTAGTTGACTGGACAGCTTTTTCTACGTTTGAAAGGCAGGAAATTCACAAGATAGAACAGTAAAAGAAATACAAGAATGCCAGGCATTTAAAGACCTGCAGTTCAAAACAACTTGTGATTACTCTGTTAGGGCATCAAAATATAACCTTAGCTTTGATGACTCCTCCCTTCTGACACTAGATGAAGACTTGCTGTTATAGGCAAGAATAAGACTCCACTTCATAGAATCATAGAATGGCATGAGTTGGAAGTGACCTCTGGAGGTCATCTAGTCCAACCCCCCTGCACTGGGCAGGGACATCCACAACTACATCAAGTTGCTCAGAGCCCTGTCAAGCCTCACCTTGAATGCCTCCAGGGATGGGGACTCAACCACCTCCCTGGGCAACCTGTGCCAGTGTTCCACCACCCTTTTGGTGAGGCTTAAATCTACTCCTCTCCAATTTAAAACCATTGCCCCTTGTCCTTTCACTACAGGCCTTTGCAAACAGGCCCTCTCCAGCCTTCTTGGAAGTTCCCTTTAGGTACTGGAAGGTCACTAGTAGGTCCCCCCGAAGCCTTCTCTTCTCCAGGCTGAACAATCCCAGCTCCCTCAGCCTGTCCTCATAGCAGAGGTGTTCCAGCCCCCTGATCATTCGCGTGGCCCTCCTCTGGACCTGTTCCATCAGGTCCATGTCCTTTCTGTATTGTGTCCAAAACTGGACACAGTATTCCAGAGGAGGTCTCACCAGAGCAGAGTAAAGTGGCAGAATCACCTCTCTCAATCTGCTGGCCACACTTCTTTTGATGCAGCCCAGGATGCCATTGGCCTTCTGGGCTGCCAGCATGCACTGTTTGCTCATGTCTAGTTTCTCATCCACCAGCACCCCCAAGTCCTTTTCTGCAGGGCTGCTCTCTATCATCTCATCCCCCAGCCTGTATTGATAGTGGCGATTGGTCTGACCCAGGCGTAGGACCCTGCACTTGGTCTTGTTGAAGCTCATGAGGTTCATCTGGGCCCACCTCTCTAGCTTGTCCAACTCCTTCTGGATGACATCTCAACCCTCCAACTTATTACACCCTTGTAACACTTGTTACATCCTTTCCATCTGCAATGGTATTAAATCTGTAGCTTGCTGCTACAGTCTCTGCTTCTCACTAGAGAAGGGGAAGGGTGAAGTCCTATGATCATTTTAGATCACTAGACAGGATCATTTTACACCCAGGACTACAGGCAGAATTAGTAATGACAGGAGTTGGATGAAAAACACCATCAAGTAACTGAATTTCAAATTTAAATAACTGTTATTTGTCATAAGAACATTCAAAAACCGAGCAAGCTGCTGTTTCTGTTTCTAACTTAGTAGCAAAATCTGAATACATTTAATATATAACTGTGTTGTCTTCACACTGTAATTTGCAATTGTGTTATATTCCTGTTTATAATTATCTGGTACAATAAGCAAAAAGAAAGAATTGTTATCAGTGAACTTTAAAACTCTTTTAAAGACTAATTATTAAACTGTCGGCAGAAGGAAGAAACAGATTTATGACTAGTGACAATCTGGAAATCTTCACTTCATTGGGTATTCCAAGGACAAGGGGGAAAAGAAGATAATAACCCTGCTTTTAAGTCTAATAAGCAAAATAATGAATTTGTACTTCAAGCCAAAAAGAAAACCAGCCCACAGAACAAAGAAATGTGATATAACCAATTAAAGAAAGTATGCTAATGTTACCTTAATTTGGAAGAGGATTAATCAGTGAATAAGGAGATCATCTATGAAGAGCTGGATAGGCTGCCATAAGAGACTAGAAAAAGTAAGATGCTAAGGAACCCACAGCCCCCTCTTTCTCCCCCCCCCTCCCTACCCTGGGCTGTTTCATACTAGTTGGCATATCAGTGAAAAAGCTGTTCTGTTTCTCTGTAGTATAGGAAAATTTTAGGATTTAAATCATAAACATTTAAGTGCAACTGACAGCAACTTACAGATATTCTTAGCAAATGTTCTTCTAATAGCATGAGCATGTTTACAGTGTTTTAATGGAACTGTTCTAATTAATATATTTTTAGAAACCTTAACTCTGAGCTTCTATACTTTTAAACCTGTTCTTCCTGTAACTGAAATGCTAACAATGTTTATTAATTATTCATCTCCAGTTTCTAATCTAACTTAATCTGGAATCTGTCCACTTTTACATTATTTGTTGTCCTGTTTGTGTTGAAAGGTTACTGCCATCATTCAAGCCTCCTTTATCTGTGTCCGGAGGCAGTTATCCAGCACTCCTTGCACTGGTATCCAAGCACATGAACTTCCCTCAGGTCTCTGTTATATAAATGAACTTTAGAAGTTTAAGTAACAGAAATATGCTGTGTTTAAAGCATTTTAGAGTGCACTGATAAGCAGTTTTTATTAAAGAAAACACTGAGCCTGATAAAGCCAATTAGGTTTCCCTCTATGAGTTGCAATTTATACACATAAATGGCCATTTGTTTTTAAGCAAGTTAACTAGCAATTACAAGGCTTTCCAGGAAGCTGTGTGAAAGCATTCCATCAGCTGAACTTTAGACCTTCGTTTTTTACTACTTGCTTGCAAAATGAAAAATCAGGATTGCCTGTTAATTTCCTGATTTACTTTTACCAGAACTGACCTAACATTACTGTTTTTTTTTATCATGGGTCCTGGAATTCTGACCAAGAGCAAAATAGGAAGAAGATGCTCTGGAAGCAGTTCCCCTATAATTTTGAGACACAAATCTACTAATCTTAACAGCAGTGCCAAATCTGTGGGTTACCACATTCCTTTTGAAGAATGCAAACCAAACCAAAACTAGGTAAAAGATTCAGCCATAAGCACTTTAACCATGAAGTATACTAGTCATATAATTTTCCAGTAAAACTAATTTGTAGCTTCACTTTTATGCTCAAGTACCTCCCTTGGTTTGTCCTCCTGGTCCCTTGATTATGTCTCTCAGATCCCCAATATGCATCACTTTCTTTGTACAGCAGGCTTGTCTTCAAAGCCATGGTGACCACAAGTGTAGAACAGACTATAGCTACAGTATTAAGCTGGACTCAGTGTCACATTTTCACAATATGCAAAAATCTGATTTTTAATCTTCTCTTCAATTAAGACCAAAATTTGAACACACTAGTTAGGATGAAACAAACATAGCAGACAGTTCTGTAAAAACCTGTGCCATCAAAGTGGAAAGGCTCTCTGGAAGAACTGGGAGTAACTAACTACATGTTGGCCAGATGAAACTGGAGAGTCCTTAGACTGACCTGCCATCAGACCCAGATGTAGTCTGTAGAAAGACAGCTAAGATGGAAGCTCTTCTTTCATTAATGTCATCTGCTTTACAATCTTACTTGTTTCATTCAGCTTATTTGGTACTGTATATTTCTGCAATTACAGGATCATCTCTATTGTGTTTATAAAATACAATACATGATCTGTTTTCCTTATTCAAATGCCAAAATGTTTCCTCTGCTTTCATTCTGTTTCACTTAAATAGGCTGATCTAAAATAAGTCTGCCCCAACCCTACACTAAAGCATCTCCCAAATGTTTTCTCTTCAAAGATAATGATCTCTGTTAGTGGAGAAAGGAAAATAATCACAGCATAATGCTTTCTGTATTTTCCATACCATTTACCATTCCAAGGCTGAAGATGGCATTTACCAATGAGCCTCCTTTCCTGAAGTGATCTGTCATATGCTCCAGCCAATTTGCTTCTAAGCTGTTGACACACTGTCCATTCCTGGAGATCCTCATAGGGATAGTCACTGTATAATACTGGCTGCATCTCTGTGGGCTTTTTGGCTTGTTGAAGAAAGCGAAGATCTCTGCTTCTACCAAAAAGTAAAAAATGGAGTAATACAACAACTGTATCATAACATTTCATTTAAAACAATGTATAACTCAGTTTGCCCTTGTCTAAAGGGTAAAGCCAACAATAAAATTACTGAAAAAATTTTTGAAGAATGCAAACCAATTATTTTACTTATTAATGGACACAGAAATCACTGGTAATAGTTCTATTTTCTTCCAAATGCCAAAAATTAAATTAATATAAAAGGTAAATACATTATAAAAAATTCAATAAGCTCCTCGTTTCCAAGTTATTATATTCTAACCTCAAGTATTAAAGTAAATAAAGAGGTGTCATGAGAAATGTTAAGACTGCTCTCTATCAAACATCACTGAGCAAGAAGTAGTGTGTAAACTGAAAAAGATATTAGAAGGGAGATGTTCAGAGACAGGCTAGCAGCATTTGAAGAAGACAGCAGCAAACTTGCAATATAATCTAACATGAAAATACAGACCTAATGATCTCAGACATGAACCATGATTCAAACAGAGTAAAAAGGAGTAAGTTGTTAATATGAATCCTTTTGTTGTTTACCAATTGTTTAGAAAACACAAAATCATGATAATCCTAACTCACAAGAGCATACACACAAAACTTCCATGAGCATTTTGATTCTGAACCCCAAAATAGACTCATATTCAAAATTGAGATCTTTCTGGTATGTACTGAGACATTATGCTAAAAATACCAAATCATGGGAACTGAAAATCCACAAGGAGATGATAATTTGGATTTGACACGGGTCTACTGACCACAGGCATTTAAGATGTGTGGTAGTNGCCCTCCCTGGATCTTCGTTGGCGAAGCCTAGCCATACATACAGTCTTTTAGTGGTTCACTTAGTTTGCCACCATTATTGAGCACATAGTACACACCACTCCTAACAACTGTTCAAATCACTACTTCCAACAGTTTTCACCATAGAGCCTAACTGTTCAAGCATGGGCAAAAAAGCCCTTCAGTTTTGTTCTAGGTTAACACAGGACTTATGGACAATACCACTGGAATATCTGTGCCTTGTTCACAGACAAAAAATTTTCAACACTGCTTTGAAGAGTCCTTTAATAAAAGCGTAAGTGAATGAGTGCTACAAAATATTCAGCATAAAAATAACACTTGAATATTAATAACTGAAATAAAGAACAAAATTAAGATTCCACAAATGGTTAAGAAATATTATGTTTTTTAAATGAAGTTTTATGAAGGGATGAAGGAGTTCAAGAGTGGTAACTTCCTATGGAATAAGTAGGCTAACTGGAAAAAAACCAAACACCTGATACTTTCTATCTCCATGTTCCCAAGGAAGGATGGAGAACTGGTGCCAAAGACTAAAATACATTTTCCATGGGAGGAAAAGGGGGTGCTGTAATAACAACCTCATACAAGAATAATAAAGAAATCAGCTATGTTGTACAGGCAACAGATCTGGAAAACCCTACTATAGGTGAACTGTCACATAAAACTGCCTTTTCAGACTTTCAGTCTTAGAAACTATTTTCATAATTCACCAATTAAAATGTACAAGTAATAAAGCCAAAAAGCACTGACAGAAAGAAAGATAAAGAAGGAAGCTAAATAAATTTTTTAAATAAACCCTCTTATCTGGCAAATCAGCAGCCGTAATAAATGCTGGGGTGTTACAGACAGGAGTTGGGAAGACTGGAGGTAATCAACTTCACATTATGCAGAAATATTAAGGACATTATTACTTGCAGCAAAAATGTTTTCACTGTTTGGTATACAGAATAATAGCATCAAAAAGATTATTAAACTTGCCAGGTTAGTCTTCTCAAAGATAGCATAGATAAAAAGAGAACTAGCCTGATTACACTTGGAGATAACTAATTAAGAACTATAAAACTAAGAGGTTTTATAATATGTATAATCCTAGTGTAAACCAGAACTAATTATTCAAATAGTAGCTATGCATTGACCAAATCTGGGTGACCCCTTGACCAATAAAAGGGGCAAAGTTTACTACAGTGTGATCCAAATCTGATGGCAAAAACCTAATTGCTCCAAAATGCAACAGAAACTAAGACAATAATCCAAGGAAGATACAATGCAGTCATTCTCAGTCCTATATACAAAATCCTCACAGGACTAGAATTGTTTGACTGAATCTATGTAAAACATAGAGAATGCAGATAAATTAAAGTCAAGGACAGTACCAGCTGAAAGGAATGTAGATGGAATTTCCTAACATAGATTTGTAGTGTGTAAGGAAAGTAAGCAAAGCAGTAGGACAAGTGACTGTACAGAGTTTTCTGGGATTTAAGCAAAACTAGGAAAGAAAAATCTTTTGAGGTTTAAACTGGAAATGGGGAAAGAATTTTTTTCTATTGACTTTTCATTTTCTAGATTACCCTACATGCTACTTCAAACTACAAATCCTGCTACTTAAGTAAACGCCAAGTAACAAACACCTTAAGGAGGATATTTTCAAACCTCAGCTAAGGCTTTTGTGTTTTGATGGCATAAAATGACATTTAGAAGTGGAAAGCACACCTGAGGAGAAATATGTCAGAGAAATGAAAGAAAGAACGCTGCTATATGTAGAATAATCTTACCCCCCCCAAAAAAAAAAGAGAGAATTGGAAGGTAAATAATTAGAAGCACCATTACCAAGAGGCCCTTTATTATGAATTGGCAAACATGAGCCATTAACAAAAATAACTGCTGCTTTCCACTGCTTAAAGTTCTGACTGTAGCACTGGCCTCAGCCTGACTGTAGGATAGTAGGAGACTTCACAGTCTAGATCATGTATATTCCTGATGCTCTTGATGTGGCTTAATTTCAGCTATCTGTCCACCTGCTACATAGGGGCTAGCTGTGGTAAGGCTTTGTGACATTCCTTCTATTGCTGCAAGACCTTGTCAAGCAGATTAGCAGGGCTTTTTATTCAAATAGACAAAAATTATACATAGATCAAGAGCTTTACAGGTATTGCAACTAATATAGAAATGAACCAATTCAGTTGAACTGTAGACAAAAATAAGTCTTTACACTCAAGCATACAAACAGGCCATAACAAAGTTGTCCTCACTTACACAATCTCTTGATTTGCCATCTGACTTACACTCAGTCATTGTAAACTGTGTAACCATGCTGAAAACAGGCCAAGTGGCTCATTTGGTGCAACTTTCTTCACTATTACAGCAGTAGGGTCCTCCCCACATTCCCACCCCTCAAAGGAGCTGGAAACATAATTGAGACAATTTTATCTTGTCTTTTATGTATGAGAGGTCACTAAAATACTTACTGCCTGTAAGTGGTTTTAAGCATCGTGCTTGTGTTTCATTCTCCATGAGTCCATTTGGCTTGTCTACTGCTTCTGTTATACCTGGGTTTGCATGTTGTAACTGTTCTTCATTTCCCTTCACAGACTTAAGATTCAGCTCTTCAGTAGCCTGTCCTTCACCTCTCCAGCCCTCCCTGGATGTGGCACATTGGTCAGCACTTTCCTCACTCGGTGCTGGAGTACTGCATCCATTAATGCCATCTATTTTCTCGCCATCCAGTGAAGCATGATCCTCAAGGTAATTTGAAACATTTTTATTACCTCTTGATTGCACAGAGCTGTTACTGGCAGGTGTCAGGGAGGCATTGACAAGAGAGTTCTTTTGGGAATGATATTGAGGTATAATTCCAACAAATTTCAAGCCTTGACTTGCAGCATCTTGAATCTACAAGTCAAAGAAGATTAGATTTTTAACTGTCAAACTGTCTTAGCTAAATAGAAATACAGAAAATAACACCCTTCAAGGCAGTTAGCATGTCATTTTGCTACTTTTGTCCACTACCACCAAAAACTGCCATGTTACATTTACACAAAAAGTTACATTCTGGAAAATCAGGATGAAAAGTTCCCTAAATCATCTGAAATAATGTGAAAGTAGAGAAAAAGAAGGGGAGAAAAAAAAAAAGAGAGCGAAAATGCCTGCATATTTTTTCACAAGGGATTAAAGTTTATTTATGCTGAATTACCAGAAGTGATATTACTCACACAAAGTTTTAGTATCAGCCTTGTGGAGTCAGGGACTTAATATTACATTTTTTGCTATATTAGGTGTGTGATTATGACATTTATGTAAGGAAAAGGTTATTAATTCTCTCTGTCACATGCACCATTACAACAACAGTTGTCACTTATCCTGTTTTGAATTGAGACACAAATGGTAAACTTTCATATAGTGAGTACACAGAATCAAAGCTATTTTAGTACATCACTTTTGGGAAGATACCCAACTTGGAACAGAAAAAGGCATTGTGAAATAAGCTAAGAAGAAAAATGGCAATTAAGGGGCACTATTACTAATTCTTTACACTTTAGGTAAAGGAAGAAAATGAAAGAATCAAATCACAATAGATCCTAAGGAAAAAGCACTGGGCTAGGAATAATGACAGATAAGGGAGAACTAACTAAGGAAGTTCTGAGACCAAGTAGAAAGAAAAGTCTCTTTTAGGAAGACTCTGCAGTAGGGATGCACAATCCAGTCAAGTCACTGGCCTCACACTCCTCAAACCCATAAGAAGCTGCAATGAGAGGCAACTTCTCTGAAAACATGTGAGTGTCTGCTGATTCATTTATCAAAACCACCCACCAAAAAGGGAAGGCTTCCATGTAATGTATACTACTCAAATATTTCAAAAAGAAAACACCTTGAGAATGGAGAAATGATTTCACTTTCTCTGCATACCATGTAATTCCAGAGAGTTAAAGTGTCTTCATTATCCTCCAAGGCTCAATTTAGCATGAACTTACATGTAATAGTTCAGGCCTCATTCTCATTTTTTTTCAATAGCAAGTAGTAAACAGGAAGAATTTTGTGCAACTGTTTTCGATTTGTTGTTTGGGGGTTTTTTCCTTAATTGAAGAGGAAGCTAATTTCTGTATCTTCCCTACCCAGATCGTTTTGTTTTGGTTCTTTTTGGTTGTTTTTTTTAAATGAATCATCTTCTTCCTGGTAATGTGTTACTGTTCTGAACAATGTACAGATGATACCTGATCAACAAGAACTTCATCTTTCAAATCATTATTATATTAAATTAACTTTTGATTTCATGATCACAGGAGCTCACCAGGAAGCAAAGCAATGGTCTTCACAGGTGTTTAGCCTGGCAACCATGGGATGCTGACTTAACTAAAGCTAAAGAGTGAAATAATCTCCAAATAAAAATGCTACTAGCAGTATCTGGATCCAATGATATATTTGTCTACAAAGACAGTTAGCACATAACTAGCTGGTTCAGAAAGGTTTAAGTGAATGTCAATGATAGGTGCATCCATAACGTGCTTAATGGTCCTTACTCCCTGTTGTAACTTTACACATACTTTTTAATACAGTTGATGATAGAGTTACAAATTCAGTTCATCTCTTTATCACTAACCTACAGATGCATCACTACATTTGTTTAGTGGGCTGCAGGGCAGCTAATTACAGAAATTTAAGTAGCATGCAACTGTTAGAAGAGTTTGAGGACAGTACACACGTAGTAATTTTATTGATGCTGGTCAATAAAGACTGCTTGTCAATCCATACCAGACTCTCTCGTGCTGTGATTTGGATGAGAACAGCTTTCCCATCTACTGTAGCAATGCTTTACAGTCTTGGCTCACTCAAAAAACATGTGTTTGTTCTAAGGAGTATCTGCTGCTACGGTTTTCATTCAGAGGCTCTTGGTCTCATAATGGAAATAGGACAAACTAATAACTGAATGACAGTCTAAGTCATATCAGCTTAATCTTTAGCAGAAAGACTGGAAAAAAGAGACTGTATATTCAAGACCATTTCCCAGTAAGCTAATAAGTACAAAATATTACTTAAACCTATATTTCAAAATTTCGCAATTACATAAGGGAGAACCAAGCATCTCATTATTTTCAATAAAGCCAATTTAGCAGGAAATGTTACACCAACAGCACAATGTAAGCTGCAGAACAGCAAAGTGATGTATCAGCAGACGTGAATAGCCTTTCCTTCCAACTTTCCACAAAACCATGAAGAGGCCAGCTATCATCATAAATGAAGTATAAAGCCTAAACAACTTCAAACTACAAACAAAGCCAATTTGATTTTTTGGCATCCTGTTGAGTGCTTAAATAGTAAAAAACTTTAGTTGCCTTCATATCCAGAATTAACTACGCTACCCAATACACATTCACATTTCCCGTTTCCTGTATTTGAAAAATATTGAGTACCCGAATTATAAAACCCAGATTTAAACAAGCCCAAACCTCACTACTCAGGCAGGTTGTGCCCAGGAGCTATGCACAGCAGAAGGGCTATTTCTACCAGCCCCCTGTGGGTTTTGTACAATTGGAGGCATCCTGTTCATCTTCGCAGATGGGATGTTGGGAATCAGCAAGAGGGCAACACAAGGGGGAAAGCAGGGGTAATGCTGAACTGAGTGGGAAGAACATGATGCTGCTCTGATAGGGTTACTCAGAACACATTTCAGATCAGATAAATACTACAATTATTTGTCTTTCTGTGACAATTTACAGTACTAGCAAAGTGCACTAACAAAGGTCCTTGTCAGACTACGTTGTATGACTAAGTAAGTGAAAAAAGCATATACAGCAGAACAACTGCATCTCCACCACTTACACATCAGCTAGATTAAACGTGTCCTTACATTTGGGGATCCATATTAATTTCAATTGTTTTGCTGACTTACTTTTTTTGTATTTTAAATATGCTATATGTTTGCTCTTTACATCTTGGGAAATTTTTAAAAGGGTAATTCCAACAGAATGTACAATAAAGGAAAAAATTCTTTGGTTCTTTCCCCAGATAGGAACAGAAACATTTTTATTGCCTTATAAAGTGCTGTTTGAATGTTATTAACCACAAACACAAGAACAAGTCTCCATCACAAAAGATGTCATTATTCAACAACAGAAGCAGAACTTAACTCATTTATTTCAATCTGGATAAACCCCTAAGTGAGTACATACAAATTTGTTTATAACTGGTTTGCAACAAATTAGATTTAAAAATAGAACCTGCTTGAAGAAGGGGTGAAATATAATGTGTACAGAGGACCGAGGCAGTTAAAAAATTTAATGTCATTCCTATAATTTGCTTGATTAGAAACCTGGCATTTTCCCTGAAGGAAAAAAATTACAGATTTAGCCTTTGCTGTCTGTGAAATAAATATCAGATCTCCAACTAACTTTAGCAGGAATATGAACAAGCACCATGTCCAACCCTTATGTCACCACCTCAATTCAATTTTTAGCTAGTGCACTTGCATTAACATTCTTAACATTTGCAAAGTGTTATTGTTTATTTCAGAACTGCCTGACTACTATTTTTATGCTGCATTTGGAAAAAAGGAACTGTCAGCACAAAGCAGTGTCACTAAACATTATATGTTGATGTAGCAAATATATATCCCATCATTTTAAATACTTCTGGTTTTCTTGAAGGCTTCCTATCTAAGTAGAAAATGGCTGACAGTCTTAAAGATCTGTAAAACCACACTTGGTAACAGTATGGCTGAATGATGAAATCCTCTTTCTAGAAACTACTTGTTTTCAAGCTATAGGCCCCACAGCCATGAAAGAAGTGGAGAGATTCCAGGCTGAAAGCTCATTTTAAGCAGCCACATACAAGTTTCTTTACAAATCTATTTAGAATAAAGGCGCTTGGCAAGTTCATTGTACAGTCCACATACTGTTTATGATTCTGCATTTCTTTTTGCTGTGTCAGCTCTGTAATAATCTCCTATTCATAGCAAGCACCATGGTAGTAGTTATAAACAGAGAAGCTCAAAAATATAGATTCCATGCTAGAAAGAATCATGTGCTTTTGTCAGCCTCAGTAACTGCTTACAGGGAGATTCTGTACATTTCTCCCATGGGTTAGATAGCACACAGCAAATTAAAACACTTCCCACAAGCTCAGGACAGTTTTCCATTCACACAAATAAGCACGGGAAATAATGCACAGCAATTTAATGATGAGGATCTCTCTCTTGAATAAGGATTTTCAAACAAATTATTTAATAAGACAAGCATTAAGAATTTGTCTTAACTCTTGTAAGCCAAGAGCTGAACATATTTGGGATGCATCCACAGAAAAGCAGTTTTAGCAATGTCATCAGGGCACTCCAGCTGATAGCAGTCCTAAATGGTCTCAAGGCTTATACTTCCTGGTGATTCAGAAAAACAGACTTTCAAGATCTAAGCAATTAGGACTGAACTTTTCATTAATATGTTTGCTATATGGTTCATTATATAAGAAGATACTGAGGAATGTCATAGCAACTCAGTAAAAGGGACCGCTGTTAATATGAAAACAAATATATACCATTTCGGGCACAGTCTGAAAAGCACTTGGGGTCTTCTGTGGCCCTGGTGCGGTAACTGTGCTGACAGCAGAAGGAGCATTAAACTCATTGCCCACCGTAAAGTGTGGGGAGTGATACCCATGTTCTTATAATCCTTGTATGGGTAGGATGTGCTCATTAGCCTTCTGGCAGTCATCCTAGGAGAAGGACAACTCTGATTCCAAACCTGGGCAGATGGAGCTCGTTTAGCCCTGGAAGGCCTTCCATCTAAGAGAAGGACACTCTAATAAAACCTACGTCCTAAGGACTTCGCTGCCAGCGTCCAACCTTGCTAGGCCCTGGCAGATGAACCTTAGGACTAAAGGGTGGCTCCAGCTCTGCGCATGCTGTGTCTCACCTAAAAAAAATCAATTGCGCAGGCTCAAGGGTGCTATCTGCTATCCTCTTTTTATCAGCGTACTTGGAAAAGGTGCTGATGAGAAGCGTAGGTGGACCCCTCCCTGGATCTTCGTTCATGAAGCCTAGCCATACATACATACATATACCATTTACGAAGAGCACACACAGCAAAAATGCACTTGGAGAAAAGATTGTCTTGGAACAATGAATTGATTTTCCAGTGGTCAGATGCATGTAGTTAGCTCTGCAACAAACTAAGGGAAATACTGCTACTTAGTCATACTGATGGCCAAACATATGGCCTTCGAAACAATAGCTGGTTAATTTTGCTCAGAGCTATCTATTTGAAACAAGCAAAAACTATCTTAGCCAACAAAAGAAATGCTTCTCTGTCTGTTATATGGTGGTTGTTCTTAAAAGAATGTTAGAGGCGTTAGCTCTCAAAGTGCATTAGAAACAAGATCACTGTATTTTTCTACCTTCTTTTTGGGATTCAAGTAAATCTCCTTTGACAACAGACAGAGCACCAGGATCTCCATGCAAGAACATGGTTCTCGTGGTTTGAGGAGAACACTATATACTGCATGCCAGGAGTTGGAACTGGAAAAGGATGTTCAAGACTACAGTCTTCCAACTATGTCCTCCTGTATTAGTATTTAGTAGTACATGTTTCATCACAAATACTGCACAACCCCCTTCTAGGTTGCTCATTGCTGAAAACGAAAACAGATGTTAAAAATTAAGACAGGCTTTTAGCTTGCCTCTGATCTTTTCTGCAGGTCTCCTTCCTGAGAAGACAGCAACAGTCATCAAGAGTTTACCGCTTATTTTAAAACCAACTAAGCTTAGCTAATGTTCTGAAGAGGGGTTTAGCTCTTTCTGAATTATTCAAAACTTCTGCATCTTGGGCATTTTTGCATCTGTAATATTACATTATAAAATAAGATAATTCTACTAATCAAACAGCAAACCAACAACTGCTTATCATTTCTCTGTCCTGTTACTCTGAGGCTGTTTTGCTACTTACAGATTTCTAAACCATGCAACCTTTCTGACAAGGATGTTCTGTCATTTAAGCCTGTACTTATAACCTCTTCCTGTCTACACTCATTAATTCCAAATTTGAGGTAAGATAGTTCATGTCCTATAAATGTAAGCAAACATAAATGTAGCTTTTAGAAAGTCAAACCCCAGTCTGCATTCAGGCTTTCAAATTACCGAATATTTTCACTGTCAGTTACATCAAAATAGGCCATCAGGGATAAAACACCAGAGAGATGCCTTGAAAAATTTTACCATAATCCCAAACCACAAAGTCATTGTTTAAGCAGTATTGTTCACAGTGTTTAATATTGATACTTCCAATTAAAACCTTGACCAGAATTTTTCTATTCAGGAACTTCAGATAAGACTATTCAAATGAAGCTGACAGATCCAGTAGAGTCTAAAACGAAACCCAAACGCTAAAAGTTTATCAGTTTCTTGAAGAAAAAAATGTATGGTGTCTTGCTGTCTTTGCAGTGCACAGCCCATTCCACAGAGCCACTGACTTGACATTTTAAGCTCTTTGAATTTGTGGTAGACTGTAACACGACACTGAACAGGGGGGGAAAAAGTAAGCTTTGCAGTTTCACCCCATGCTCATTGGTAGCAGCCTGCACAAAAGGGAAGTGAAAGCTACTAACAGAACAGGCAGAAATGCAGTGAAGCAAGTAGCTACTGTAGCTTACTGCTACGCTGAATAAAACAGAATATAGGCTCTTAAGACAGTGGTGCCAAGAGATATTAAGTTACAGCAAGCTACACATCTCCTGCTACTCACGGATGAGAGTAACAACTTGAAATTCCTCTTCAGCTTGTGTTGGCCGTACATTCATTCCCGAGAACAACATCATACCCATGCTGAACATGTAGTGCAGCGCGGTGCAAGCACACTTGTTTTTTATCTTACTAGATGACAGCTCTTGAAACCACACTGTCTCGCCCTCTGTGACCTTGGGTGTGATGATTCTTCTCTAATTATTATTAGCATCTGTTCCCTCACAGAGTTGTTAAAAGGTAAATGTTGGACACAAGCTACTAGGTTCAGTGACTGCGGTACCTGCCCAAAAGCCGTTTAACATGCCTGTATGCCCCCATCCTTACNTCTTCGTTCGCGAAGCCTAGCCATACTCTATATTCTGAGAAGAAATCTTGAATTTATTCAAGTAATTTAAAATTTATTCCTTAAAAATTGCTTTAGATCTGGGATAAGCTGCTATGGAGCAGCCAGCTATGCTCACTCAACCCAAATACTTGATATATACTCAAAAAAAAGTCTATAGAAACTCTGTCCAAAGTGCTTGCTCTAGAGAAGAGGCATTTTCAAAATGCAAATCATGTCTTATGCACGAATCTTTTGAGAGAAACTTCTACTCTAATGGGTGAGCATAAGCAAGTAAAAAAAGATTTCTAGAGATTGATGGTTGAATGTTGTATCTAATAACTGCTTTAGTTGGATGAACCCAACACAATGTTCTTTGTAGAACATGAGAAGACAGTTGCTGATTTGTGATCAGCTAGCACTAATGTAATTCAAAACTGGGACACTGTGTTAGTACATCTCTGTTCTAAGCAATGAAAACCAAGACTGAAAAGGTTCAAGAGAATAGGAATATTTTAAAAATTAAGAATTCACTCTCAGACTTACAGACTTCACATTTCATTTTCAGGGAAATTCTTTTTTTTAATCTTTATATAAACCAAAGAGTCTCCTTAAAATCACATTGTTTCATCAAGCCATTTGTTATTTGCAGCCAAAATTAAAATTTGAACAATTTGCCCATATTTTGTTTTAGTATAGTACAAAAAAAAAGAGTTGTTGGTTTTTTTTGTTTTGAGGGGGTTTTATTTTTAAAGTTATTTTTCCCACCAGACAGAAGTGGGATCATTAAAAATATCAACGGAGTACTTTGTAACATCTATTTTTATCTTGGTCAAGAGGATGACTCTGAAAAGCTGCTGGTGGCAAAGGATTATAAAAGCACAACCAGGCTCCTGGGAGAGTCCTGAAAACAGTTTTGCAGTGTTCATGGAAGATCGATAACAACACCACTCCTACAGGGCTTAGTGAAAAGAACACAAGTTGAAAGAAGCTTAACCAGGAACAGATGTTTCCCTTCACACCAGGCTGTTCAAAATACAGTATATGCTATTTTTTACCATCTCTTGTTATATGTACACTTAAAAATGTTAACAAAATGCACTTTAATAAATATTACCACAGCAGATCACAAACAGCTGAACTACTGATATTGAATTTCCACTGCTGCTTCGTGACCGTATCAACTTCTAAGATCCAAATAAAATAGTGGCTCTGTTTGCACTGCAAACATGCAGAAAACAAAGCAGTCAGCTAAGTGCTCAGTAATGGTTTTCATTACTTTGCTAAAGAAATAAATGTTGTATTGTTCTTTTGCAAATACCTTGGAGATTGAAGCTTTTGGGGTGGGATTTTTGGGGGTTTGTTTTAAGAATGGAAATTATTTCAGAAAAGGTTGAGATCACATCTAGGGAAGTAATCCTAGGTAATAAACAGCACTCTAGAGGGGTAATTTTCTAGCCACAGAAGTAGATTTCAGCTGCTTAGTCATCTGAACAACAATCCTCTGAGTAATATGAAAGACTCATTTTTTTCCCCTCTTCTATCTTTTACTGCCACCTGCTCCTGTCTGCAGGAAATTTCTGAACAGGTCATCTAAAACATATCTAAAGTAAAGAATAATGCTTAGGATTACAAAAACCAGGATTACAAGGAACCCTGGCACCAAGAGAGAAATAAGAGACTTTAAGGAAGACATTTTTATAAGATTGCAGCAACAGAATCAAGAAATCCATGAACAGTCTAGTGCTCTTCAGAATATGTAAACTGCATCTCTTTGTTCCTTCTAAAAGACGAAATCTCAGTGCAAAGTTTAAGAGATGAAGAATAAGAAACAACAAACAAAGAAATAATGTGAGAAATACTGGAACAGCTACATAAAACCCAGTATTTTTCTTAGTGATTATAAGTAACCAAAAAAAAAAAAAAGAGTACTAATTTTCACACCCATTTTCTAGGAAATTGCAAAATTTTGTCTTCTCATTTGCTTGTCATACTGTTACAAACACAAATAATACACATAAAAAGTACATATTACTATGGACAAATTTGTCCTAAGACGCATTTCTCATCTTCCAAATCTTGTTGTTTCATAGCTGGATGCTGAAGAGAGTTTTAAATCTCAGAAGGTGAGAGTTCAAAATCATTTAATATCACTTTCACACACTATATGAGTATGTCAAGTCCCTTGTTTTGGTCGTGTAAAACAAATGTTCATTCTGATGTGAATAAATATGTAGGGAACAAGAGAAGAGCCAAGTCTGGGCTGAATCACTCCCTTGACTAGAAACATCTATGGAAAATACTTTAAAAGCTCTTGAGAATTCATATAGGCATTCAGTTTTTATTCTGCAGGAGAAAGAGAAGCCCTCCTAAACACTGCAACTCTGCTTCTGCCTAGCAACTTAAAAGATGCTGGAAAATTAGCCTGCCTTTTAACAGCAATAATACAAAAATTCTTCACCAATTAGAGCTATAACAGAGATGACCCTGCAGAAAACAATGTGCATGAACTAAGTCAGCAGCCATCTGGGTAACGCCAAATCAGTCACAAATGAATGAAGGGGAAAAACCCCACAACAGTAGGAAAACAAGTATCTTGGTAGTTTGCTAAAAATATTGATATGGGGAAATCCACAGAGACAACCTATGGCTGGTTGGGGTGAGCAGCAGTTCCTTACCCAACTACTCAGCCAATCTTCTGCCTGCCCCTCCCTCCAAAGGGATTCACATGTATGGCCTGACTAATTTCTGAGTCAGGTAAGGACAGATCAGCAGGGAGAGGTGCCTGACCAGTTAAAAAAGCACAAAAAGAAGATCCTTGCATTTGGATTTCAGTTAAGCTGCGACATTTTTAAACCATGTTCTTCCATGCTTGTCATACACCCCCAGGGAAGGATGATGAGTCCATAGGGACAAGAAATATGAACTCTGCAATGAGCACAAACTGTGAAGAACCTAACATACAAGAATTTCCTTCTGACACAGCATTATTAAGCAGGCAACTAAGGATACAAAGATGTGCTTCCTAAATTTTAAAAAGTCAAAATTGGGGAGAAATGGTACAGAAAGTATTCTCTCTTTCTTAACCTTTCACCAACACTGCAAAGATGTGAAAGGAGGAGAAAAACCTTCTGCCTATTACAGCTCTTCTAGAGCGTGCAACTCAGACTGATGTGGAAAACAAAGGTTATGAGAAACATATTTGGCATTCTTACGACTGTGTACCCAGAAAAACATCTTTTGTTGGGATGTCAGCCTAGCTTCTGCTTCCCTTGTCTCAGCAGATTCAGGAGAACACTCTCAGATGAAAACAGCTATAACAGGATACACAGAAATAAAGAGCAACTAAGGAAGTAATTAAAGGCTACCCTATTTTACATGAGACCCAAGTCAAATTACTACAAAATACGGTTTCTTAGAAGTAACATCTCTGACTTGCAACAACTTCAGAATGATCTGAGCCATAGTGATCAGAAGTTCAGAAGTTTGCTTTGCTCATTAAAAAGCAGATGAGCAAATTTTTAATGTCTTGTTTTGCCTGAGAGCTAAAGACAGGAACGCTAATACCAATACAGCAGTAAAGTACATATATAACAGCTAAGTTACTTCTTTCATTGCATAGCAACTGAATGACAAAGACACCATGAGACTGTTTTGCCTCTTTATGACCTGTTGAGCTGTATTAAATCAACATTGATATGAAAGAATGAACAGAACATGGTGATGTGAACATGATTTTAAGGTATATAAAGAGCGCATCTCATGCAACATTATATCCCCAATGCTTAACTGTGTCCTGTCTTCAATGGTTCTCACACCATGGTTGGAAACCAGTGGTGGCAAAAATGTACAGAGAGTTTAGAACTGGGACACAGTCACAAAGCACAGGAGGATCTCAACAACAGAACATAGGTTTGATCAGAAAATCATCTCTGACATATCTTAAATGTTTGATGGTCCACACTGTACTGAGGCACTTTGTTTCAGTGAGCAAAAAGAATTCTCCAGATGAAACAACTTTAATATTCACTACGACATACATTTTCAGTGCAACAGTGTCAATTAAGAAAAGTTATTAACTTGCATCTGTGTTCAAATTCCATGTAAACAATTCTTGCTCAGGAGTGCATAATAAAATTAATAAATTTTTTTTCAAACTTGAGGAATTCTTTCTAGTAAATTCACAATTGAAGAAAATTTTTACTTGCTATTTTATTTTGAAAATATGGATTCACTGTTTGTTCTCTTTTAAAAAAAAATAGTCATTTGCAATGCAGTAAGATGGTAAACCTGTTCTAAAAGCCTGTTATGAAAAGCTCTGTGATCAAGGATTTGCCTGTTCAATTACAACACTCTATTAACTTCAATTGTATTTTAGAGTTTGAGAAGAATTATAGGGTTGTTCTTTTTTAAAGCAAGCAATTGCCCTCTCTAACAGCTTTTTGTTACTACTTTCTTTGAAGAACATCCTTTATTTTACATTTATTTTATCTGCAAACATCTGGTTTATATACCCTTAAAAGCAATGGACATTTTTGTTGCTCAGACAAATTAGTTAATATGACAATTAATTCCCACTCCCAAATAACTCCTGTTTCCTGAGTTAGATTTACATAAAAGCACTGAGACTTTCACAATGTGTTTAATCAGATATAGACAGTGACACGACACACATTTGACAGCAAGGGCTTCAAAGAACTTCAAATTCCTCTACATCAAATAACATTTGAAGATAAGTGACATACTCAGCCTAGAGAAACAGTAAATATGCATTTTAGCTATTAAAATTTAAATTACTGTATCTCAAAAAGGCATCTTCATAACCCCATAATCAAATGGCTTCTACCAACAGAAACATTTCCATGTCTTGAAAAGCATTCTAAAGAGTCTCAGATTTGGATATTTATGGAAATAAGCTGACTCCTGGCTTGTCATTTTGTTTTCATGTTAGCCATACTCTTTCTGAAGTTACAAATAAAAAGAAATTGTCAGTTGCAATGATATAAGATTCTGCTACTAGTTGTGACAGATAAGTCTATATTTCTACTCTAACTCAAAGAACTGAAGAACAAAATCAAACATGTTGAAACTGATACATGAGAACTACATCAGTTTTACCTAAGTGTGGATATACTAAAATAATTGAAGATAGTGTCAGAATAGAAGTGCAATAATACAATAAACCCTGAAATTAAATCAGGACTCAAACTTTTTAGTATTAGCAAGTGTTCAGAAAACTTTAGTTCTGATACTAAGATCTGTTTCTTTAAGGATGATGATGATGATGAGATCGTTATAGCTGCAGTATTTTTAATTCATAGTAAAAAGGAAAGAATGAACATGAGTGCAAGTCTGTCAAGCTGAGTCCCTATCAAGCTCATACAGCCTGTGCTGAAATTTGTTCTACAAAATTTTCTTAACTGTTATCACTGCAAGATGGATTAAAGCTAGAAGAGTATGCCACTCAATTCTTACACCTTGTGGGTAAGTAAATATAGTATTTAGTGCTAGTTATCATAACATGCAATAGGACACAACAGATGCTGCAAAATCTGAAACATGCACAACGAATCTGTCTTCACTAAAATGGACATAACCTGCTGTTTTCCAGTCTGACAGAATATTGTAGCATCAAAAGTAATTTTAAAAAGAATGCAACAAATAAAGAATTACATGGTTCTCTAAAAATTCCCCTGTGTCCATAAAAGTTAAATGCAACACTATTCTGGCTGCCAAAGGTATATAGGTTACCAGTACCATCTCTAATTGCTAACATCGTGTGTTACTGAAACAAAATAATCTTGGAGATTCCAGGAGTTAACAAACCTTTTAGCTGCAGGATATTTTGACACTAAAATGGAAATTACATACAACTTATTATAGGACTGTCATCTACAAAGGTAACTTAGTTCATATCATCTATGAGAGGTCACTCTCCTGTCATACAAATAAACTTCTCACAATAATATGTTTAACTCAGTAAGCATTACTGCCCTTCAGATATTTAAAATTACAGAACACCCAATTCTACTGCAGTGTTTCAACTGCACAAAATGTACACATATTCCTACTGTAAGAATGAGAACTAGAATCAGTAATTATAGTCCTAATAAAAGCATACTGCTCCTTTTTGTCTGAAAGTTGGTTTAAAGAGGAGCAGCACTCTACCTCCAAGACATATCCTTCACTATGGATGCCACCTTTTGGAGACCTAAAGAGACAGAGAGAAAAAAATAATCAGTTTCTGTTCTTAAAACTGGATACCCAAACATCCCCTTCATAAGTATTTTTCCATGGAGAGCTAACGTTCAGGCAAAACTTCAGTTCCAGGTTTCCATTGAGCTCACCACAATTCTGACAAGCAGCAGCTACATTATCTCACCTAAGTGCTGGGGAAGCAAATCACACCAATGACTACGGATGGTGGAATGCCTCAGGGACTTCCAGATTTCTGTATCTGCCCAAGAAACACTTTGTCAGACTGGCATCTATGGTCCGTGCCACAAAGATGCATAGGTGATGTAACTCCAAATACGCCAAAAGCCTGACTGATGCTCTGGGACCCATAGGACAGCCTGATGGAGGGTGTTTTAGAGACAATAATAAAATAATTCCTTCTCTTATCTACCACTATTCTAAGTACACATTTAACAAGCAGGGGCTATTTCAAGTAGTCTATCCTTCAGTCTTACCTTATGCTTTCTTGAGAGAAATGTAAAGCTATGTGTGAAATCCCTTCTCTTTCAGAAGACACTAACTCCTAAAATAATTCAAAGTGTATGGCATCTACCACATACATTACTGAACAAATCAGTGCTGTGTAAACACAGTATCAGTCAAAATATTCCAAAGGAAAGTCTGGAAGTTATCCTCAATGATCCTGAGAACCAGTCTACAAACATGCACTGCAAAGCAATGCAACTGAAGGCAGTTTTCACCTCCTCCAGACTCCCATGAAAGGAAACTGATACACCTGATCAATAGAGGAACTCTAGAGAATCATTTGCTTTATAAATTCTTTAGGAGAACACATGGAAGAATGAACAAAAATAAAAGACTTCTTAGTAAGAAACTAGTTATCTTAACATCTCATACAGAGAATCAAAAGATCTTGAAGTAAAGAACTAACTCTGGCCAGCAGTTGCTTGATGCACTGGGTACCTACAGGACAGGAAGAAAGGTGTAGAAGTTTGAACAGAGTGCTTAGGAAGCAGTGAAACAAGAAAACAAGGACTTTGCAGGCTTGCCAAAGCAAACCTTTATGAAGGTCCTGTTCTGGGGACTGAGACTGTGTGACATGTAAAACACGTCTCAGCAACAGATGGTCCCGGGGCTTACCCTAGATGCTAACAGTTAGTCAAAGTCCTGAGATGTGTAGGCTGCTGACCATGAACTGGCAGTGTGTTTCCTAAGTAATACTGCAGAATTCTTCTGAAGGATCACATTGCATTTTGTACTTGATTCTCCAACTTTCACACAGGCTATCCTCTTACTTCATTTCTCTTCTCTCACTTATATATGAGACAAGCATTACCAGACTCTGAATACTTGGGAATACTAAAATCCTTCTCCTTTATTTTGCCCCTCCTTTCTAGGTTCTTCTCATAACTTGGGGTCCCATTCTTCTCTTGATTCTAGACAAGAATTCTAACAAAACAATAAAACAATGGCATCCATGGAGACTCTCCAAAATATCTTTACAGGATTTACACAAATCATTACTGAGACATGAAGAGTGTTCCACTACTACTACTCTATAAAAGACATACAGGGGAAAAAAAAATAAAACCACCAAAATTATTTTGAGAGAAAACACATGAACTGCAGACAACCATTTGTGGTGTTCTAGACAAAGCCCTAGACGAGATAATCTATTCTGTGTAGATTTTCTAAAACAGATGAACTCAATGAATGAATAAATGAACATAAAAATAAACTTAAGAGTCTCCCTGCTAGAGTACTTACTACTATACCTAGATTTTTTTCCTAAAATCTGAATATGACTAACTGCAAATGTAGTCCTGATGTTATCTAGGTATGTTTCACATAGAAAGAAGTACTAGGTAGGGCTCTCTACTGCTCTAGCAATCAATAAACCACCAAAAATGCCATTTGACATTACAATGCAAAGTATGTACATCAAAAGGAGCAAAGACAATTCTCCAGTCCTTCAGCTGTTGTTTAATTACAAACCAGAAGTGAGTTATCAGGAACAGGCAACAAGGAACCAATTCCTTTTTAGACAAATCCTGTTTTTGAGAAACAACACTAAGCCTCTACAAATGCGAGGACCAAACACCTACAACCAGTTCCCTCACTTGGGACAACCCAGCTTTCATCACAGCTCCCTTCCAGACCTGCTGAGAAGCCATACTCCCAAACCAGATACTTTGAAACAATATAGCTCGAATTCAAAGTTATGATATCGAATCCCAGAAGAGAAGCATGTGCCATGCTATTTCTGTGCCCACTCCTTCTCCAAGGCCTGTGTCCCTCACACAGTGATCAGGACTCCGTGCAAAAGGTGGTGCTGCTGTAAAGAACTCACTATTCTAATTGCTCATAAAGAACAAGAAAGGCTGTATTTTCATGTTTAAACCCACTGGCTACCTGTAAAAACAAATTCTTTTTAAGCTATATGGTGAGGTTTATACACAGGTGTAAAAAGGATGAACCACGAACCACTTTCTCCTAATTCCTCTCCTCACACTGAACAGCTCCCCACACACTGATGTTGTGCAGTTTTTGGAGGACCTACTTCCAGCTTCTTTCAAAGGAGTATGAGCTATCTGAGATGTAGATTATAGCCACAAAAGTACGGTGATTCTTATTACAGCTGCTTAAAATGACCTGTTTATTTTTCCTCCTTTGACAACCACTTACTTTGAAATACACTTGCTAATTGTAAATACTTAAGCAAACAGGAGACAGTGAATTCTTCCTCTAAAAGCCTCAAAGCTACCGCTGCACTAGGACTCATGAAATAAATTGCATCAAATACCATTGCACTCTGTAAGGAACATTATTTTACAGAACGCAAGACACAGATCCTGCTAAACACCACAAAATCTTCAGTTAAAATCTTCTGACAGAAGTACTCTGTATTACAAAAATGTATTTTCCCATACCTCCCAGTAAAATATGTCCATATATGTTGAAGGCACATCTTTGGCTATACTGGTATTTTCACCGGTTACTCTGTCAAAGCCAACCAAATAGCACAAAAGCCATAGCTTTCCACATTAAAATAATAAATAGCTGTGAACTTCACAGTTCATAAAAATAATTTTCTGAGCAAATTCAGGTGGGCAAGAAATTATTTCCAGTCTCTACACAATAAATAATGCATTTCACATAAGAATCACAAAGTATTTCATAAATATCATAAAAGTATCTCAAACTCTTCAAATATTATTAGTATAGCCATAGAGAAGTAGCTAAGTATAGGTAGAGGTAAATTCTGTATTGAACAGAAATTATTATACTTTGGGGTTTATTCATTTAATGGGACTATTTTTAGGATCACCTTCATTACAGACTATGAATTAGGACCTCCTACACACATCTATCAAGATCAGAGAATACAAAGAAAAAGTCAAAAGCAGAGCTCAGGTCTCCTGACTTCACTCTTATCCCTGCACTTGCATCACCCTATTCTCTTCTGAAGAAGGACTGATGTCAATCATTTGAGAAATAATCCAATAATCCATACTCTGAAGTGTCTTACCAGTTTTATAGCAAACAAAGCTACTGGGAGTCCAATGTATAAAATCTTTTAAAATGAAAGCAATGGTTTTATGCAAAGTTAGTTTCCCCTTTCCCATCACAAAATATTTCTCAACAATAAGCAAAAGACAGAGAAATGCTGAGATCAGTTTAGTAAAAACAAAGTGTAACTCCAAATATTTTGAAATATCTTCCTTTTCTTCTGGATGTACAGTCAGCAATTTCTTCCATTTCCTCCTTCTAGGCTGGAAAACTGAATCTTTGTCCCTTCACTGTCTTGAAATATTCAAGGTTTTTTATTAATTTTTTTATTTTTTTTTACTAAAGAAATCTCTGCAAATCCCATGCCCTGCCCTGAAAGCAGCACACCTGGATACAGTAATGCTATTTCCTTCTTGGAAGCTAAGACAAACTGGAGAAGATGGTATGGCCAAGCCATGACAAAGCCCTGTACTCACTATAACCCATCTAGTGATACCCAAGGGGGAACCGAAGGGACAGTGTGAAAAATGCCAGCACTTCACTTGTAGTGGGGAAGGGCAGTTTCCTGCCTGCCACCCCAGGAGAGGAAAACCACTGGTTAACCATGGAGGCTGACAGAGAATTTCACTGTATCCTATATATCCTGAGCTTTCATTTGATTTTCTTCCTTTCTCATGTATCTCATTGTCTGTTTATTAATTTTCCTGAGAAAGGACTTTTCTGTCACTGGAGGTACCCTCAGTGACCACCATGGACAAACTTAACTACGAGGTGGCAAAGAGCTGAGACTGAGATTTCAGTCTCTCTGGCGCTGTGCAGAGGGCTGGCACGTCTAAGCACACTGGGGCCAAGCCTTTGGGTACCCTTAAGTGTTACTGACATGGAAAACACTGAGGACCACAGTCTTAAAAACAGTGGCATCTTGAGTCCTAAATAGGACCTCTAGCACTACTAAACAAGAAAAAAAAAATACACAGAATAAATAAGATTTAACTGAAGTTCACTGGCCCAAAATATTTTACAAGGGTTGTTTCAGTAGGCAGTCACTTCCTGTACAGCTGTTTGCAGTTAAGTGCCTTTTCATGGTAGATAAACCATTACCAGCTGTAGAGTACCAGTAACTTACACTGTAACTATTAAAGCTGACAACACAGTGTCTGTTACAAACTAGATTTCCCATCCTTTTCAGATACAAGAAGGAAATGAGGAAGCCAGCATTTGGTCCTAATCTTCCTGAAGTTCTCCACGCCCATGAATTTGTAAAGCTGAAAGCACACTTGTAAGCTGCACAGACACTATAAAAATGACTATTTGATAAAGACAATGCAATGAATAAAAGTGCAGTTTTGAGATCTTCCACTGCAAATAGCTCTGCAGTTCCAAATATAACTGTACATTTATAATAAATTGATCTACGTTATAAAAAAATAAAAGCTACATAATTAACATGATTAACATGAGCAGCTGGTGTTTGTGTTAATTCCAGGTTAAAAATCTAGCATACCTGAAAAACAAGAAGGCAGCAATTAAAAACCCATACCTTTTATGATGCCCACCTAACACACAATGTTTTTTATAAAAACAAAAGCAGGTATATTGTATCATAGCAACCTCAATGCCAATCCACATGACACTGTTTAAAATTTATTATGTAAGCATCTTCTTTAGGAAACCTTATGACTAGAATAAATGTTATTTGTTAGTAAAATTTTAAATTTCTTAATGACACTATATAGAGTCACTGTGAAAAAGTTCAGGCATATATGGATACATAGGCATCTTTAAAGTGCAGTGTTTATAATAATTTTGTGAACACAGATGAAAGAACATTTATTTTGGTCAATGTTAAAAGTTGTGGCAAGGAAATATGTATTTCTTTGAACTTGAAACAAACAACAAGCTTTAAAAGCTCAAGCCATTGTCCCTTGAGCTAAAGGAAGATGGGTATGGAATAAATATTTTTTCAGCAATCTGAAATCAGCCTGCTGAGAACACCACCACACATTGCTTCTACATATAAAATGTGTTTCATCCTAATGCTCATGAAGGTAAAGTCAGACATTTGCCATCTTCAACCCTAACTCCTACATGAAACCCAAACAGATATACATACACACATATGTATGCCTTTACATTTAAATTAAAAATACACCGTACCAGTGCAAAGTATCCACTTTCATCGATTCAAGTAAACACTGCAGCACTGGAGGAGAGCGCTGATATTTTTTGTTAGACTGCCTTATCCTGAAATGCCTTCAATTGCAATTCCTTTATCTCTGCAAAGATCTTTGCAGCACATTTCATAACCCATAAAGGAGAAGAGGGTTGGGAACAGCCAGCATGGATGTAGCAAAGGTATATCACACTTGATCCACCCAATTGTCTTTGATGTTAAAGTTGAGTGGATTTGTGGACAAGTGGAGGGAAGGCAATGGCCTGTCACTGACAGCAATTTTAGATTTGGCAGTGGCTCCCATGCTGTTCTTGTATGCAAATTAAGGTACTACAGTCTGGAAAACGAGATGAGTAAAAACTATTTCCATGGTTAATGGTGACAGCCTGTCTGGAAGCCAGTGACAAGTTGAGTCCTCACCCAGGGGTCTGCAACCTAGGACCTGTCATGTTTAACACCTTAACTGACAACATGGAGGCAAGGACAAGGTGCGCTCTTACTATGTTTGCAAACGACATCGGAGGAGGGGAGGTAGCTGATCTTGCAGAGCACATGCTCTAGAGAGCTCGAGACCACTATGCATGTTTTATATGTGATGTGCCACTGGATGTCAAATGTGGCATGTAAAATTTTCAGATGGAAAATAAAGAAATAGCCACAGAAACTGAAATACAGGCTTGCCAGGCAGAGGCAGTAGCCATGCCTTAAAGGCTCTGTCCATGGAATTCTACACAAAGAGCAAGAACTCCCTGTTTTAAGTGTCTATCAAAAAAACATGAAAAGAGGAGAAGCATTTTGGGGCTAGAAGGTGTCCCAAACAGCCAAGAATCAGAAATTTTATGAATTCTCTGGATGTTTTTAGAAACACTTTCCTTTGCCTTTGGAAGGCAAATGTGCAAATCCAAATGCCAGAGGACCAACCCAAAACTACACAAAACAAAACACTCTTAGGGGCTGCTGCTTTTTACCAACATAATTATGCCTTTTCATACTTCATCAGTTCCTTGGTATAATACAGGCCTCCTTTCTTTCATGGGAAGGGTTGTTCACTACTATTAAAAGGGGAGTTTAGTATGAGTGGTAAAATACATGAGAAAGTTGGTCTTTCAGCTGTGAAAAATCAAAGATTTCCCCAACTTAGCCGCACAAAACCTTCAGTCAAAATAATTAAGCAAATGCCAAGTGGACAACTATAAATGCGAACACAGCATCAAAGAAAAAACACGACTACTGTATTAAGTCACTTCACGTTGCAAGTCTAGCCATTTCAATCTTTTCCATTTACATCATGCTACTTCACATTTTCTCTACATCTAGACTTTCTATAAAACCATTTCTACATATCCAGTAGATCCTGACTTTAAATAACACAGCAGACATAAAAATTTAGCTGTATCTCAGAAGATGCCATTAATTAAAATAACTTGGAATTATCACTGCATACCAGCAAAACAAACAAAAAACCAAACAACACAAAAAAACTGTAAAAATCCTGGCTTACTATTAAACTTTTGAATGCAGTCTTTCAAATTCCTTAACAGATAAACAGAATTATTTTTGGCCAAGTGATGAAAGTTTACATTTCATCATGACTAATGGATATAGGGAAATTATAGAAATAGAATCAGAATAATCTCATCAAGTTAATCACTGGAACACCTGATACCTCATTATCTTTCAGAAAGGGAAAACAGCTGCAAAGTTGTCTGAGGTAAACACAAGTGTACTCTAAAAAAATTCTTAAATTATACTACTTAGTCTATCTCTGCATGGCAATGCTTCCCTGCTGATTGCCTTATCGATGGGAGGCAAAACCTGTAAAAGGGTATGTTCTAAGACATAAATGGAACAATGAAGAGAACAGACTTGTCTGGAATTCAGTATCCCCTGCTTCACTCTGCTATGGTGAAATGAAGCATCTGCAAACACATAAAAAGGACTGGAAGCAGACATTTTATGAGTCCAGACCATGGGTCTCTCCTAGCAGAAGAGCATGGACCTTGCTTTCTAGTGCACAGTACTTACAAAGGGAAATTTTAATTGACACTGAATTTTGAAACTTTAAGATACCAGACAGTGGTGTCATGCTATAGGATGATGAGAACAAATTAAAGCAGCTTTGTGCTGCAGTTCAGTTTTCGTTCAGGGGACGGCTTCGTGATTTCTTTGCAGGGAACAGGTTATCTGCACAGCCACAAGCTGTCTGACATAAGTGATACACACAAGACACCTAAAAGCTAGTGAGTACAGAAATAAAAGGGCAAAGAGATAAAACACACATGAAGAACTAATGATCTCTGCTCCCTGGAGTAACTTAAGTGATATACATGCTACTCTCCTTATCTTGATTAGACAATGTCCCAAATGTACAGACCTTACTCTGTACCTTCTGCCAGGAGAGGTAACGAGTCACATGGCCATGCTTTCCAGGGTACCACTATATATCCCTTTCCCTGAGATTCTTGTCTTCAAGCATAAATCAGTGTGAATCAACTTTTCTCAAGCGTGAATCAACATCAACCAGCAGGCCAAGGGCTATACTTCACACCTGGAGCCTTCCCTACGTTCAGCAAAAAAAAAACCTGCAAAAACCTGGGCTTGAAGAGTTTTCTTTTTTTTTTTTTTTTTTTTTTAAACAAGATGCCTTCTCTGAGAAACCCAAATACCTCAGAATTAAGCACAGACAGTTTCTTTATAAGTAGTCCATTGAAATTTAGACAGGGAAAGGGAGAGAGAAAGTATTTACAGGAGCATTGAAGTTATTCCTTTATCTGACACTATTTGACTTTCAAACCACTTCCAATCTACTGGTTATTGTGCACAATGCAATTAGGTGCTACAGAAATATTTGAAGTTGTTGTATTAAATTTACTGAGAGTAATGGCAGAGTCCTTCAGCTACTTGTAGACTATCCTCATGTCTAGTGCCCCTAAAGTATTACTCTCTTACATTTACTTCATTTATTTTAAATGAATGTGTCACTTCTTGCAGTGAAAACAATTGTATTGTTGATTTTTAAAAAAATTAATCTGTCCTTTATTTCATATTCTCTCTAACATTTCCAGGGAACAAATCTTGCTTTTCCACATTTACAGGTATCCTGATTTGAGTCTGAACAGGACTAATAAACACTCATCTGATCAGCAAATTATCCAAAGCAGACCTTAATTTCTACCCAAAAATTCAGTGGCTTTATACAGAGACAGTCTACAGATGCCTATCTGATAGTCCTCAGTGAAAGAAGTATCATTTATTCTTAACAGTGTAATGAGAAAGGTTAATAAAAAAACAACAAAACTGACAGTATGTCTTATTTTTACCACTCTCACATATTTTTTTTCTCCCCAGGCATCAGTTATGGGATAAACTCACATTTCAAATACAGCTGGTCTCTATGCAGGCCACAGTCATCTGAAATCTGTGCAATACCCATCCCTATTCATTGTGCTTGGCAATGCAAACATTTGTTGCACCCACACACTATGGAAGCAGCACCTCCCATATTCTCAGCTGAAGTCAGGAACATTTAAACTACATGAAACACAAAACTGATGTCACTTCCCTTTCTGGTACTGTCTGTTTTTTCCCGCAACACCAAGTCTCTTCCACTTCCTTAGGCAGTCAGAAATGACAGCTCAGGGAATGCAAAGAAGTGGAGTATGAATATAAAAAGAAATATAATTGGTTCAAGACTCTCTACTGTCTTCAATTTTGTACAGTCATTTACAGCTGTCTAAAGTGTGTGAAATACTGGAACCCAAGTGAGTGAGTAGGCCATTAAGATTTTGTACTCTTTCACAATCATTCTGCCCAGATGTAAACTCCTGGATATGGTACAAGACAGCAGCAACACACTGAGCACTCCAGCTTGAAGAGCTGTATCACTCTGTATCACAGCAGCTGAGAAGGCTGCTGCTTTTCCCTGACCCATCTTCACAGCTCTGTCCTGGAAAGATGCTGAACTCTAGGACTCCAAAAGAGCAGACGTGCTTATGGGCTTACTTAACATTGCAAACTCATGCACATAAATACTTTCACTGTTTGCAACAGGGAAAGCAAGGCTCCAAAACCAGGCAAGCTCAGCCCAGTAGTACTGAAGACATCCACTGTTCAGCCAAACATTTTATGTTTCCACTATAAAAGAGGAAACCCTTTAAACAATAACATCAGGCAAGCCAGCATGAAGTTCTTTATTAGTAAAACTAAAAGCAAGTCAAGGTAAATTAAGAGTTATTTTAGAAGCTAAAACTGCCTGCATGTATTTGCTGATGAAATGCAAAAACTTTTCTTTACGTCACAGAGTGAAGTTAGACTCTGTCCATAATTGCTACCAATTGATTTCCTGGCTGCGGCAAACTGAATGGTGGTTTTACTTTAGTTTTGACAAGATGTCTAAAACAGTTATATCCTTCCTTCAAGCAACAGCAGGAGAGGGAGTAAGACAGATAAACGGAGGTCTGCTTGTCCCCCATCCTTCAGTATAGGTGAGTATTAGAAGGAAGGAGTGGAGTGGACCAGTGAAAGCAGCTAACAGGAAAACTGTACAGAATGGCTGCAACATCACAGGTAGCTGTAGCGTTGGGGGTAAGATAACAATGAATTATGTTTAAATCATTAACCAAAAACTATCTGTTTATAAACATTTATATTTCAATTTTCTTCTGGGCTATTTAGCAGCACATTCTATTGATTTATTTTTTTAAAGCAGATCAAAACATAAAAGAACAATATTCCTATTTGTTTATTCATCTTCAGACTCTAATTATGTAAAACATTCTTAATGCATTTAAGAGACTGAACAAAGCAAAAGAGTCATCTTTTTATATTAGGAACTTGCACTGACTGAAAAATTAAAAGAACTTCCACTGTTTAGAAGAAAGGCCTGAAGTCTGCACATAAATTTAAGAATTATGCATTACTACTGCAGCTCTCAAATTAACTGCATTAACAGTAACCATCTAATATGCTTTTTCTAAGCAAACGCTTCTTCTGTCTTAATTTAATCTTACAAATTCTTAAAGGGTACCAATGAGACCATCCTCACAAATTGTCAGGCATAGGGCTTGTTTATTTGCCTCTCATGACAACATATCCTAAAATATAGAGCATATTTCAACTTGTTATTCTCTGAGTCATCTGCCAAACTGCAGATAAATTGCAAACATGAAGAACATGTTAAGCCTATTCAAGCCCACAAAAAAAAAAAGAATAACAAAAAAAAAATCAAGTCTTGCACAGTAAACTCTGCTATAATTTCCTGATGTAGGTCAAAACTCAGCAGGAAATCACATTGTCTATTTTTATCCAAGTACACTGGAAGTGCCTTACCTTTCTGTTTTCTTGATAAGCACAGCCCTGTAGATTTGTTCCTGGGGAGTTTTCTCTTTTTCATCAGTTGGTTGCACGAAAGGGTGGACAGTAGCCAAGACGAAGCCCTGCTGGTACAATTCTTGCAGCTGAGCTGGAAGATCACACAAGGAGGAGAGCTTGATTGCAGATGATCCTGGCAGCTCAGCTGGAAACAAAAAGAAATTGGTCAGTAATCCTACACCAGACTATCATGTTTTTAAAAATCCAGGCTCTTCAGAGTCAAGCAAGCTTCACACTGATCTACAATATTAACACAAAAATTGACCTTTCCTGAGGCCCATTTTGTATTTCAGGTTTTAAGCAGGCTGTTCTGGCAAAGGACTTTTATCACACAAGAGACTAGTGCAATTAAACAAGCAGTCAGATACATTAGAACGCCAAATTCACTACAAAGTCTGGCAGTGATGAAGTGGAGGATTTACTAAAAACAAGGCAGTTGGTCCAAAGCTATTCTGAGTTTTATTAGTTGTCATAGTAATGCAAGTGGAAGAAAGTAAGCCAAGGCTCAAAAACAGAAAACAAGAGAAAGGGGACAGTTGTGAAAGGTAGACCATGTCCAATTCAAAAGCAATAACGAGATGAATCCACCTATACAAAAGCTGTATTATCAGACTAAGAGATTACTTATGCAAAAGGCTGTTGAGACCAAATATCTACCAATATGTCTAAAGAGACAGATTAGACATACACCTCTAGGTGTATGATAACAAGAACGCTAAGAGCAATGCATACCTGCAGCGATGATCAAGAAACCTTTTAGAATAGACACTAAACCTTGTATCTCAGGGTTTAAGCAAACCGATACATATTAGAGATGAGGATGAGACCTAGCGCATGAAAATAGTCCTTCCTGATCTCCTCACTGTGGGGTTTTATGCCTGCAAAGCATTTGATGCTAACTCCTGTCAGATACTCAACATACACACAGATACTGCAGTCAATAGAGCAATTGTTCTTATTTCCTTGGAGTCTTCTGGGCTTCCAAATAAAACCCCATAAATCACCTAAAACAACCTTCCATTCTCTCTCTCCCTATGTCAGTAATTCTTCATACGTTTTTCATATCTTACGTGAAAAGACATCTTTCTTTCCTGACCTTTGCCTCTTCATTTCCATCTCTCTCTCGAGATATTTATTATTTCATCCCTAACCATGCTAGGGCATATAGGGTTGGGAGGTGCTGGATGGTTTCCCCTCCCACTGAAACCAACAGAGAGGAGATGTTGCAAAGAACATGACATATTCCCAGCACCTTGCTGGCCTTTGTTAAAAAAAGCACTGGAGAACAGTTTGTATGAAAGACACCAGCTATGCAAAATATGGTTTCATTGTACTGCTTTTTTCATCAAACTGTGTGGCTACCCTTTATGAATAATGAAAGAGGCTATCAAAAACTAATAAATATTCAAAACCAATAATACAGCGGAATAATTTAAATAATAATAGAATAGATGTGCTTGGTATGCTTTTTCTTCATATAAGACCATGTTCCAGAAGAGGATAATGGAATTTTTTGACCAAGAACTGTAAGATGCAGAATTTCTATTATTTTTGCAAATTATGCGAGAAATCCAAGCAACGTGTACACTGACAGACAATAGGGCTCTACCTTCTACAGCAGCATACAAATCACTTCAGAGCAATAAGAAGAGATGCCCCAATGAATAATGCATAATAAACAATAAAACTGACTGTTATTTACTGGAACCTACTGGGAATCAAAACAGGGAAAGAAACTCAGATTTTAGAACTACTTTTTCCCTCTTGTGGCTTAGAGACTCCCAAAATTTTGGACTCCCTAGAAAATAGTTTAATTAATTAAAAGAATATGAAATCTGGAATACCTTTCTAAATTAGGGTTTACTTGAATACAACGTAATGACCAAACACTGATGCTTGTCTTGTATATGAATCTAGTACCTGGATTCTTCTGAGGATGCCTTGGCAAAAGTAATAGAAAGCCTAGCCATTAACATGGGAGACTGCTTCCTCCTAAAAACTAAACACAAGGGGAAAGTGTAAAAACATGTTATTGGAGCTACGGGATGTACATATGATGATTAAAAAAGCAAGGTAGTACAAAAAAAGAGTGGAGAGGGATCCACCACGTAGTTCATCATTTTACCTAGGGCCAGGATTAGTTCTAGTTTAGCTACTTCTCACAGTTTTTCTCAAATGCTTTTAAAAGCCTTTAGTAATGGAGATTCCACAAGCCCCATGTGTCATGTTTCTCTACTTCTCTATTCTTGCACCTGGCCTGAATTTCCCTCTCTGAAATTGAAGACTGCTACATCCTCACTAGAATATTTATATTCTGCATCAGTATTTTACAATTCCTAGTAGCTGTCATGCCTTCATCTTCCTTTCTTTAGAGTGTACAAACTCAGTCTTTTCAGTGTTTCCTGTTCTCTCATGTTTTCTAGATTGCAAAGTATTTTTTGATGGTTCTCTCCTGATTCTCTTCAATTGGTCTATATTTTTCTTCAAGTATAGTACCTAAGCCTCACCACACTGATCCAGCACAACCCTCATCACTGCTCTGTAGAATGAGAAAGCTCTTTCATGCTTATTACATCTCACAGCAGTTTACATCATTTGGGAAAAAAAAACGAAATTCTTTTCCTCACAATTAACAGTGGCTAAATGACCATGGCCCTTAGTGAATTTTAGCTCCCCCCCCACACACACCCCCCTTTAAGTTTTCAAGAGCCATTCTGGCTTCCAACCTCACAGCACAAACAGTACTACTCAGATTGGCAAACCTCAATAAACACACTCAGCTGTTTGTTGCTGAAAGAGTTAATGAAAATGGAGAATTTTAACAGACAGACCCATTTTAAGCCACCAGCCAGCTTCAAACTGAAGCATCTCATATGACCTCTGACAACTGCACTATGGTCCATGCTAAAAAGGTAGAAGTATCCAGATCAAATATTAAGAGACAAGACAGTTATAGCAACTGTCTATAACTAGTAGGATAACTTTTCTGTATTAAAACAGATTTGGGTACCTTTGAGATGCTATAACCAGTATTTTCAAATAAGAAGGGTTTATCATGCTTTATAAAATAAAGTATGGATTGACTTATTAGCCCTTGCTTAATAATGACAATCACCAACTACAAAACATGCTTATACAAGCTACATACTCAACAGAATCAGATCCTTCTAACTCTATTCTATTTGATTAGCAGCAATTTTCCCTTCCTGCTAGTTATGCTTATGACAAAGCTAAAATAGATTTTATTGTTTCTCAATTTCTTTCTACTTGAATGATAGCTATGCTCCAGGAAAAACGTTAAATGCCAAAATGGCATTTATTTAATTTCTCTTTACTGAAACAGTTAACTCCAAGGTCATATTTAGGTCTTTGTTCCTTGGTGCTTATCCTTAATATTCTATTTAAAAGGACAAGCATACAGTTCTAATCTAAATCTCTATTATCCTTTTTGTTAGATGTTTACTTAGTTTGCCTACTCCAGCAAAACAAATTAAGTGTTGGGATTTTTTTGGTCTTCATGTTTTAACATGTTTTCCTGATTAAGTTTTTATGCTTTTATTCCAGTTACAGCTGTTAAAGACTGATGGAACCCTTAATGGCAGTTCACATTACACATGAAAATGTTCCACAAAAACACTGGACTCCTTTTAACTAGTTTCTGTTCCTTTTTAAGTCTCCATGTTCATCTGCATTTCCAAAGTAACATTCCTCAATTTATAGAACATTAAATAAGACTTTTTCCTTTGCATTAAAATAACCAAAGATCACATTGTGTCTGCCAGCTAGAAAGGGCAAACATTCAGGCACACTACGTACTTGATCATTTCTACATGCTACTTGCAGCACCCTACCCAGCATCAATTTTTTGCTGCTGTCCTAAAGCACTCAACTCTCCCTCTTGCACTCTGCAGGGCATGTAGGAAATCACCTTAAAAACTCTATATAGTGGCCAAGTGTTAGCATCTACAGTCCTTAACAGATCTCGCAATGATCACATAAGATGAAAACAAGGTAAAAGAAAAATTATGGTCATATGGTAATACAGTCATTACCCCAACATCATCCACTGATGTCCTGCAGGGACAGGACAGATCTGGCTATTTACCTCCTGCCTTTATTGACCACCTCATGGAAAACAGCATTAGTTTGCTCTCTGGTGCTTCATGCATCCCAGCAAAGTGATCATAATTGCATGTCTGCTGGCAGGAAACCAAACAGCAACAACAAATGGAGACAAAAAAGGGGCAAGAGAGTACATCACCGAGCACATGTGTGAGCAGATACAAGAATCTGGCCCAAATCCACAAAATTTTCCATGCTTTCACACAGGGCATTTCCAAAGCACGTTTATGATTGTTTATAACAACCCTGATCATTTTTTAGAATACCAAAACAAGCATAGTTCCTTTATTTATTATGAGGATTGCTGTTTCTTAATGTAACATTAATTCCTTTCCAGCAACTTCAATTTAATTTAAAGAAATCGTATCTATAGCAGACTAAGTTCTAGTAGAGAAAAACATCTCTGCATAGGGGCCAGTCAAACAATTTTAACTAGAAAGCTTACCATCAGAAGATGCAGTTTCACCTACGTTAAAATATTTCATAGGAATATGTTGAATGCAATAAAGTTTTTCATTTGGATAACATTCAAAAGTGTAAATAAAAGTAATGCATAATGTTTTACATGATCAAAGCCATCAAACAAGCAGCATTTTTTCAGTGGCTCTGTGAATTTCCACTCCAGTTGAAACTTATGAATTACCTGTATGCCTGGAATTGTGACTTCTCATTGGAAGAACTGCAGTGACAGAAGATGCACACTTACAACAATTAGGAAACAGACACAAACTAGTGCCACTCAGAGCAGCTAGTTTCTGCAAGCCAAACATTGGCTGCTAAAAGAAGTATTGTCCTGTCAGGTCTCTTTCCCAAAGTCCTCAGGTTTATCTGTGCAGGCCCTGGGGGCTGAATGGTACCCCAGCTCCTTGCAGAGAGGTAGGTGGGTATCAGAATTCACCTGGAGTAAGGTGAAGGGCAAAAATCTATTGGGAAGTGTTGGCTTTCATCTAACAATGCAGCACAGACTGTACAATAAATAAGTATGTTTTTAAGGCGCTTTTCACTGACTTTTTTAGTAGTTGGTTTGCAACAGCTGAAGGAATCCAGATCACCATCAATTCCAACTATTAAGGCTTGGTAACGCCAATTCATGACTCTGGAGAGACGAAAGCAAACTGTTACCTGAGTATTATCGAAACATTTACTGACTGATCCTGGGAGAACACGGTTATTTCCAATCAGTGTCAATCTCAAACAAAAATACATTAAGGCACCTATTGCACATTTTCATTCTTTCTTACAAACACCATGGAATTCTCTTTTACACACCACAAATTGTTTGCATGGCAAAACAATACAGTCATGTTACCCTCACTTAACTATTAACTATTCTTTCCTCATACTTTCTTGTCAATGACAACAACAAAAAACTATCAGAGGATCAGAGTACTTCCAATGAAAATAAAGGCAAACCCACTAATAATGTAATTTAAAGTACACAAAGCTGTGAACAGATTTCTGGCAAGTTTTGTGAGGGATTCCAAATCACTGTTTCTGAATCAAAACCTACCAAACAAATGCTAAAGCAGTATGACTAACCTAGCAGAAAATCTATGGTGCTTCTGACACTATCACACAGCTTTAATTATCTGAAGCACACTAATGCTAGAGTTTGAGTTAAAAGCTCAAGCTTTTGGAGTAACAACTACAGAAGCTGTACAGTCTCTTCTTTTTTCTAATACAGCCTGAGCTTCCATAAGGTGTATAGAGAGGTTCCTTAACTTCAAAGACAAGACACAGTCCAGGTGCATGACTGTTCAGGTTGTCAGCAGAGGCAAGACACTGGATGTTATTCATGCTGCTTTTTTGGTAATCAGTGTTTTTTCTTTCAATCTTCAAGACAAAAGAAGGTAAGAATGAATAGAGAAATGAGGACTTTAAATGACGGATGACTGTTCAATAAACTCCTACTGTTTACATTTAGTGAAAATGTAACAACGGAACTTAAAAATACTCAAAAACAAAGCACTGAGTATCTTAAGAAGGTGGGGGGACCACAGAAAGACTGTTAAACTGCATATATAGCCTTTGAAATTATGTACATACATAAATACCTGTATGTATCTGTACACACACAGACCTACACCAACATTCTTTTTTTTCCTTTCAGAAATAGTAGATATGCACATTTGTCAAATTGAGAAAGTACTATGGTAACTCATAGATGCAATGAGATTAGACAAAGTTGTCTAATCATTTCTATTGTCTAGCCTTACTGTATCTTTGAGTTTTCTAGTTTGTTGTCCAGTCAGTTTCATTTTTTGCAAGCATAAGACAAATCTTAGGAGCTGAGTAAATTTGCCACAAACATGTGATCATATATGGGATAATTTCATTTTTGGTTTTTCAGAAAAAAGGAAATACCCAGGTTAACACCTCCACTAAGTGCAAAACAACCACTAAACAGTAGCTTAGTTACTAAGTAACTTCTGAGGCACTTCTGATATGACTCACAGCTTGTGGGCAAAATTAAGACCACTCACTAGATGCAAGAAAGGCTAATAACTGTACAAAAGGCGAAATTAAAGATGATGAGAAAGGGGAGGGACTTCTTATTAAACCGTACTTCAGCAGTTCTGTGAAATTCTACTTTTTTTATTTGCCCATCCCTCCTGCTTGGTTCTGGTTCCCAAACTGATGGGGACCAAATAGAGAACAGAGAGATAATTTATGTTTCACAAATCAAAGAAAAATCCAATTATGTCTAACTAAAAGGAAAAAATGTTCAAAGCTGCAATATTTTATGCATAGACTTGTTATCCATATAAGCTCCAAAAGGCAAGTATCACATTGCATTACAGAGAAGAGAAAAGGTTAATTCTGAACTACAGGAAGGGCCAACATGTTAATTTACACCTACTTCCAACCCCCAAAAAGTACTGGTTCCCTGCCCTGAAGCTTTTAGACACCAAGCTAATCTCCTGATGGAAATACTTCAGCTGCCAAAGTCAAACACTGAATAATGTTCTTTTTAACAGCTTAAGCAGTAGTGAAATAGGACTTCACACCACTTCCACTAGTAGTGCAGCAAGTTATGTCCTCTCACAGCAAGCTGCCAGTAATCAAATACTATAAAGGGAAGTGAAGGAGGAGCTAGCCAAGGCTAAAAGAAAAAAAAGTTAAACTCCCTGAAGAGATGATCTGGTATCTTAGAAGTTGGTGGCATTATAAAACTCAGAGGGGTGATAAATCTTTTTTGCTTTGACTCCTCTCTAACTAATGGTCTTTTTCTTAGCAGCAAGGCCAATGAACACTAGGAAGTTTCCCTGCTAACCTTGTAGCCTACAGAAACTTCTCACTCCTTCTCATAATTTTTATTACATGTATGTCTTTTCTTCCTGGCATAACCTCCTCCTTTTCCCTTCCCTCTCTCCTCTCTGTTTTTTTCTTCACTTTGATCTTCTTTCCATATTTCTGGCAAATTTTCATCTCATATTTTAGAACTGCAGAATATAACAAAGAAGTAACACTGGGGTTTTTGCAAATTTTACAATAAGCAGACCTGGACTGCAGTAAAGTAACAGTAAAATGCACAGATAATCTCCTCAGAAGAGTACAAAAAATTGCCTTCTTTTGTAAGTTCTAAATTATGCCAATTTGTTCATTTTATGGTACACTTTGCTAGATGAGGAAAATCTCTGAAATAGAATTTGTAGTACTTCTGAGCTTTCCAAATCACTATATCCTATTGTCAATAAAAGACCGAATGTGTTGACTCTTTAAGAAGCTAAAAAGCAAAACGGTTTATATATCAATCTACATATTTCCATTCAAACCAGCTGAGAAAAATCTTGAGAGTGCTGGTTTCATTCTTAATCAAGCACAGGTGAACAAAGTAGATTGCGTGCACTATATCAGGAACTTTTTTCGATATTCATGAGATAATTAATAAGTATAAATCTGATTGAAGCCTAGTTTCCAAACTGAAAACCATCAAGAGGATTTCACAACTTAAGGAAAAAGAAATCCACAGTAGTAATTGTGGCTGAATACATGTACTATGATCCGATGTACATTCTTCATGATACACTGAAAACTGTGATTAAAATCAAAGGCTTGGCCCAACTCAGACAAACAAGAAGATAAAGCTGCTGAAGTATTAAAACAAAGAGGGTTTTTTCCCATTTCACAAGGTAATGCCTGTTTATTTGTAAGCGCACGCTAGAAGAAGTAACTGGTGATCAGAGAGGACATTTAAAAGTTTGCATTCTGTAAATTCAGCTTTTAACACAAATATCTAAATTCACTGACACATCCGATAACCTCAGGAAGAAAGGTCTGGATTTATCAAGGTAGCTCTTATTCCCCACAGGTACAGTCTGAAAATCACTTGGGGTCTTCTGTGGCCCCTGGTGCAATAACTGTGCCAACAGCAGAGGGAGCATTAAACTCATTGCCCATGGTAAAGTGTGGGAAGTGATACCCATGTTCCTATAATCCTTGTATGGGCAGGATATGCTCATTAGCCTTCTGGCAATCATCCTAGGAGGAGGACAACTCTAATTCCAAACCCAGGCAGATGGAGCTCGTTTAGCCCTGTAAGGCCTTCCATCTAAGAGAAGGACACTCTAATAAAACCTACGTCCTCAGGACTTCACTGCCAGCGTCCAAGCTTGCTAGGCCCTGGCAGATGAACCTTAGGACTAAAGGGTGGCTCCAGCTCTGCGCATGCTGTGTCTCACCTAAAAAAAATCCATTGCGCAGGCTCGAGGGTGCTATCCGCTATCCTCTTGTTATCAGCGCGCTTGGAAAAGGTGCTGATAAAAGGTGCATGGGTGGAGCCCTCCCTGGATCTTCATTTGTGAAGCCTAGCCCTACGCACTCTTATTCCCCAAGCCAACCTGTGCAACAGAGAACTGACAGTCTCCAGGGAAACAAAAATCCTCTCAACAGGTCCTGCCTGTATATATTTTATACATAGCACTTTGCATTATATGTACAGAAAAGCACAGATAGCTTTATAAGTGCTTTAAGGCTTTATTCAAATGTTACCTGCTGGTTTCTGTTTCTTTTCACTTTAAATCGCCAGTGTTTCACATGCATTTTCCCCTTCTGTTGTAATGTGTTTTCAGTCTTTCTTGTAAAATCTTATTTAGGATAATGCTATTTGCCAAGTTTGTTTTTATTAACCTATTTCAGATGTTCTCATTTCTTGACTGCATCAACCAATAACATTACTTTTCTTCAAAAGGCAGCCGTACATGCCAAACACTTATTATTTTAAATTAGAATAAGTAAAGTATCACAATGACTTTCATCTTTTTATCTTCTTCCTGGCTTGAAATGTTTTTATTTTTTAGATAAAGAGAACACATTTCCAAACATCGCATGTTTTTCATTTCAAAGACAACATAAAGTGTAACTTATCGGTGTTATTTTGGGGCTCCTTTAAATCAAATTCCCCTGCTTGGCAAACCCCATAATTTTTCATAAATGTCTGTTAAATTGTTTTCAGCTTTACTCGCAAAACTAAATAAATGTTAAAGCAGCCAAAAATGTAACATGCATTGTATAGCTAGGCAAGTAGTCTTACTTCAAGGTATATTCTCAATTAGATTTTGGCCTTAAGTTTGGTTATGTTTCAAAAAGAAAGCTGGGTAAGAGAATGCTACATGATAAAGTTCAGTATAAACAGGAGATATTCAGGGTCAGGTAAATTAAATTCAGAGGAAATTGAGATATAACACGCTTGGAATTTTTTTAAACACATTACCCTGTAGTGATCCTAAGACAGACATTTCCATGGGCACCTAACACAAGACCCAGAACACAAGGGCTATTAGAGTATAAACAGGAACAAAATTCATCAATCGATCTAACTGTATTGATCTTCCCAAGAAAACTCCACATTTTAAAAAAGGAATAGAACGAAAACTAGATCTGTCTTCATCTCCTGTCATTAGGTCTGCTTGAGGAACTGCAATGAAAGACCAAATGCAAAACATACTCCAGAAGGATTTACCATTCCTCTCAGCAATCCTGCCCCACACCTCTGTTTTTTTCAGCTGTATTGATAATGGGAATATATTCCCATCACTTGGTCTCCACACCACAGTTGAGCTGCACTTGGGATATCTCTGCTACCCCATAGCATACAAGGGAGCAATTAATTTGGAACAAAAAGGGTTTTTGATATTTGCAGCAAACCAGGCCTAGAGAGGAAGATCTTGTGATCCAAATCTTCACTGTTTAAAACTGTTGCAGGGTGTAACGAGTATCATCTCCAATGACATATTTAACGTGTGAAGATTTGCGAGCAAATGTATGAAAATACAAGGTGGCAGTTGCTTGATGGGGCTATTTCCCCAACAGCTCCTGATTAATTTGGCACATGGAAAAACCATGCATAAACTAGAACTAATTCCAGATGATACAAAGCTAAAACCACCAAATAGATCAGTTACCTTGCAACAAATTAGGCAACCGCATCCTTTGGAAGTGAGGTAAGAGAGAGTTACAGCTATAACAAAGACCTACTTTCCAGTCAATATGTTAATGGCTTTGCCAACTCAATCGGTACAAAAAAGGTGGTGAAAGATCTAATTAAAATCAGTATTAGATAAACACCTTTTGCTGACTTTTTTTCTACCTGTATCACTATACAGTGCTATTTTACAAATTGCTACTCACGTTTTTTTTTCCATTAGCATAGTTAACAGAGTGATTCCCACTGATGAGACACCTGTTCTGCAACCTCACTGCTGCCACAGCCTCAAATTTCCCTTCTCACCACTTGGATTCGTCAAACCAGTGAGAGAGAATTTCGTGGCTATCTTGGAGCAGTACACTGGCTCACTGGACAGAGAGCTATCACCCAGGGGGTGTACATGGCTTGGTTCTCCTCATCTTTCCCTGATCAATACAAGTCTCTGTCCTCTACTCAACCTCCAGTTTCCACAAAATTAGGAGCAGCCTAATTGTCTTTTAAAATTTCTAGCAAATTGGTTTTAAATTGTGTCGTTATAATTATTTGGAGGAATGAGACAGACAGACTGTGCGTCTTTATTTAACCCTCGTTTCCCTAGGAAACTGGTTCAGAAACAAAACAGAAAAATCCATTGCACTACCACCTCCAAACCCGCTGGAAAAAAAATCCTTCAAAAATAAGGACCTGAAAAGAAAATCCTGCAAAGGGTATTATGGGATATTGCCTTCTGTAGCACATCTAATGGCGTATTTAACAAAGCAGTGTTAAGTCTTTCACAGAATAGTGAAAACTACTACCAAGCAATAGTTCACCACTGGCACCTAAAGAAGTGTATCACTGCCAAACACACCACATCACTTCAGCTTGGCAAGAATATTTGATAGAAAGCCAAAGAGTAGTGGAAAAGGCTGTAAAGTTAACAAAGCACTTCCCAAAAGTACTGTTTTGTTTTTTTAAGCAAGTCTGCTAGTGCATGGGTGATGGATTTACTAAAGAAAAAAGTTTTTCTTGGCAAAAAAACCTGCTTTTCTTGCCTAGAGCAAATTTTCCTGTCACTCTCCAGAATCTGAACTCCTACTCCCTCGTTTCAGAAAAATGTGGCTAGATTCTGTTTTCAAGTGAAGAATTCCCACACAGTAATAATGATAGCATGCAAATGTATTGTTTAATATGGGTCATGGGAAAATGGCCACAAATTCAAACATCATTAGAATGGAATGACCAAAGCCAAACTATAATATATTTTTTAATCCTCTATTTTGCAATAAAATGGTATTATTGCAATTTTGTTTACAGAGAGTAGCAGAGCACTTCTCAAAATCTTTATAAGAAGGCATCCTTCTACCTTTATTTCTCAGTGCCGTTCTGCCAGAAGTGCTGCATCTACTGGAAATGAAAAGGCAAGAATCAGAGATACCTCACCTTCAAAGCTGCCAAAGATGATCTAAGTTATTACAATCTAATTCCAAAGTATTAAAAAAATGGGATAAAGAATGTTCTGTCCAACACAGACAGAACTCTTCCATGGTATGAACATGGTAATTAAAAAACATTGTGCTGACAATCCTAACATCTAAAGACTTTCCTTATCCCCTGGAGAGGATCCCTTTCAGGTTAGTGACCTCAAAAAATTAGTTTCATAAATGCAGATTCTTACTGATTAAATAGTAAAAATACAGGAGCAAATGAACAGGTCATTTTCTCAGTTCCTTTTACAAGGAATAGAAAATAAACTTTGCAGGTGGCACAGTGGTGTATGACGATGCATATTCACAGCCAGCATACAACAACAGAACCGTTCACTATTTTTCTTGTAGCCACTGCTAGCAGAGGCAATACCTCGGCAGTGAACCTCTGAAGGCATACAAAGCACACTGCCTCTGTGTCTTGGCTCATACTGTTTTCTCACTGTTCCTAATAATGCAACCCAAAGAGAAGTCACAAGCAACCCCACACGGCTCTAACTTGCAATCATATGACTGACCACACTCAAGACACTTTCACTTCTCTCCATTCCAAAGTGCATTCCGCAAAACAGAGAATCATTTCTAAGTCCTTTTAAGTCACGAAGGGCCAGACCTGCTACTGGCTTGTAATGAAATATCACTGATAAAACAGTCTGAGTTTTCACCAATAGTTCTGGAAGGGTTCCCTGGAAGTATCTGTTGATGAGCAGATCAAATATTCCCCAAAATTTACTATAAGAAAAAAAAATAAGTGACAAAACCTAGAAGTAGTGCAAGAGTGCAGCTTGAAAACAAAGTCTTAAAATTATATATAAAGTATTTTATTCAGTGAACATGTGGTGAAGAACAATGAAAATAATCCCACAGAATATGTACAATTTTATCTATTTGATTATTTGAAAGGCTTCATCAAGGCATTCAATCCAGCTGGAAAAATCAAGTAGAAGAAGAACTACAGAGAAAGACAGATGCTGCATCTGAGCTGCAAATTCTTAAGTAAATAAACAACAAAAACAAAACAAAACAAAAAAGCGATTCTGACACAGTTCCAAACTTTGAGACAATAACTTAACAAAAGATCATTTATTCTGTCACTCTCTCTTCATTCTTTTGTTTTGTGATTTGAGATAAAAGCAGATGCTAATTTTTTTTGCTTACTAATAATCTGTACAGTAATTGCTGGTGAATTAACCCATGCAATTTAGCACTATTTGTCAATTCTTCTATCATTCGTCATTAAGAAATTCAGGAAACAATTGTGCAAATAAAAGAACACCAATAGAGGGCTTAGCAACCAAGGAACTACAGCAGTAGACTGCTGTTTATTTGTATTTCACCAGCAACCATGTCTTGGCTTATCTCTAATTTTCTCAAAATTCCATCCATTTATTTGTAAACCTAATACCTCATTCTCTTTCAGATTTAAGGCCTTTTATCAATTCGTTTGGAAAAGCATGGCATCTTTAGGACTTCTCACATCCTTGACGTCTTTAATTTTTTATGTGCCACACAGCGTGCAAAAGCCTCTATTCTCAGAGTGAGATGAACTCTTTCAACTGATGACTGTTTAACACAGACAGGCAATATTTTTGCAGTTCTTAACTCACCTGATGACTGTCAAACTTGTCTTCTGTGTCTTGATCAAGAGCTGCAGCTCACAGCAAAGGCTTAATAAGACTCTCTTCCACTTGAAAGGCCTGTTTCTTTCAAGAAGAATCTCTAGCTAATCACTGCAAGTCTCAAGTTGAGAGGATGATTATTTGGGGGGAAAAGGAAAGGAAGGATGCTGGGAGTTCTTTACAATTTCAACTAAAGAGAGCTCCATCTATATGAAATAAGCAGGGTTTGCAAAAACCAATTTGCTGTAAAGTCTTTAACTTGTAGTTCCTGCAAGCTCCTGCAAGACCTTACCACAATGCATGTGTTACCATTTACCAGTAAGAGCCATACAAGTTAGCTACAGCTGCTGAGGAAGCATTTAACTCAGCTGCAATTTCTCATATGCCACCTCATATCTGGGAAACCCTAACACTGCTGCTGATCCTAAGCTTATCATACAGCACAGCATGTCACAAGTATCAAACCATGTACAAAAGCATGACTGCACAAAACCCAAGACTTTGTGGGGTATGCAAGTTATATCACAGAAAGCAAACTGCAATTCATGCAATAATTATGTCACCTGGACTCCTCTCTATGACTACAATAAGATGGATCCAAGTTATTTAGTGCTTAAACAGGGCTAAAATATACAACACATGCCAGGGTTTTGCCAAGATACCCAAACAAAAGCAAAGGAGCTAGCTTGGAAACTGGAAGCAAGACTAACACAGTGCCCAGCCAGGCACTTGTACAGACAGAAGACTTACTAGGCTACCTATCACCTGTGCACATACACACTGAAAACCAAAGCAGAAACAAAGGTATGATGTAGATAATGCACTATGATGGACACAGGATCAATGCCTCTCTATACAAAGTCAAGGTAAAGAAAATACAGGTCAGACATTCACACACAAAACCCTTCCAAATACCATAAGAAGACTAACCCAAAGAATAGTTAACACTTGAGACACAATCTTTAAGTTTTGCAAATCATATTATTTTGCTGAGTGCAATATTCATAACCTTAATTTAAATTGCAGTCATAATTATGTCTGTTGCTAAAGCAACAATTCTACCAATTTACAGAACTAGGCAAAGAAAATACGAAATCCTGCAGTTTCCATGCACAATAGACATGATAGATTTAAACTAACAAAATGTTCTCATGTTATTCTTCAGAAAAAGTTTAAATTGAATATTGATCTTTCATAGAAATGACAACATTTTAAAGTTTAAAGTATTCTTTCTCTGTTCAGCAATGAAGTAAGTCTAACACATTCAAGGGTGTTTTTTCATGTCATTCTCAGATTCAAAACTGGAAAAAGTTGTCATGAAAGACCAAAAGGGATCTGAATCCAGAAATATAAGTTGTCTTCTTCAGTACAAAATCATGTGCCTCCCCATGCACAATACCACTGATTTTATTCAGATAGAACTTGATAACAAATCTTGTCGGAATGACAGCCACAGTCCCTGTCGAGCTTCACTGATACCAACACAACAAAAAGACATCCCTCCAGCAATGGAAAGCTCCCAAAACATTGAAAACTCATACAGTGCCATGCCTTTTCTTCCTACTTAACAAGTGAAGCGATACGTTCCTCCATTTTTACTGTCATCCATCATCCTCAAGGTTTTTCCGTTTGTGTTCATCTACTCCTATCCCTTGATATTCTTTCCCTATTTTATCTGCTCTACTTTCTCTTGATGCCCCCTCCTTTCTGAAGACCTTGTCTCCTGTCCCCACTGTGCATGAGCACACACATCTATCCTGGCAACAAAATGAGCAGAGTATACGAAGTGACACACTGATACAGCCCTCTTAGGCTTCCAGCACAGAGAGATGCTGCTGTGAAGCCCCTTCTCCAAACACAAGGGAACACAGCAGTCAGCATCACAACAATGCCTGAGGTCTCCATGTCCATGACCTGAAACAGCACAGGTCCAGGCCAGGGTGGTTCTACTCCTCTGGAAAACATAGCAATAGGTGGCAGAGGCTGTCAGAGCAGTGCCCTTCCCTTCTGCACTCATTAGAAGTCACCTGGTCACATATTCCCTTAGGGAAGTAGCAGCAACAGCAACATGGTCCTGCTCCTAGAACTCCTGTCAGTTGTGCATGTGATCCTCTGCTGGGAGCGCATTGCATGGCTGAGTCACACTGTAATGGGGGAGAAGGGCTGTTGTTCAATGGAAGGATGTTGCGTGCAGTCTTGCTTTTGTTTCCCATTTCAGTGTGCAGCCTGCAGTCAGGGTGCATACCGCTCACGTTCTCCCCATGACTGTAGGTGCAGGGCCAAACGCCCAACCTGGGCTCTGCTGTTTAGTTTTTGCTCCAGTTAATCCTCTGGAGATGCTGGTCCACTGGGAAATGTTTCTGGTGCAGACCGCACCAGCACTCTATCACACTTTTTCCCCTATCTTTGTCCCTGCTCTAGTAGTTCCAGACCCCACTTTCCCTCCTTTGCTTTACACTTAGAACTTTTGGGCTGTGTTGGTCTTCTCTGGGAAAAAAGCTAGCAAAGGTGTTGCTTGAACTTCTTTTCTATCACTGTTTAGTTTAGCTGCAGCTGTGCCTTCCACTTCACTTTTTCAGCAGAGAAGCCTGAAGTGCCTGTGTCTTCTGGGGTGCGGCAGCAGGAAAGCTATGGCAAGGAGCCTGAGCAGGGATATTACAGCTCATCACAAGGCTGACAGACATTTTGATTGCTGCATTTTTTGTGGGAAAGAGCATGGAGGCAGTTTCTAGGACTGAAGGATTCTGGCTATGAAGATCCTTTGGAGCTTCGTATGAGCTGACATGTCAGCTGAGTGTTGACAGCCTATCAAGCAGCTGACAGGGCACGATCTTGCTCTGAATGGGGTGCTTCAGCCAAAAGCCTGGAAACAGGACTGCCAGGCCATTTCCTCTGCAAGCTTAAAGCAAAGGAGGGAAGGAATGGAAGCTTCCCAGGGAGAGGCAAACGCTTCCTTGTTGAGAACAGGAGAGAACTGATCTCCATACTGCAGGACTCAATCAGCCTGTACTAACCTCCTTCCCCTGTCCTTAGAAATCTCTCCTCTCCAAGCCAGGGAAACAGAAGGACAGACTTTATCACTCTTCCCCCTTTCTCAGTTCTCCCTCCTTTGTCTCTTCTCAGAAGAGCAGGGCACAAGATTTACATCATCCCTCCCTTTTCCTACATGATGTGCTGCTGCTTCTATTTTTCAGCTACACTTCTTAGCAAACAACTCAGTGCTAAGTCTGTTAGGTTTCCTGAGAGCCACTGAGGCACAGGCATCTGCCAACAGGAAGAAAAAGTCAAAATATGCATTGAGAGTCAGGGAAGAGGCAAAGAAACTATGTCCACCTAAAAGGGATAAATGGTCAAATATCACCAGGAAAAGAGTGAATCTCTTCAGTTCCAGACACTGAGTTCCTGCTGTGCCTGGCTGCAAGGGCAGTGTTAGGAACAATGTTTGGAAGACGGCATTGCAGACCTTTATCATGACTCTGTCCGCTGCAAATCTGCCCTCCCTCCCTAAACTGGTCGACTAACTAATAGGTACTGCAACCATGTGACTCCATAAGACAACAGCCACACCTCTGAGAGCAAGTTTGGACTCCCAAAATTTAATCCAGGGATGACAAATTCATGGCAGTTGCTTGTAACAACAGCAAGTTCTGACCCACCACAGCATCCTCAGTGCAGGGAGGCAACCACTAGCCTTTTCAGTTCAACCTTGTGCCCTACACCCATAGTACCCTCCAGTAGATGTAGGGCAAAGCACACAGAAGAGTTAAAAACCCAAGAAAGCCAAGCACAGTGAATGCATTACTCCTCTGACAAAAGTAGAGAGAAAGCAGGAGCATATCAACTCATCCAGAGTGCGCTCATACAGTAGCTGCCACAGCTGCAGGAAGATGCTGATCTTTTTTGCCACAGGAGAAAGCATCAGGCAGCAGGTGCAATGGCAGCATGTATGAAAGAGCAGAAACAGAAAACAAATCTGAACAGAAGTAGACTAGAAATCAGACTTGCTTCTTCATATGAAATGTCTTCACAAGTGTCACAGGCAGAGGCAATGACAACCTACATTCATCTGCGTAAGACAGTCATTGGGACAAAATGGCATCTCCTAGAGTGGCCCTCAGAAGGGCCTGTAAGCCAGAAAGCAAACGTTTTTCAGATACCTTTTCTTCAGGCTGCTCTGAAACATATGTAGTGTAATGTTCTGTGTGCTGGAAGACACCAACTTCCGTTCAAAGCAAATCCCTCAAAATTAATTCAATGCACTGTAATTTTCCCAGAAGTAACTGCTTCAACCCGGCTGTCTACTCCTCTTGCACCACACTACTGTCTTAAGATACACACTGCCAGTGCTGAGCTATGCAGACTCTTGGGTCAGACCCACCAAGATACTGTTCACAGGTTATGTGAAATACTTAAATGTGCACCTTGTTTCCATCACAACAAAGACTCTTCTTCATACAGAAAGATTAGAAAAATAAATGCAAACAGAAAAAATCCCACATAATCAAGGCACATCTACTCAGCATCTTCTCGTCAGTATGATTAAGAAAAGCTACTTCTCATAGTTAAGAGCAGTTGACAGCAACAATTCCTGTTTTCTCTCAAAGGGGGTATACTGCACTCAGGATTAACCAATTCCAAACCTTTCATTTGCATGAGATTTAGCCAAACACCACTACTTATTTAAAAAGGAAATGATTAAGAACTCCATTAAAATGGAAACATTGCATAGATTTTGTATATAATCTTTTATCTGGCTGATGGCAAGGAATTTGCAGCAATGAGTCATAAAAAGCCAAACAGACTACTACAGAGATGACTCCTAATGACTTCTCTCCCATAATAAAATCATGGAGCATTTATTATTCAAAGTTACAGGCCACTGTGTGATCTCCTGTTCCAGTTAAACACAGGGAAAGCTATGTTTCTGAGAAAACAGGATTAGGCCCCTGTGGGTTGAAAGATTTTCCCATTCCATCAGGAATGCCTGTCTACCAGCCTTGCAGACTGCCAAGTCTGGCTTCTTGGCTCCTGAACAGCATCAGGCAGATGAAAACCATGTTAAGACTGGAAAAATGTGCAAAGCCAGCAGCAAAAGAGAAGACAGCAACTCAGAAAGATCGTGTTCAATTCCTGAGTTGCTGATAGAAAGGAAAAGTTTCTTGGAAGTTCAGAGCTCTTTTTAGACAGATCTGTAACTATTTTTCCATGATGTGAGTGAATTACAATATTCATGCATGTGATGTATGGTAACTACATTAAGCTGGGCACACATCCATTGCCCAACTACATACGCAGGATCCATGTAGAAAAAGTGGTTAGTACATCACTAGATGTATTTGGGGTGAGATTCCATAAAAGCATGTAGAAGAAAATGATGTTTCCAACCACAAATTGAAAATACAGTTCTAAAACACATCATATATGTGCTTTTTAACATATCTGAGACTTTTAATACACATACCATATTGTATCTTATTTTTTCTTTCATTTGAAAGTACGTGAAAGGTATGGCTTTTCTGCGGGTGTAATTCTTAAGAAACGGGGTAGGAAATTTAATTCATAATACTGATCAGCTTCTTGCTTTATACTCAGTGAGAAGGGTATTTTGAAGGCCACGACTGCCACAGTCATCACAGGAATTTATATAAAAGCTCTTTGTACTTTCTGTTGTACAACAATTAAGCACAGCCATAAAGCAAAGCCTAAAAGACTGAATGTTCATATCTTCATGAATTACTCTTCCCAATAATGTAAGTGCATATATGAATCATACATGTGCTTACGTATTAGACATTACTTTTGTGCAGACACAGATATGCTTAGCTTATACACTGAAGACAGACTGTGAGCACACAGTCTACCAGAACAAGGATCGAGGTACAGTAATTATGTAAAGTAAAGCTTGTATTTAGAAACTAGAATATGTCTAACAGATTTTACTTACATTATGCATCCTTATTAAAAAGGCAACCATGTTAAAGAAGTTCAAATTATTCCTTAAAAGTCTTTAAACCAATTACGCTTATGATGTAATTTATGGCATTTATTAAATTACTAACATATGGAATGCTCCTTTTATGTCAAACTTCAAGTTTCCCAAGACACACAAATAAGTATTATAAACTGCTACAGGATGAACATTTCATTTTGCTGTGACTTACAGTGGCAAATCCTGAAAGGTTACATATTACTAGGGTATGTAATTCTCTTGCAACAGAAAGGAAGCCAAAAAAATTCATTTCATGTTCACATTAACATAGAGGACTGAAGCCTATATCCAAGCAAACCCCTTATATGCCATTTCTTTTTATCACATGCATATAAACAAAATTGAATGGGGCATGTGCATGGACAAAGCTTAAATGAAGGGGATGAATTCGTAGAATCTGGGCTACACAGAAGTAATCCATTGGATTCTTCTGCTCATCATCTTACTACTCCAAACCTGTTATATATTCATGTCCTCTGACACAATGTTTTAGTCTGTTGTACATGATATATATGCAGTCAGGTTCAAGGTCTCACATCACATTAGTAACAGTATTTTGCTGTGCTCTTTTTATTTAATCACTGCTGAGGTTAAAATGGTGGTAACACACCTGGTCAACTTGAAATACAACATTCAAATACTAATTTCATTTATGTTCTTTTGCTTACAGAAATGATAACAGAAAATTAAGTAACTTCACCAATGGGGAAACATTTGCTTTTACTAGTCTTAAATAATAGTACCTGCAAATGCAAGGTTATGGCATTTGTTCTTTTTTCAGATGGATGGTATCTTTCACAGAGAAGTGGGGATTTTTGTTTGGTTTTGGTGTGTGTTGTTGTTTTTTTTTTTCTAATTGAATAGTGAACAGAAACAGAAAGCAGAAGTCAGGCACAAATAACTGCTTAATGTAATATAAAAATTACCAACAGGAAGAGATGGCAAGCACTGAAGTCAACAACAAATACTATGTTCTGCAGCAAATAGAATTTCCTGATAAACATGCATTCATATACTACAGGAAACATGCCTCTTCTATCCTCATCTCACACACTTTTCAGTGTACAACACTTCCAAGTTACAATTAGACTACTTATTTCCTCATCCTGTGAGGAAAACTGAGGGGGTTTTATTAATTTAAGATTGCACACAACTAAAATTTAATCCCAAATTATGAATATGTCTATACTTAAATTTCTTTAACTATTGATTGTAATATAATAATTATATTATAAAGGTTCATTAACACATCGTGTCATTTATTAGAAAAAAAGCAATATAAAAATCAAAAGCCCAGCCATAGCAGCTGTAAGAAGATTGTAACAAATGTTTTTGAGCAGTATATCTGGTTCCAAAACATTATTGTACAGTAACTAGAAGCTTATAAGAACTTAATAGATACACTTTCAAATTTTATATATAATATATACATATATATGCATATATATATACACACACACATAATACAAAAAAATGTGTAGTAAATTTGTTATACTAGGAGTATTGTACTGATAAAATACATGTCCTTAGAAAACAACACTTAAAACACTCAAGCAAGAAATAGGGTGGAAATGTTGGAATGTAACTAATAACCTTACTTTTTGAGTGGTTTTTTTTTCATTTTGACTTTTTTTTACTGAAGAAAAATTCTTGACAATAAAGATAAAAAACATAGAATCATATACCCTTGTATTCATATTATAACTTAAGAACTTCTTTGGGATATGAGAAGAATTGCTACTTTTTATTCCGCCAGTCAAAACATCTGGATTTTAGTGGTTTTATAGCACAAACAGCTTGTTCAGAGCATAGCCTTTCCCCATTTAAAAAAATTTATACTCCCATTTCATTCTCATCACATGGCTAGCATATGTTTTTTGCCAATTTCGTTCAAGGCCAAAACCTGTCATAACTCATCAGGCCAATGAAATACTACAGGAACGTAAAGCAAAGAAAAAAAAAAAAGAGCCAATCAAGTCTGTAAAAAAAATAAAATCCCCTAAATACCAGAAAACTCTACACTATTCTGAGGAGAGGGGAAGAGACAACAATCAGATTCCTGGTTTCTCTCAGAAGGTCATCATAACTGAAAAGAGATGGAAGAAAAGAGATCGAGATCTCACTCAGGTTCCGTACAAAATGTCATTGAAAGTGAAATTTTTCAAAATAAGCAGATTAGATAAGAGTAGAGAAGGAATGCAGATTATTGAAATATTTCTCTTTCAAGCAAAATAACAAAACAAAACAGCTTGCCCCATCGAGTCACTGCTGAAAACATGGTTGCTTTAAATTTAGGCTATTCCATTTGTCAGCACACATTCTCCTCAGGTTCGCTCACCACCCTGTACTCGGCACTGGCAAGGCTGCGCTGCAAATACTGTGTTCAGCTTTGGACCACTCACTACAAGGAGGACATTGAGGTACTAGAGCATTTCCAAAGCGCAATGAAGCTGGTGAGGGGTCTAGAGAACAAGTCTTATGAGAAGCGGCTGAGGAAACTAGGGTGGTTTAGTCTGGAGACAAGGAGGCTGAGCAGAGAAATTTACTGTTCCCTACAACTACCTGAAAGGAGCTTGTAGTGAGGTGGGGCTTGGTCTCTTCTCCCCAGCAACAAATAATAAAATGCCCTCAAGTTGCAGCAGAGGGTGTTCTGGTTGGATATTGTAAAAATTTCTTCACTGAAAGAGTGGTTAAGCACTGGAACAGGCTCCCCAGGGAAGCAGTAGAGTTACCATCCCTGGAGGCTTTAAAAATATGTGTAGACATAGCATTTCGTAACATGGTTTTGGTGGGCATGGTGGTGGGCTAGCTGCTTGTGAAACTGCAGTTAAAAAATACACAACTGGAGGTGTGTACAGATCTGGAAGTGATCTCTTATTATCCGGGTATCAGATTTTAGAATACATGCAGTTCCAAACTGCAAATATGACCAGCATCCACTTTTAGGTCTAAAGTCAACAAAAGCTGCTTTTGCAGCACATGGAGAAACACTAAGGACTTATCTGTGTATTAGATCCCACTTGCAACATGGAGGTAATCACACCCTTCTCACCATTAAGATGAAACGCTTATGAGAGATACAGTCATCAGAGTAATAAATGTTGTATAGTAAGGGCTGCAGGGAAAAATTAGTACCTGTCTTCAGAGCCAGGCCCTCTAGTCTTGCAAATAAAGCCTAGAATACAATGAAACATTCTGAAGCCACTCATATTTTAACATGGCTTATTCTAAAAACCTAATGAAGCAGAAAACCTCTGGAAAAAATGATGTCAGGACATATACACACTGAAAGAAATAAACTGGATTCACAGAAGACATACTTCACAATCCAAATTGCTTTTTACACGGCTGTGATCATTTCATTTTTAGAAGCTTCTCAATCCACACAGACATAGGTAAAACACTCATTGTTAACTCTGGTTATCTGCAGAGGCTATTTCTGAGCAAAAATATAAATGAACCAGTGATGCCATCACCATTAAGAAAAACCTGAGATACTGTAATACTGTGTAATGCAATATGAGCCTTCAGCCAATGATATAAATAGGGAGGGAACGGCATAAACACAAGCTACTGCCCTGCCAATCCTGAGAGCACATAGTTCCAGGTGATACTAAGGAGGAAGAGTAGGAATAACAGCTACATCCTCTCCCCATCTGCCTATCCACCGGCATCTCCAGAGACTGGAGTGATGGGGATGCAATATGCCAAAGCAGAATTCAATGAGAACTAGACAGCTTACACTCTTTAGTGAGCCAAATTTGATAAAAGTACTTCTACTTACAGTCTCTTTAAAATTATGCCTCCAAAATCATAGTAAAACGATCTGCGATGAGTAAGAAAAAATACAACTATGCTTTACAATAAATCTATCCATTTAATCAGACTTGGAAAGTGTGGATTTAATTTTTTTCTCTGAGCTAGATATACCCTCTGTGCCCCAAGGCAAGTCACATTGCTATTGCATGTACTGGTTCTTCTTCCATACAGTGACAAAGATGAGAATCCCTGAGTTATCAGGAGAATGCACCCACTAAAGCTTATGAGGCAATCAGACAGAACAGTGATGAGCATCCCAGAAAACCTCACAGCACTGTGTCCTCAATATTAATTCATTTTCACTAATGACAGTGTACAGAACATCTCAGTAAAAGTTGTCAAACTATCAAAGGACATAAACAGTTCACTTTGAAATAAAAATACATAAACGTAGAAACAGCTGCAATACATAAACATGAAAAAATCCTCTCTCACTTGTGTGGTGCTCTCAATAACTGTAACTGCATCCCAATTAGTGGAACAAAACACGTAAGAATTCACAAGTGCAGGAGACAGGCACTAAGAAAAGTCTGCAAAGACAAAGTTTCTCAGCTACCCCACTGCCTACAAAAGCACACTCCTGTCCAACCACCTATTCCAAAACTCTACCTTTTTCCAAATTGAAGTTCACTTGCAGCAAGTTTTTAAAAAAAAACCCACAACAAATTCACATTACTCTGGGCTGAACATACTGAACTGCACTAGAGGTGTCATGTCAAGCAATTTACCAGCAGCTCTTTGTCTTACAGAGTGAGAGACACACTGCTTTGGCTTTTCCTGTGACCTTACTTTCAAAACAAGAGTAGCAGCAGCACAATACAGGGCAAAAGCACAGAGGCTTTACCTGGCATCCCGCCAGCTAGCTGTAACAGACTCTGGTACTGTGTTGTTTTATATATAGCAAGAAGCAGGTCTCAGCCTTCTGCTCAGGCTTCAGAATTCCAAATGGTGTGAGGAGTAATTGCCTGTAGAACAGGCTAATTTTGAAGTGAAAGAGAGGGCACAGGCCATGGTGTGAGCAATACTGGCAGAGATGCTTGATGTCAGTCAGAAAGGAAAGAAATGGGGTATCTGTGGATTGTCATGTGAATTAAAGCAAGACTATTTCAGATAGTAGAAAAAAATCAACAAGGTAAAAATTGCATGAAACTGGACCTTTACTCCTTTGATGTCTTACATCATCAGTGTCTCCCACTATCCTGTTTCTACCCACATGGGTACACACCTGCACATATTTGTAACCGCATAAAAGTTATTTAAGCTAAGTTAGTAAAACTGAAAATACTAACTTCAACCTCTGAAAATACTCCCAAGGGAGCACAGGGATCAGAAGGAGAGGAAGAAAAAAAAGAGTAGTAAAGTAAGTAACTTGACAGACGTGAATTGCTTTACCATATGAAACATCCATATTCAAGTACACAAACAAACAAAAAAAATAAAAAGGAAAAGAGAAGAGGGTAAAAGTCCCTACAACTGCTCTAAGGTTAAACATTCACAGAAAATTCTCAGTAAGATCTCTGCATTATGACTGAAGAGAAGGCATTTACTTAAAAAAAATGAAGACATTTAAAAAACTTAACTACTACTCAAAAAAATATTATGGCACAACTGACATGCTAATTTGAATAGGAAAAAAATCTGAAGAAAACTATTATGCACTTACTATCATTCAGTGTTGTGAAGTCCAGGAATTGATATTCATAGCAGACATCTATCTTGGTTTCTACCTGGGGCCTCTTCAAAGTTGAATAGATATTACCAGGTCGCTTCTCATCATGCTTCTCTAGTTTGTTCAATCCACAACCCATTTCAGCAGCTCCTGATACAAAGAGGAACACAAAGGGAAAATGCATAAACATCATTCATTTTGGTTTTTTCCTTCCAGTTTCGTGCACCACACTAGAACACTATGGTGATTTTTAGTTTTTAAGCAAAAGCTACCTACAAACTATATGAAATAGTATAATTAAATAAATGCTCAGATAGTAACTGAAGTATACACCACTCATATCAACCCTGAGGCATTCTATTATTTTACTGGAAAACTGACAGGTTAATCTATGTATTTTACATCTTTCAAATGTATTCAATAGTATACTCTGGAAGATACATATTTCTTTATAAAAAGTGGCTGAAAAGAGAAAAGTGACTAATACAAGGGCTGACAATTTTTGTATATGCAGTTACTATGAGAGCAGACAGTATTATCTTTTACACAGATCTCTGTAACAAATTAATATCTAGACTTGTAATTCAATGGAAAACGAATGTAGAGAACTACAAACATTTAGAAAACTACCTCACTTCCTTCCACCTCATTTTTTTCAGGTAAACCACAGAAAATAATGGCACTTTATAGAAGAGACACACAACCACAAGACTAGATAAATCTAGTTCTCTTTAATAAGTTGCCAGTTCACAACATTTTAAAGGATTACTACTGACAACCACTTCTGCTACACAGTAAATGTTTCTCAATATCCTGCACATTACGGCTCATCTGAGTACTAATGATTGGAAAATTGCTTGCTGAAAATATTCAGATGAACCAAATCCTCTCACTCCTCTTCAACAACACTGGTCAGACTGAGGCAAATTATTTCAACCAGCAGCGAGTATGAAAATATAAAGACACACCAGCTAGGCACATGAGGATTTTTTTTACAACCCACCCAATTTCTGTGCTTTCACCTACATGATGAAATTCAAGCTTCGTGGCTGGGGACTGGAGCCCAGTGACAAAGAGAGGCTTCCAAGGGCCACACTGGACTCTTTAAGGCACAGTAAATACACTGCGAGAAGCATCACAAAGATTGGTGTTTCAGCCTCCCTGCAAGCAACAAGCACCTGAAAAACTTCAGTCACAGACTAGGGCTGCCTTTGCTTTGACAGTTAATAAACCTAAAACAGTGAATGAAGAACTAGTTCAGGTTCCCTGTCTCCAAACAGGTGCTTGTAAGCTTATGTCACAGCCCCATTCCCCAAATGGTTAGAAAGTCAGTCAAATTTCCAGCCCCAGTGTATTTGTAATCTACTGGTAGATACTTGCATATTACAGTCTACTTGCATATTACAGTCTGCTTTAGCCTTTGAATTTTTGTCCCTCTCTCACATTTCCCTGTAAAATAATTTTTATTACTAGTTACCAGTAGTACTATCACCAGTGCTAGTTTATAGGATAAATGTGTTCAAGTCCTTTCATGCCACTTACAAGATGACATCTCTGCTGCCTTCATCACCCTACTCACACTTGCACTGTTCCTGTTTTCATTTCTCTACATGAACACAGGTGACAACATGCTCAAAATGAGAATCTAACAAGGTCCATTAAAATAACATTGATGCTTCCTGGTCTTTACTGCAAATACCATGCCAACTACAGCTAAAATCATCATTCACAGCTGAATCACATTCACACTCTGCCATCAGCTTCCCAGTAGACAAAAAACCCATTTCTCTTTATTTTTATTCAATATATCTAATCAAGGTGTTTCCAACTTATCCCAAATAACTTTGCTCTACTCTTTTGCATTCCTACTTAGTAATAACCTCATCCTGCTCTCCTGCACCCCTGGAAGAGCTTGATGTCCTTCCAGGCTTAGCAATGCTGCCCACCTTCACATCATCTGCTAAGTCCATAAGTGTACGTTCTACATCTTACTGCAAAGTCACTAATAAATATATGAAAATAGGAATGACCAACACATCAAACCTCAAAAAATAAACACAACCAAAAAACTACAGTAAATATTTGATCATAACTGGAAACATAAAAAAAAATCTAGAAAGAACTGCGGCATCAAGAAAAATGGATGATGTGTCATACATGTTACTAAACTTTAAAAATTTGGTGGACTCATTCCCTGCTTATTTTGAGAAGAAATTAAAAGCTACTTCATTTTAACAATTTCTACAAATGAAAGCTAGCTTTGGGGATTTTTATTTTTTTCTTTTGGCATTTAAGGTTAAAAATCCTCAGGATATTTTTCTGTTCCCAACATAATACTTTCTACCTTTTTTTTTTTTGTAATGATTACTACTACCATAAAGAAAAGGATTATTCTTTCATATGTACCACAGCTTCTTTCTTTTGCCCATGCAATATGATTAACTTAAGCCTAAGATGTTATTTATTTTAATATATAAATGCATATTGCATATTAACACACCTAACAAGATACTACGTGTATTTCCATGGACAGTAATGGAGCAAATCTAGCAATGTAATTGTACTGTAACGTACCGTAGCATAAGGAATTAAAATAGCAGTAAACTGTTAGCAAGTATATCAAATTTCCTGCATTCCATTTAAGCAATGGTCCAGTAATTCTTAAACATGATAAGTACACAGTATGGTATTTTGTAATGGGGAAAAAATCCATTTCAGAGGTCATTAAGCCACAGTGCCTGCAATCCTTAGTTATACAATGAGTCTGAAATCCACAGGACTCTTCAGACAGTGATGGCTGCAGAAGGATGCCCTAGGGTCTTAGCATTTCACATCATGGAGAGTTTTGCATTCTTTCCTAAATTGAGGTGAAAGTGCTAGAAAATACAAGCCTGCTCTTCCAGTGGCAGCCACTGACACTCTCCTGTGTCTTCTCTAGCAAACATTTCCTCACCCCTTTTGAGAAAACCAGTTTACCCTCACTGCCCATATGAGTAGTGATCTCTGCAAACTGTGCCAATACACAAACCATTCAGCATGGATACCTGCCCACTTGGGACTGAACTAAAACCACACATTTTGTGTATTAATTCAGAGTCACTGCTTACCAGAAGACTGATTTTCACCCTCCTGCTGCTTGGCTAAAACTTCAGTTATTACTGTTGAGGATAAATACTTCCTCACTAATTCTTTTAAGTATAGACAATGATACTTGTTACTGAAGCACACATATGGAAAAGGATGTTTTCACTTGAATAAAAATTAAGGATGGGTAGAAAAAGACCTAAGTTACACAACATCACAATCTTTTCCACAGTAGTTAGCTTGCAAGTGCTGCAGCAGTAGAAAATAAATCTTAAGAAATAAAGTTCCTACTTTAATACAGGAGTCAAAGTATTAAAAGAATTCCAGAGATGTATGAACACTTAAAAGTTTTCTGAAAGATACTGAAGATGTGTACAACAAGTAATCACTGGATCACCAAATTCTATTCAATGTTATCCCACACATTTCTTACTGGGACAGCTTGCTTTATCACCTTCCAAAGACATTAGTTATTAACATTAGTTATTACCCTCTCCTATCCTGTCTTTTGCAGCTAAGTTTGTGCTATTCAGAGTCTTTCCACCCTTGTGTGAAAACATCTCCTTGCTTTTCAGTTACAAATTTAGTTGTCAACAGGGCATTACTGACCTTCTAAATTTTCTACACTGAAGTTATGACAGTACTGTAAGAAATGTTCATCACCAATGCATTCAAAGTAATCTAAATCTACTTCAAAGCCCTTTTTCAACAAGTACTTTTTTTGCTGCAAGGGATGCTTAAGGTTACTGTACTACATGTATTTATCCTGACTTTCTATATCTACATGCAAATTCTATTTTTTATTCAGTATTGAAACAAAATATTATAACCAATATTCACTTTAGTATATTAAAAAACAACTCTTCAAAAGCACAGCCAAATTTTAAGTATTTTTTGCTCTGCAGTAGGTTCTAAGAAAAAGTTTTAATTAATGCAAAATTAGTTATCAACTAACTATAGGTTCCATACTCGTACCTTGAGTGAGAGTAGAAGTAACATCTAATGTAGAATATTAAATATTAAAATTAAGATGTAGCTATGGGCTGTCATAGCTACACATGCTGGAAAAACTAACTCCCACAAACTCATTTATATTGTAAATTAATCTTACACGTGCTCTATGATCTTAAAAATCTCTAAAATTGTTCTTGTGTTCAACCACATGAACCAAAACCAAAACCTAACATCAGATTTTGGGGTTTTATAGTCTGTATCTCATTTTAATTTTGCAAAACATCAAAAACGGAAGCTGTGATGAGTTGCGGGACAACAGCAAAGTAAAGTACTACAGTAAAGTAATGCATAGCTTGTCTTGTGAATGACAGCAAAGGTCTCCACTGGTTAGGAAACAAGCAGGAAACTGAGTTCAAACACTTAACACAGAATTTGCACATCCCAAGCAAACATCCAACTTGCAAGCCACAGAGTAAGTTTTTTTGCCGCCACCTCCTCTTCCTCATTACTGTCCATCATGTGTTTTAGGACTAGAGGAGCTCTGGGGAGCATCTAGAAGCACAGGACAGAAACTCACCCCAGCATGCCAAATGACTACCCTTTGCCATCAACAAAAACAAACAAATTGAACTCAGCAAGAGAAAAAACAACAACAAAACAAACAAAAAACCCAACAGTATTTCCATTTCTAAGCACCTCTGTGAGTCATCAAAACAACTGTATCTTGAATATAGGAATTTTGAGATCTGCCAAGTTTTCAGCTCATCATCTTTGAACCTAAGCTTTGGTAAAATACCCTCTGCAGCTTGGTTTTGCTTTCTCACTTTACCAACTTGTGTTCAAAATACATGAAATACAAGTTCAGAATTGGCAAAGAACAACGAGTGTAAAATCGCGTTCTGCCTAACAACTTATTTTCTTGTCAATAGTGGTTCAGGCCCCAGGATTCCTTTTCAGCAGTAAAAGAGCACAAAGAAGAGAAGGAGAAAAAAAAAATCTTGCCTTCTGTCTGATTTTCTGTTTAGAATTTGAGGAACAAATGGAACTAATTTTCTGATGTATTGCCCTCTCCTTTCATGGAGCTCCATAACAATTTATCTCCAAGGAATAATAATAGAAATTATACTGAAACATAACACAACCACACGGCTAATGGAAGCTTGAATAGATTACCAGACTAAGTAATTTAAGAGATTTTTATCAACTAAGTATATATTGGCTAAACAGTTTATTTCAACTACATCCATATTACAGAAAGCACTGTGTCAATGGTTACTTACAGGGATGATTTGAAAAGAATTTATTTAAAAGAATTGTTGAGACTTATAATACTGAAGTCAACTGCTAAGTATAAGCTGAATATTCTAATACATGTGTAAGTGCAATATCCTGGAGAGAAAAATGTAAAAGAAAACATGACGTGCAGGCAAATTATGCTACTGTCAGCTTGTTTTTACATGTTAATTAGAGAGAACAAGCTTACTTCCAGTGACATCTTTTAAATGTTTTAGTCCAGAACTAGTGACCTTATTTTGTAAGCTTTAATATGAATTAATTTAATTTTTATTATACATATCATAAGTTACTGTTGAAGTTCTCTTCACAAAGTTATGTAATACAGTGTTCTTACTGACAAGTGCAGCAGCCGAGAAACAAGATAACTATAATGTATTAATAGGTTTTCTCTCTAGATTTTGATTAAGTCTTTTCATCCTGGTTCTTCCTTCTGTGGGTAATATTTAGCTACCTCACAGTCATGCTAGAAAGCTTTTACAAATAATTACAGGACTTCACATCTGTAGTGCACTAATGAAACACACTTATTTTCTTCAATCCTCACTCCTGTAATCCTGACCTTTCCATTTTCAAAATAATAAGCACTTCATACTCAGCTCAGTTCACTTGCTGGCATGTCATCACTTACTTCTTGCATCCTTCCCAGCCTACAAAACACCAAAGTATTTAGTCCCCCATTTAGCTCTAAACAAACCCTGAGAGAGCTTGAAAATTATGGTCGAGTCCCTTTTCTAGCACAGTTAAGCTATGAAGCAGAAAAGAAGTAACAAGGCAAAATAACATCAGGCAGAGCCACATAACCAAAGCAGAGAATTAAAAACATCAGACTTGACAAACTGGATGTGCAGGTAAACAAAGAAAGGAAAATAGTATGCTAGGGTGATCCTTTCTAGGTTTCCAGAATAGAGCCATGTTCCTGACATGTCCCCATCTTCCCTGCTCTGGTTTACCATTGTATAGGGTTTTTGTGAGATTACATCATTAAGAGAGGAATTCTGTATTAAGAGATACCTACTTGGTCTTGTTTGAAGAGTTTTACCACACAGGTAAAACTATGTAAGCATATATTCAATAAACAATGCAATAATCTTTATTTGTGGGGAAAAATCAGTTGTTAGTAACTAATGTTTACCAAATAATTTAAAAGATTCTCACAGACTCATTTTGAAAATGAAAAGAACAATTACAGTCCTATACATTACTGGATGTCACAACTGACCTATTTTTTCACTGTACACCTATCAATTTGACTAGTACTATCAGGATTTTAGACTTGCAGCTGGTAACTAAATCTCTGGTTTTGGGATACTGGTGAAAGAATAATCCCAGATTCACTCTTTATGATTGATTTTATTTATATTAAATGATAGAGTAACCTAAGTAATCTAAAATTAAGGTTTTCAATTTCAAAAGGTAACTCTCAAAAATTAAGAGAACTCATTAGTAAGATGAAAAGGAATAAAAAGTTTGAAGACATGAACATAGGAAGGTCTGGAACATGTTTAACTACAATCTGAATACCTGCAGAATTTGTATCCAAACAAGAGAAATCGTAAGAAGGTTTCCAGACACGGTGATATGAATTATCTAATGAACAAGGAAAGGTAGTAAGCAGAAAGCTTTCAAGGGACAGGGAAAAAATCAGCAGACAAAATTACAGTTTCAGATCAAGAAAGTCCAGCATAAAATAAATGTGCCAAAAGTCAAGCCCAGTTAGAGAGGCCAAAAATACCACAACTAAACAGAAGCAGAACGTTAAGCGGGAGGACTAACCTGGACTCATACCAAGAATTCTGGAAGACTTGTCATGATGAACTGCAGATCCAGTTGCTAGAATTAAAAACCAAAGTACTGCACCGGGTTTGGTACCATCTCCCTGGGAGACAAGAAAATATACTGCCTACACAAGTAAAGGAGGAAAACATAATTTATCCAGTTAAGACCACTGGTAGTCTGGCCTCAAGAGTTTACTAAGCTTTAGGAAAAAAACGAAGTCATACACAGAAAAACACGATACGGATTCAGTAAAGTTAGAACAGACCACCCTGACAGGTATTGTACACACAAGTCACAAAGAAAGCACAGCCCTAGCATGTAGCATGTCAAATAATACATCACTGTGATAATGTGATTTCAACAGAGTATTATTAGGCGCTATTGTTTTCATTACAGTGTCCACAACACTAGTCCTGGACTCAACTCTGCTGCCCTACATGACACACACTCTCCTCTGTGCTGTCCCTCGGCCTGTAGATTGGCAGGCTACCTCTGCAGGCTCGCTGCCTGCCACTAGCTGCACTTAACCCTCTCTAAGGAAACAAGGTTGGTTTGTATGTGTGTCCACACGGGCGAGGGGTGAGAGGACAAAGCAAACAGGAGCAGAGAGAACTGGTAGAGGAATCAGGCAAGTGTTGTGCTAGTGTTGGGGAGTAATCTGAGGAATCTGAGCTTGGTGGGAGACCCTTGCTTCTCACCCCACTCACATCACCCTATAACACTCATCCAAGAAGTTAATGTTTAGTTATATTATGATGCTTGTCTTTCAGTACAAAGGATTCAGATGGTACCACATACTTTGACCAGAAATACCCTGCATAAAAGTATTTTGTGAAGATAAGGAAGTGTTAATGTCACTAGATATTTCTCCTAAAATACCCACAGCTGTAAATCTCAAGCAAGATGCCTTCACATGAAGACAGGAGACTACTGAGATGGCTAAGAAGAACTACTCAAGAATTTAAGGGGTAACTGTATCAGTTAATATTTATTGTACAGCAAATTAAAGAATGAACAGACATAAGCAACACATATAGGAATGTTAGATATGAATCTAACTTTCCTTTAAAGTTAATCCCACATCACTCTGAACCCACAGAAAACATGCATGAAAAACAGATGCCTACTGCAATGTATTCACAGTAGGTTCAAGGATGGTCATATAGAGTCATAGAATCATTTTGGTTGAAAGAGACCTTTAAGATCATCAAGACCACAGCAAAACACAAAGCTAGACAGACATGACAGACCCATGCATACTGTCTTTTGCTAGTTTGCCATGGAGTAAAACCCTACCCAATCAATTTGAGTTAAAAGGTAAAGTGGACTGCTGGAGCCAGGTGTGAAGCTGTGGAATCTCACATGAAGTTGGGGAATGGAATAATAGTTATTTCATTAATTACTTATTTTAAATACAGACTTAGCCAATTTTGATTTTTATTCTTCAAAAGGCTGTGGCTCCAATTTTTCAGCTTTTTCACCACAGATCCTAAGGCTACTTCATTATATTCAATATGGTATCTGTGTTTCTCAGTACCACAGCTCAGAACTCCCCTAGGTATTTAATCACAGCTGTATATACTCATTCTGTGCTACATTCTCACTCTCAGACCAGGAGAATGCCAGCATTCAAGCAGTGGAAAGCCCCTTCTCTAATGTAACTAAATTGAGGTTAAGTTAGATTCCTAAAATAACTTCAGTCTGAGACTTTTTTTTCTTAAAAAAAACCCCCACAAAACAGAAATTAAATACACAAATGTGACCACTAGTATTGTGAAAAAGAGAGTTACTACCAGTAACTTGTTATTCAATTTGTTATTCAATACCAGAAACTGAAATGGATTGGATTCATTAAAAATAAACATAAAATCAGATGTACGGAAATATTTCCCCTTGTAAACTAGAGATCAGCTATGTCCTGAAAACGTCAGTTATTCTCCTATTACATTAAAAAAACCCCACCAACATAATTTGTTTTTACAGGAATAAAAATATAAGCAGTATACAATAATACTGTAGCTTATAAACTGTGGAAACTGTAGCTGAAAACATTAAAGAACGTCTTGTCAGGTACAGTTACATTTTTATTACCTTACATTCATCAATCACTTCAGTATATCAGTCACTCCCCGCCGAGGCGACTCCAGCACTGCTCCCTGTCCTGCCACACAGCAGCCTCTGGTTCAGCCTGTCTCCCTGGTCCGACCTGGCAGCGCCCTGGAGCGAGGCAAGCTCAATTGCAATGAAGAACAACTGTCTCCCATTAAGTATCTGACCAAGTTGGAAGTCAGAGAACAGCTCTAAAAGTCCATCCAACTAAACGCCCCTTTCCCAGAAATACATAGGCAGGAAGAAGTAGTTGCTCTGACAAAAAGTCAGATAAACCACAGAAGAGAGAGATGTATTTAATTCTCAGATACACAACTGCTGACCCGCACTACCTCTCCTTACATTGCAATTAAAATGTAGCGAAACAGTATCGCGGACTTAAAAAGGCAGTATCTAGTCCAGCCACTGAAAACCACAGACCCAGCTAGCCAGACGACAGCATGCAGCAGTTACCGCCGTTCCCAGGTGCCCGGCATGTTCCGAGCGGCGCCAGGCTGGGCGCGCAAGCAGGCAGGCACCCCCAGCTCCCCGCCCCGGTTCCTTTCAGTGCTCTCCTCTTTTCCTGGCTCTGCCTCACCGCGGCGTTGGCTAGACGAAGAACCCCACTGGCTAGAGGCGATTTTCAGCAGTGTCAATCTCCGGTCCCCGCAAGCGCCCCGGCGGCCGGAGCACCGGAGTCTCTTCACCGTCTGACAGGACGACGACGCCCGCCGGCCCCACCGCCTTCTCCGGGCCTAACTGCCAGCACCGGCGAGCTCCGCAACGGCCCCTCGACAAACAGCAGGACCGACGCGGGCGGGACTGCCGCTCCCCTCAGAGCAGCGGTTTACCGGCGCTGCACAAACCAAAATCCGCCTGGGAAGAGGGCGGGAGGGAATGCCTCGCCCCCGCGCCCGCCTCCAGCAGCTCTTCCAGGGCTGTGCACGCCGGCCAGCCCAGGCCTCGCTCCCAACTTCAGGAGCTAGAAGATCACGACGAGTCAAAGCCTCGGATCAGCTTTCCCCCCTCTGCCGCGCCTACCCTATCCAGCAGTAACCCCCGACCAGCCCCAGACCCACCTCCCACCCCCTAGTCAAGTTTGCCCGCCGAGCCGGGCGGGTGTGCGGCAGTACCTGGGACGGGGGGCGGGCGAAGCGCTGCCCAGCGGTGCTAAAGGATGCCCAGCGGGCGGAGACGGCCAGCCTCACTGACAGTGCTTCCTCCTTCTCCCGCTGCCGCCCGCCGTGCTCCGGGGCGCTCCCCCCGTCTTGGCTCCGCGACGGGGAGGTGCCGCGGCAGCGCGCGCCGCCACACGGCCCCGCTACTCGGCTGAAAGTTTGTGCCGCGCACCCCAAGGACAGCGGCACAAAGCTGGGAGACACCTCCGCGGCAACAGCAGGCGGCTCCGCTCCGCGCCAAGCCCCGCCAGCCTGAAGCCGCGGTCACTTCCTCTTCCTTCAAGCTGCGGGACCAGAGCCCCGCGCCCCCCAACAGCGGCTCCGATGCAGGGACGGGGCAGCAGCGCTTCCCGCCCCCTCACACGGCCCGAAGGTGGATTGCTCCCCGCGCCGGCCAGGGCTGGAAGTACCTCAAGCAGTGCCCGCCTCAGCCGTGCTACGGCTTTGCTCCGTTTCCCTCCGCCCCTGGCCAGTAAGGACCCTGCCTCGGTGCATTTAGTCCCACACCGTCGAGCCAGACCTAGGCTCACTACGCAGGAACCAGCTTCGTTATGCCCAGAGGCTGAACATCTCCTTTCAGTGTGCTGGTTCTCTTATTCTCCCTCGGATGGCATCAAGCCCTCTTTTCTCCAGTCAAGTAAGTTCAGTTACCTCAGCCTCTCCTTACAGAACATGTACTCCAGCTCTGGCCTTGGTGGCCCTCCACTGAGCTTGTCCCCAGCTTGTCATACAACTTGGTCAGAGTCAGTGAAGGAGGAATGACACACCTCAACACAGTATGTGGTCTAGAAGAACCCTAATGAGTGTCAAATAGAAGAGGATAATCACTTTTTCCAAGCTACTGGCATGCTGTCTGTATCTTTGTTGGCTATGGTCATCTTGCTGGCTACTACTGTCTCACAGCTGCTGCCCAACATGCAGTCCCCAGTCTCAATCAGTGCAAGGTGCCCTCCCTCCCAATGTTTTTCCTTGCTAAATTCCAAAGTTCATGCTGGCCTGTTCTCAAGCCTGCTCAGGTCCTTCTGGACAGCGCCCCAGTATACCATCAGGTACAGATATGGCAACAATATTCCCATCATCACCTCCAGGTCCTTGAAAAAGGCCTCCACTTGCTACTGCCTTTGAGGTAAAGTGCAACCCATTAAACTGCAACTATTTGAGCCCAACCACACACTGAGCTTTTCACCCACCCAAAGTCCACCCACCCAGACTTCAAAATCCTAGGCACATACAAAAATAGCACAGCAGCCAGTGCCAAGCACCTTACTGAAGTTGCTATGGCATCCACTACCATCCCCATGCCTACAAATGCAGCCATTTTCTCATAGAAGGCAAACAGTTGCTGAGGCATGATGGCGCCCTTTCCAGACATGTGAAATACACATTCTCAGGGACTGATTTCCTTATGGTTCCCCATATTGTCCTCCTGGACTTTTCTGAAAATGGGTGCAGCATTTGCCTTGCTTTACTTGTTGTGGACCCTCCTCACTCCACTCTAAAAACTACAGAGAGCAGCTGCTCTCGAGGCATCAGCCAGCCCTTCACAGCACCCTCAGACACAGCCCAGCAGCTAGTCAGAGAGTCATACAGAAGAATTTCTGTCTTGATCATCATTCATTGCTAGTAGTTCTTCACTTGTTTGAATTTTGCCTCTAAACACACAGATCATGAAGATTGAGGCAAAGGCAGTTCAGGTACATCAGCCTTACCTGTGTTCACATTCAAAAACAGGCCTATATGACCCTGTTCAGCCTCTTTCTGCTAACAGTTTTGTGAGAGCAACATGAGATTGCACAAGCCCTTGTGTGCCTCAGCATCATCCCTATGTGCCTTGGCAATATTTCTAGTAATTCCTTCGCCATAACTTGTTCTTGCTTCCACCATGATAGCTTTGCAAGGAAATTCAGTCAGGTGTTCCCCATTTAGCCTAGCTAGTATCCCAACTCATCACTTTATTTTCCTATTTGGATGTGCCACCCTTACATAGGGAAAATGTTCCCCTGAAAAACCTGCCAGCTTTCCCCTTACCCTTTCAGAGTTGCCTCCCATTAGCATCCCATTTACCAGTTCCCCAAATAAGCCAAAGTTTGCTTTCTGAAGTCCAAGGACTTGTCTTCCTTGCTCCCTTCAGGATCTTGAGCCCCACTGTTATAATCATGACAACAGCTGGGGTTGTTATCACATTTGTCAACAATTCTTCATTGTTAGTGGACATCCATTTGTGCAATATCCCTGGTTGGCCCATTCAGTGCTTCTACCAAGAAAGGTTCCTGAAACCTGATTTGGTAAGATATGAGCTAGAACTTGTTCTGACTGTCACAGGTATTTCATGTAATACTCTTAAGAGGTGACATTCTTCCCATGAGAAATCTGATGACCAGACACTTCAGTGTTTATATATATATATATATATACACACACGTGTGTATACACACACATACCCTCAGTACAATAAACTACTGCCAAAGACAAGTGACTTGGAAATTAATATACTAAAATACTGCTCTAACAACCATTTAAACTACTGAAAAACCTTATTGCTTTAATCAATAGCAGGATATTGCCCCTAGACACTTCATTAGGGAATACCAGTTTACCTTAGGAGTTAAAAAGTGCTTTGATATATTTTATTTCTGTTTCTAGCCAGTGTAATATCTCTGGTAAATCCACACATTTAGCAGTGCAGATCTGTACAACCTCCTGTATCCCAAGCAGGAGTGATCACGTTTTCCATTTGCACTTTGTAGTGCTGTGTACAGCTGGATAAAGCAAGTTTAGTGTAGGTGTAAATTGCTACTGGTAGGGCATTGAAGAATTCTGCTTTGCCAAATATCTGTACTTATTCTGGCATAGGCAGACAAGATTACACATTGTGGAAAGCAGTGAGAAATCACATGTGCAGCATTTCTCTCTCTTGATAGGTGTTTATATTTATGCCACTAGGTAACTTCTTGCTCAGTTATTCCAAGCATTATCTGAACTAAGGTCCTCCTGTTATTTTTTTTTCTATGAAACTTGATCTAATGCTAATGACTTATTTTCACTATAGACTCCAGCATTCAAGTTAACGACATGCCATTTTTCTAGTTTTAACAGTACTATGAAAAATATTTAAAGGTAATTCAGAAAACATGTTTCCTCTATCAATATGTGACATCTGCAACATCACACTAAACAGGATTCAGCAAGTTACTTCCAATTAAGTTAACTGGAAACAAATAGAAAAATATCAGTTAAAAATTAGTTTTGTTATTTAGCTACCACTCTGAAAAAGGCAAGTTTAGTATCTACTGAGATTTTTATTAAAAAGACAAAATTTGAAAGGGTCAATCTAACCAAGCATTAGAGAAGCTATGACCTGTTTCAGATTACATCACACAAGTTGTTTCTCTTACATCTTTGTTCTCAGAAGTAAAAAAGAGACTTCTATTAATTTCTGTAAGGTGCTTCAAAAACCTGCAAGTGAAAACCCCATATAAAAGGCCAGCTAGTAATAAGCCAATGCAGAAGATTTAATATTAACAAAAAACACTACATTACTGAAGAAGCTGAAATACCTGTCTTTTTTTCCTCCGGACATCCAGACTAACCACTACACAGTACCATCAGTAAGAAGTTAGATATGTATTCATACATATTCCTGTTTCTTGAACATTCCAGTAGTTTAATAGAGCACTATAATCAATCAATGCATTTTTTAATTTCTCCATTGCATTAAGTTAATTCACATAAGGGAAAGTAACCCTCAGAACTTCTGGTGTTCTAGATTTCTACCTACCAGATACCTGGTGCCCAACTGAACTAATGAGGTCAAATTAGCCTGTCATTTGAATAAATGTCACAAATATGAAAAAAGGAACCAGGCAACCAGGTACTTTAAATAATGCAAAAAGATTCATGAAATTTTTACCAAGTGTTAAACAGTCTATTACCTCTATAGCAAAAGTTGGTATCTTCTGCACTATTTTAAATTTCTGGGATGGTTAGGTACAAAACCACACTATAACAAAGATGTGAAGATATTAGGGTCCAGGAGAGCTTCCCTTCCAGAGGAAAAAGGGGGTGAGGTCACTTTGTTTGTTTAGTCTGGAAAAGAGAAGGCTGAGGGGAGATCTCACTGCTGTATTCAACCTCCTCATGAGGGGAAGCAATGAGGTAAGCACCAACCTCATCACTCTTGTGGACAGTGATAGGACTAGAAGAAATGGAACGAAGTTGAATCAGGGAAGTATTAGGTTATATATCAGGAAAAGGTTTTGCTCCCAGACAGTGGCAGGGGTCTGGAACAGCCTCCTTAAGGAAGTGGTCACAGCACCAAGACAGAGTTCAAGCAGCACTTGGACAGTGCTCTCAGACACATGATGTGATTCTTGGGCTCTCCAGTGTAGGACCAGGAGCTGGACTCAATGATCCTTATGGGCTCCTTCAAACTCCAACTGTTCTGTGATTCTGTGACCTGCTGCAAGCTTTTTTCATTTGAAAAATAAAAATGTTTTTTCATCCTTAACCTTACAGTTAAGAATGTATATTTAAAGTATATCCTTGTTGTCACAAGTAATAAACACAGAAAGAAAACACTAGTAGCATTTGTTAACTAGCCACAGCAACTCCATTTTCCCCACTACCTCCACTTTCTCTTCAGCTCTAGGAATGAAGTACAGCACACAGGACGAAAGAGCAGGTAATAAGTAAGATTCTCAAAACTAAGTATCACAAAATAAAGTCTTCAAACTTAAGTTTGAAACAGGTCGGGGACTGAAGTTTAACTCTCCATGTTATTTAATTAAGACTAAAGTAAAAACAAACTTTCCTCTTGAATAAGACAAGACAAAAATGGTGTCTGCTTCCCACAGTGACTTGCAAGGAGCACTTCACAGACATTTCAGCCATTCCTCTTAAATGCACCTATGCTTAAACTACGATAGAATTCTGTTTCCAATTAGGTTTGAGATTTCTGTTTTCCAAGTTGAAAAGCATTCTTCCCCAAATAATTAACAGTACTGTAACACAGCTCTGTTTCATCCTTAGCTTGTACATATGTGAAGGAACAGACACAGAAACATGAATTTTACAGTTTCTGAAGCTGCACATTACAAGCCAAGCTGGTTTGAGATAGTATATCATCTGTTGCCAAAACACAGACCTCTGCACCACTTGGATTAAGAGACCACTCCAGTAGCTGTAACAGGATCTGTCACCAAGAACTCAAAAGCTTCAGGATACTATTAGCTATGCATGCCCCATATGGTGGTTACAACACTTTTATTCAGACAGTACTTTATCATATACACTAGAACTTCCCTGATTTAGCTTGTCTGGACACAACCTGTGGCCTCAGGAGCAGCTTCTGATTCTGCATAAAGGGTATTTTTGGCTGGTTAGGAAGCATGTATACAGCACTTGAAACTACCATATTCACAACAAATATTGAGCACTTCCAGAGAGCCCTAGGTATAAATACTTAGCATTATCTGCTACTGCCTTCTTTTTAGGCAGTTCTATCGCAGGGTTGGAGGGGTTTTTTTATACAGAATTTAAATTATTTTCAGAACTACTGTGTATGGCAGGAAATCTGTTAAAGCATCCTAATAGTCTTTGAAAGAAGTTTCCTCCATGGTTTGATTCCTGCCACCCCCTTTTTTTTTTAAAGTAACAGCTTTGTTGCAAGTTAATGGCTTGTTGTTTAGGTTAAACTGTTACTAAGTCTGTAAAGGCAAGGATGAAAACATATTGGACTCATACAGCAAGTAATTCCTTTCATTTATAACTGCATTCTATGACATTACAGCAAACTGCTCTAGTACAGCCTGTCTTGCTACTCCATTCAATATATACCAAAACGAAGCATCAAAGATAAGCTCAGAAATCCTGAGGCACAAGCTGCTAGAAGCTAAGCATATTCTTAGGATGTATTTTCATGCCTTTTTACTTTTCCATTTACAGAGAGGTTTCCAATACTGTACCTACAATACTGAACTAGACAAACCTTCGTCTGAAAAAGTATAGCAGTTCTTAACTGAGATCGTTAAAGTGTTACCACCAAATGTAGGAATTCACCAAAATACTTCATTACTTTTCTTCAGTGGTGCTTCTATAACAAGATAAGCAAATATAGAAGCGAACTGTATTTTTTTTTTTAAGTCTCTCTACTGTTAGCTTCATAATATCCTGTCAAAGTGTCATTTATATTGAGAAATATCATCCAAGAAAGCAAACATTTCAGAGAGCTCATCATTCCCTAGGAGAAGCAGCCACAGCAACTGAAAGTTATCCATATTTTCTGCTAGATAACTCCCTCCTCTAATCCAACCAGTCTATAGGGATCTGATTCTAGTAAACATTGAAAACAGCAGTTAACACTAAGCACTCGTAGCAAAGGTAAATCACATAGCTGAGTTCCCATCCATTGCCAATTACTGTGTTCTATTTACAAGAACAGAGAGTTCCAGAATGAATACCCAATTTAAAGACGTGGTCCATGTTCTTACTCATTTTAACCCTACCTCTGTAGAAAAAAGGAATAAAGAAGGAGACTAAATGAGTACATTCAGAACATACCTATTACCTTGTATTTCTCAGATTCTTGATTGTAGAATAAACTAGACTTATCTGAAAACAGAAAAGAGGAGCAAAGCCTTTTCTGACTTACACTCCTTTGAAATGCTGTCAAGTTAATGTAAGGATTTAATTAGTAAGCACTGTAAAAGTGAAAAGAGGAACAGAAAAGAGTTATGGGTAAGCTATGGAATACATCAGTGGTTTAAACTTCCCTGTCCTGTTTACCTATGGAGTGCCCAGCTTTATCATGACAATATTCTCAGAACCAGTGTCAAACCTGCTAACAAAGCTTGCCTTTCTGCCAAACCCTTCATGCATTGTAAGACAATCCTTGGCAATCTACAAAGTGTTTTAATTGCATTTCTTACAGCTGCATACATTAATTAAGAATTGCTACATTCTCTGATGGACGGTATTAACTGTAAAAAGGATAGACTGTTGTGTTGCACAGGCGAAAGGTTTTTGAAATTACAAGATTTGGCAGGGTTTTGTTGGCTTAATGCCCCACCTGCTGGTTGAGGACTAAATTACACTGTGACAGTTCTTAAAAGTCACTACCTATCATTCTGCCACTAGTAGGTAGCTATACGCTGTCATGGCAACTCGTACAAGTCTCTCTGGAAGAGGGACTATACAGCTGGCTACATCACAGTGTGAAGATTAACATACAGAAATAGAACCTAGATGGTTATAAACGAGATGTTAGTCCAAGATTTTTAATATGCATCCAGATTGATCACATTGAATTACTACAAAGAGTAATGTAAAATACTACAAAAACATTTTTATTTTCCTGTCAAAAACATATCAAGTCCAGCATTTGCAGGAAGTGTCTTTATCAATAAAGATCTGTAGTTGCAAAATTCTCCCTTATAAAGAGATTCAGCAAGTTGCTTAACTATGTGTGAAGATGTCCATTCTAGTGAGAGTAGAATCAAGAGCCTAAGCAAGCAACCTCAATTAGCATTCCTAACACTTAGTGTTGTATTGGTAACTTTTACCTGCACGAGTAAAACATTAACAAAAAGATAAAGACCTAACATTTTCCTTTTTACAGTGTTTTTACTCTTGTATCATAAGCAAATCAATTCTACCTATTTGCTCAAAATAAAGTAAAATTAACAGCCCTAACTTAAAAGACAGTAAGGGAAATCTTACAAAGTAAGGTTTGGTCTATATGCTATACATACTCCAAGCAATAATGTTTTCAGCTTAATTACCATTTGACATCTCTTAACCACAGAATGATCTTTTTATGTGGCACTGAATGTGAGCCCTCTAATGGCTTTAGTGAAAAAATCATCTGCAAGAGACTTGAAACCTACCTAAAAATCCCAGGGCAGCTGCTCAGCGCAGTGGGGCATTGTCCTATGAATCCTGATTTGCTTAGTGGACGAGGGGAAAGCTGTGGATGCCATCTACTCAGACTTTAGTAAAGCCTTTAACACCATTTAACACTGCATTCTCCTGGAGAAACTGGCTCCTCATAGATTGGACAGGCATGCTCTTTGTTAGGCAAAACCTGGCTGGATGGCTGAGCCTAGAGAGTTGTGGTGAATTAAAATCAAGTTGGCAGCTGGTCACAAGTGGTGTTCCCCAGAACTCAGTATTGGGGTTAGTCCTGTTACTAATGACCTGGACAAGAGGAATGAGTGCACACTCAGCAAGTTCATAGACGTCATGTTCCATGGAAGTCTTTGGGTAGGAAGGCTCTACAAAAAGTGGAAGCATAGGCCAAAGCCATCAGTATGAGGCTGCATAGGGCCATGTACCAGGCCCTGCACGTGGGTCACAACAAACCCATACAACTCTCCAGGCTTGGAAAAAATAGCTGGAAAGCTGCCCAGCGGAAAAGGGCCTGGGAGCATTAGTTAACAGCCAACATGAGCCAGCAGTATGACCAGCTGGCCAAGAGGACTAATAGCATGCTGGCCTGTATCAGAAAGCATGGCCAGCAGAACAGGGAAGTGATTATCCTCCTGTGCCAAGCACTGGTGAGGCTGCACCTCAAACACCGTGTTCAGTTTTGGACCACTCACTATAAGGAGGACATTGAGATACCAGAGCATGTCCAAAGGGCAAAGCAGCTGGTGAAGGCTCTAGAGAACAAGTCTTACAAGAAGCAGCTCAGGAAACTAGGGTGGTTTAGCCTGCAGACAAGTAGGCTGAGGAAACTTCATTGCTCTCTACAAGTACCTGGAAGGAGGCTGTAGTGAGGTGGTGGTTGGTCTCTTCTCCAGAGTAATAACTGCTAGAACAAAAGGAAACAGTCTCAAGTTGTGCCATGGGAGGCTCAGACTGGACATTAGGAAAAATTTCTTCACTCAAAGCATGGTTAAGCATCAGAACAGGCTGCCCAAAAAGGTGGTAATCATCCCTGTATGTATTTAAATCATGTGTAGATCTGGTGGTGACAGACATGGTTTACTGGTGAATGTGGAAGTTAGGTTAACAGTTGGACTTGATCTCAAGTGTCTTTTCCAACCTCAGTGATTCTATGACTTAGTATACGGCCTCTGAGCAATGTGTATTCTACTACACGCCTTAATATCCTCCTAAAAACCATAGGTGATAGTGTGTGCCCACATCAACAAGCACGTTCCCAGAAGATTACTCCACCATATGCATGGGGACACTCTTCAGATGTTGTAAAGCAAGGCATCATTTATCTTGATTGTTACGATGCAAGAGAGTAATTAATCTTATTTTAATCATTTAAGTTTCAAGTCAGCTTATGACAAGAGCTAGATGCCTGCACAGCTCAGCTATACATGAATCCAGGAATTGCTACATGCCCAATTCTTTTCAAGGGAAAGAATTCTATGCTTCTACACTGCTCTGGTGAGACCTTACCTGGAATACTGCATCCAACTCTGGAGTCCTCAGCACAGGAAAGACATGGATCTGTCAGAGCAGGTCCAGAGGGGAGGGGTGGGGGGGAAGAGATTAGAGTGCACCTCTCCTATGTAGAAAGACTGCGAGTTGGGGTTGTTCAGACTGGAGAAGGCTCTGGGGAAACCTGTTTTCAGCCTTTTAAAGAGGGGTCTATGAAAGATGGGAACAGGTATTTTAGCAAGGCCAGTTGTGACAGGACAAGGGGTTAAAAGTTATAGACCAAAAGAATTTAGTGATGATAGTGAAACACGGGAATAGACTGTCCAGAGAGGCAGTAGCCACTTGAACCCAAGGTCACATTGGACAGGAAGGACTCTCAGCAACCTGATCCAGTTGCAGACATCCCTGATCATTGCAGGGGGAAACTAGATGACCTTTAAAGGTCTCTTCCAACCCAAACTATTCTATGATTCTACGATTTTACAGTTCTAAGCACTAGTTTTCCCTAGGGAAACAAGTGAATAACCTTTACTAACAGGTGGTTCTAATCCTATATTGTTCTTTGAATACTCTACAAGAAGTTTAAGGATTTCTTGAACACTCGTTCAGAGCATACTAAAGGGACCAGCACAGAAAAGGGGTAAAACATTTTCTGGCTAGAACAAACTTAACCAAAAGGCATCACTCAGCAGAATATTATTCCTCTAAATTTAAGATAGAAAACTATATATAGAGCATAAGGTCAGGCTTATAATGAATAGGGTAGGGGGAAAAGCAAGCAGCCTCCCTGGTAATTCACATAATACATTGTAATCTGCACACCTTACTTGAAGTACCAACATGAACAAGGTTAACATCTAGAAGGTTGGAGGGCAATTAGAAACACATACCCTAAGAAGAGTAAAGAAGTATCAGAGTGATGTCTTACAAGCACTACCATTCCACTATATCAGAAATATACGGACTGCAGCATACATCTTCACTGGACTACATATTCAGAGGTTTTGGAAGTCTGTTATTTTAAATGACTCTTCTAGTCCTAAAACAATTACTGTGTGGATAAGGACACTTCCACATTTTCAGCTCTGACACTGCATTCTACAGTTGCCTATTACAGGTAGAACATGTCCTTCTCATTACCACACTTAAGAGCCAATCAACTTTAAGGTAAAAGACTGAACAACTCTTTTTCATGTTTTCTTGAGCACCAAGTACACAAGTTTACACTACTGGAAAAACGCCAAATCTCTGAATTTATTCTGGCTAAAGCCAGAACATTCACTGGAACAACACAAAGATCTTTGTAAACTCAGCTAGTGCCTTCTTAAAAAAAAATAATTATTTGCCATTAAAGTGTGTGCCCACCTCCTTCAAGAAAGTTTAAAAGTGAATTTTACACCAAGCTTTAGAGTAGGAATGAAAATTTTTAGGCTGTAAAACTACTACCTCCTTGGGGTTTTTTTGCCTTCTTATGGTTTTTTGGTTTGTTTTTGTTTGTTTGTTTTTGAGATGCATGTTTCATCTGAAGCAGTTCTAACACTTACTATTTACAGCCTGGATAATCTTATTTTTTATTTTCTCAACTACAATGAAAGTGGCAGATATTGAAGCTTTTAAATTATATAACATGCATCCTAAAATACTGTTCTAAAAAAACCTTGTGAAACACAATTAATGGAAAATCCTTCTGTTTCTTTGTGGCATTCAAGGATCAGATCACCTTCATGTAAGATAGAATTTAGCATCTTGGTTTAGGACACAAATACCTAGAAAGAAATGAGTATTTCTGTTTTGACAGAGAACTAGTTTCTGCACCAGTCATTCTAATGGAGATCCAAGAATACCACCTGGCTGGCACTCTCATCCCAAGAGCAATTCCTGTCAGGTTTGCAAAAAGAATGTGAAAAGGCCACAGCACCAAACAGTTCACTAGGACACTTTAGGTAAGAACCACAAGATAAGTAAGGTGTCATAGCTCTCTAATACCAAGTAAAGGCAAGCACTTTATTTTTCTCTCTCATCTGAACAATTGTTTCTTTTGACAAAAAGCTGTCTTACTATTTAAGAGACTTGCATGCTTTTGGGTCCCTGTGCAGAATCCTTGTACTCTATGCAAGCAAAGGCAGATCCAACTTACTACTGCCTACTAGTTAACAACTATCACAGTCCACTTGGTTTGATAATACAAGAGGTATAAATTTGCAAGAAGCTCCAATTGTGCACCAATTTTGGAAATGCCTTCAGCTACAGCTATATGAAACAGATGTTTCAACTTTCTGAATGCAACACAGAAGAGAGATTTACCTACTAGTTTTGTATTATGCTTATGGGGTACTTCAAAAGAACATTAAAAATGCATGTTCTTAGTTATAACTTGTTACTTTTACTGGCATACGCCACAAAATGTACAATTCCCAGATGGGAATAAAAAAATTACATTTCCTACGGGTGAAAAATGGCTAACAAAACCAGCACAACATCATCTAAAGGAAGGGAAAATAAATGGTACTCAAGGCTTGGGCTATGCATTTCACTGTGATAAGCCTTCTCAGCATGCTTGTAGGAACAGTTCATATCTAGCACCATCATTTCAAATATACTGAACAATCAACTCTCACCAGATGGTTCCATGGGCAACACTTAGTCAAATAAACATAAAATACGCACTCCATGTAGGTATCTTCTGTTTTATCTCTACTTTTGATGTTGAGACTCAAAGAGAACTATACACACACACTTCATGTTTTCTGATGCTAGAGCATAAAGCCTCAAATCCCCTGGCAATCAAGCCAGCTAGAACATTAAGCCAAAATGAAACCTGCATTTGCAAAGAAACAATTACCTTTATCAATAAAGAATCATCACAGCTTTAACAGCCCAAGTAGGCTGTTAAGGTACTTAAAGTTGTAAAAGGAAAAGGTCCTGATTCAGAAACATCTAGTTTGGTTATTTTTTAACTAGAGTTTAACTGTTTTACAAAAACCTTATAAAGAAGTTGGTAACACAGAAGTTAAGTATAATCAAGCTCTCTTTAATAAAAAAAGCAGTCTGAGAAAAACAAGGCAAACTGGTATTAATGGAACACTTAAATTACAACAGTCTGAGAAGAGAAAGAGTTAACAGCTTTCCTTTTTCAGGTCAACTTATGCTATCAGAACATTGGTACAATTCTGCATAATGCAACTCCAAGCTCTATAATAATTTCTAGTCCCCTCCCCCTTCTTCATGAATAGAAATCTATCTAGAACACTCCTGAGAAGCAGTCCTTGGACATTTTTCATGCTGCAGCCATATTCCCTTAAATGTCCAGGTCTGTAGCCACTCAGTTCCCTTGTATAAATTTCACTAACATCTACTTCTGCCAAGTCTTTTCTTAACCATTACTACTTCTAAACCTTCTGGAAATGTGAAGAACATGCAATCCTATTCAAACTCTATATACATCCTTAACAAGAGAGGCACAACTTCCATTTTTGTCTGGAGAGACTTGAGGTGTTGGAGGTGGAGAAAAAGCAGGCTAGGACTCAAAGAACTGAACACAGTTCTACTCATTCAAAACTGCAGCTATTAACTACTATAAAATCAAGTCTTTTACTAATTTGTAGTAACTGGAATTCTCATACATCTTCACTAGCTTCTGCAAATTATTATGCTCTGTGTCCTTCTCAAGGTAGCTTAAATACAGTATTGTATCAGCATGTCACTAGAAGTTTGGGAAGCAAAGTCAAAATTTTATTTTGTTTCAAAATACATTACTAAAATCTACATCATTATTAAAATAGATTTACAGATATTCTTTGATTAACAGTTTGCATAACAGACATTAAATGCAGTGTCTTCTCACAATTTTAATATACAGTTACTGCTAAAATTTCTCAAGTAAAAAGCATACTCCGAGTAACCAATACAGCTAACTACATTCTTGCATCTAAAGTTACATATAGGAATTTTAGGATTCTCTTAATCACTTCCCCAAAACTAATAGTGATGCTCAAGACTGCAGGTACATAAATTGTCATTAATGAACATAACCACATTGATTAGGTAGTCCTAAGACCACCAGAACTTAAAAGGGCTTCAGTTGAGTTGTAACTTGACATCTTCTGTTCCACTGACTGAGAGCTCAGTTTTAAAATACAACTTTCTGGGCAAATAACTATTTCCATTTTTAAACTGCAAGAGGTAGCTGGTCAGTACTAGTCACTTAAATTGTGGTTTAAAAAGAACTAAGTTGAACATGCAAACTAGCTTAAATCTTAGAAGAAAATCCACATGCACCAGACAAACCAAAAGCGTTTTTCCTATATAAAAACTAACATTCCAGTTCGTTACCAGGGGAAGCATGCAAACAAATCTATAAAATCTGGAAGTCTGTCAACTTTCAACTTTAAACTTGAAACTACTCAAGCAAACTGCTCAAGCAAAAACAACTGTATTGGAACAAGTAGAACAAGAACACAAACTGCAACTTGAAGCAACTTTTTGAAAAGGTTATACTGCATATATTGTCAAACTGCAGTAACATCAAGTTCATTAATTTAGATACTTCCAAGTCTTCATTGATCAAACATTCTTGAGCATTGCTCTTCCTCTTCTGAAGTGATGCGTCCTCCTCTCCTGGAATGAGATAGGAAAAAAGACAGGAAAAATGTTTTCTAAATAACAGAATAAAACTTTTTGTGAAGCTTCACTTGCATTTTAAGACACGCTGTACTCTATTTCACCCCACTTCAAAACAGATAAATAGAGCTTCTGTATTTCTGCTTCAGAGTACACATGCTTAGTTCATGTGTCTGTCCTTTTGGGGGAAAAAAAAAAAAGGAGGCAAAGTCTTAAATGTTTAACACTAACAAAAATTAAACCCACTTGGAATATAGTCAGAACTACAAAGCCTGAACACATACAGCAAAAATATGGCCCCCAGCTACCAACCCAGAGTGCCATTTACTGGTTAAAGCACAGACACTTTACAAAAAGTCTAAATAGCCACCACCCACAGTGGGTATTTAACTAGCATGAACAAGGTTCAAACTCAACATCCCCTATCCAAACTAGGGAGCAACCCAGTGCTCCTTCAGCAATTTGTCACTGAGTAATGATCAGCCAGTCTTATGCTGTAAGAGTCCATGAGTTGACTGTTCAATCTTTATGCAGTTTTGATTAAATCCACTGAATCCAGTTTCAGCACTTGTTTCCAGTATTAAGCAACAAGAGCACCAAACTCGTATCTCAGAGTATGCACAAGAAAGAAAACATTGAAATAGCATTCCAGATAGGAATCTCTTCATCTTTATGGTATCCTGTAGGTGAGCAAACTGAAGGTCGGATGTATTTTAGGGATTTAATTTTGCTTTGACTACATACCTTGAAGTAGTCGTCTTGTGATACAAAGGTGTTCCTCAGACGGTTCTCAGGATTGAACAAACAGGATACTACTGTTTGTATGCTCCTGTCCACAGATTTCTGTAACACAGTTATAGGTTCATCTACAATACTAGTTTTCTTGGTTAGCCCAAAACTAGCAATGAGGACAATATCACAGAGTTTACTTTATATTCACAATTCCTCTCAACTGCCTTACTTTTCCTGAGCTCTGTCTGTCATGATCTCATCTTGTTAACTCATCACCCTTAGATACTAGAACATAACATTTCTGATCAGTGACATGCCAGTTCAGTTGTGGATCAGGTTCACAGTGGAAAAAAGTCTCCATCAGAAAACTGAATTCAGAGCCAGCTGTTGGCCACACAAGTGTCATCATCAACAAAAAGAAAGGACAGGGTAGCGGGTCACCAATTCAGATGTCTGAAGTTTAAAATAAATCTGTGTAAGATAGCAGGTAGTGCTATGTAAGCTGCTTTTTCAGTCTCTGCAATTTCCTCTATGACTCTCAGCGGATTAAGGAAAGCCTTGTCACTTAAAAACATAGAACACACATTTTATACAGCCCTTAGCACTAAAAACAAGCACTAATAGTTTCAGGGAAATGTGAGGCATCCGAGATTGTACACAGAAATCAAAGACAGTGGTCTGAGCAACTGGCTAATGCAGCAACAACCTTAATTTATAGGATACCGGTCAGAGGTCGTCTTCCCCAAATCACATCATCCTCAAGTGCAAACTTCTGAGAATAGGATTTATGAAAAAAAAACCAACAAAAAAACAAACATTGAAGTTTTGAGAAAGCACTTACCTTTTCTGGACCATTGGTAGACAACTGCACAGGCTCTGGAACAGCACATTCTGTCTGTACAAACTCTGGATCCTCAGTGCAGTGATAGCTTACTGAAGTACAAACCTGTAAAAATTTTTAAACATTAGTGTTTCACTAACACTGGGAAAACATGCACAGTTGTGTTGTCACTAGTCCTATCAACTTTATCTTCACACTTCAAATAGTTTCATGAGTCAGGGCAATACTGTATCCTCATCTGTTTCATTAAGACTGTTCTCTCTCCTTCCAGAAAGGATATATCCAAACATGTCTTTTCTCCCCACTGGAACCACTTTTGAGTTACCTCCTCAACCTACTTCCTCCCTGCATGGTTTTACTGTTAAGTGTATTGAGCAATGAATGCATTCACTGTGATTTTGGGACAACCAGCAGGTAATTTCCAGAGATTATACACTCAGATGAAAGGGCAGGCAAAATATGTCACCACTGCCCTTCCAAGAAGTTGCTTTTCTCTATACAGTTCCTTTCTTGTCTGAAGCCTCCTTCATGCTAATGTAACCAAATTTTTTCAAGATGTAAAAACGTCTAGAAAAGCATAAGTCACTCTACAGGTTTTTAAAAAATTTCTCCCTGCTTCCCTCTGCCTACAATGCAGGGTTGCAACTGGCAACCCAGTGCTGAGTTTAATTGCCACAAAGAGGCTGACAAAGCAGTTATTCTTTATGGAAACATCCTTTCTGATACTTGAGAGGATTAGCAGCTTTTACAGCCAATTTTAACAGGATCTCTACAGCAAGGTTAAGCATTCTCGTATTTCTCAGTGGCAAAATGTTGTGGGTGTTTGTTTGGTGTTCCCCCTCCCCCCCTTCCCTCAAAATCATCAGATTTCCCAGACTTGACAGTAGTTTGCAGTTTCTTGCAAGATCATTCTTAAGGATGGTATTTGTGATCATAAACAGCCACAAGGTGTATCACCTGACACTTCTAAAATCCCTTTACATTACAGCTTTTAATAGAAACTGTACTCAAATACAAGACTATACCCAAAGAACACAAGAATGCCTAAGATGCAATTTTAAGTTCCAGCACCATTAAAGAAATACACTGGATTTTTTCCTTGCTTGTGGATATCACTTTTAAGTCAGACAAAGCAAGTAATTTCCTTAGAAGCCATCAGCACCATCTACAGTATGTAGCACCCTAGCAAATTATTTTTAAAAGTTGTTGAAAGGAGTCAAAATTTCTGAAGCAAGAGTATTTTAAGAATTTTTTTAAAGAAAAAAATAAAACAAGCTGTACTATACAGATCTTTTAAGTTAATATCATGCATCAGGTTGCCACTTATTTTTCCTTCAACTTTTCATGAAAAAACAATTCTGTTCATGTTAAAATTCCAGAATTCTGCAACCAGAATGTATTGAGTAGCCCCATAAAACAGGTAGGTCTGTTCTGCCAGGTAGCTTTTAAAAATTATCATTTCAGTAGGAAATTCTACACAATCTGCTGTCAACAGCTAAAGATTTGTAAAGACTAGCTTGCATACAGATTCAGTAAAACAACAATTTAAAAAAAAAGCAAGCTGACAAAACCATGTGCTAATTAAAAATACAACATTGCAGAAAAAGGTTAACTGTGTAGACTTACCGGAGGCATGACATAATTTATTTGCTCCCCAGCAAGCCATTGTGGTTGAACCTTAAACAAGAATTTGACAAGAACCACTTTTATTCATTAATCTCCAACACAGGCAACCACTCTTTAAATTCCACCATTTACAACATTTCATGTCTAGATTTTCCATTAAATAGTATTTTACAGCCTTCCATCCAGCAATACAGCTTTCACATGTACCTTATGTAGTGTTTCGCATAAGATCATCCTTACCACAAATTCAACTACCTCCTTCCTCTTCTCATTCCATGCTTTAAAAAAAAAAAAATTATAAACGAAGATCTCTGAAGTACAGAAAAATCAGACTCCAGTTAACAGTTTATTCCATTCTATCTTTATCAGGTACCAGATAGCCTTTCTGCTACTAAGAATTACATACCTGATAGTTGCAGGCTGGCTGATATCCTATAGGAACTTGCTGCTGTATCACTAAAGCTGGTGAACTGTATGGGTATGTCTGCAAATAAAAGATTTTTTTTTGAAAAAATGCAATTTTGAAGCAAGATAAAAGTATGTATTTGTAAAGTTATTCATAAAGCCAGAAACATTCTTAGAAGTATGCAGTCACATTGTCAATTCAATGAGTGTTTCAGCTGAGCTTCACTATTTAAAAGCAACCTTTAGACTTCCCTTGGGACTTCAGCATTTCAGGCACTAACAATCTCTACAAAGCTGGAATCTAAAGTGTCTTACGTATCCAAAAATCCCACATGTGCTTGTAGCTGATCTTTTAAGTCATTTCAGTAGTACAACTCTTCCCATTAACTTAAAGTAGACCTGAAACAGACCAACTACTATGAAATAATGGACTACAGTCTGCAGATCAGTTTACTGGAGCCAAAGGCAAGCCAGGTATTACAATTCAGATGATTTCCCTGCATTTCTTCACTACAAGTATTTTAATACAATGCTAACCTGGAACCTTCTCAGTTTCTTCAGAGAACCGTTAAAGGCACACTCCAGCATATAACAGAATTAGTTCCTCATACACTACTGCACTCTCCCAATCAACTTAGAAGAATTAGCAGCAGTACTACTATCAAGCTCTCTGCCTCAGGAAAAAAAGTATTTCTGGGAGTCACTGCAGTTTGCTTATCTTCATTGGCTTAAGAAAATATACAAAACAGAATCAGTTTGCAACTATCAGTGCCCTTCTGCCATATCATGTAGGGTTAACACAGACCAGACCATAATCTGGAAAGCCTTCTATTCACAGTACAGGACTCCTAACAAGCCTCAAAACACTCTTCCTGCATCTCAGTAAGAATGTTTATCCAAAGTATCAATAAAGTGGTGTCCTGTAGACATGCTGCACTGGTCAAAGTTGTTAACAGCAGATGCTGCAACACAGGGTTCTTACAAAGGTACAACAGCAGTTCAGAAACAACTATTCATTCTGCTAGGAGGAGAAAAACTACCACAGTCAACGTCTGGTTCCATACTTGTTTTTAAAAAACAACATTTTAACATTTACAGTTTATTGAGGCAGGGCAGCAGTACATTAAATATCTAGATACATCTTATTTATGAAGTCCATCTGTGACTAGTAACAGGATTCCTTAAGAACTGTTATATAATTAAATCTTAGCTCCACCTTCAATGGTTCTCAAAAGAAAAAGTATTTTCCTCTCTTCTATAAACACTGAATAAATCTTTCAACGTTGGTGGCTTTCTTTAAAAGCAGTCTGAAGTTGGGTGCCTCTTGTTGGGCAAGGTAGTATGAAAACAAGCAGGTAAGACAAGATTGGAATTTCAATAGATATTTCTACAGTTTTATGTGCTTGCATCTTGAAAAATACTGAATTATTACTCAGAATCAGTGGCATGAATGGCCTTACCTGAATATAGTGTGTTACTGGGCTCATTACAGCTGAAGGCTGCATGTATGTCTCTGTATTTTGATTACCCCAGACAGTATGGTACTGTGGTGCAGGAGGACTGAAGACTACTGGTTTGGGATGCGCAGAAGAACCTTGTTTTGAAAGAAAAAAGTATTAAAACATTTTTACATGTATTTCATCAGTAATGTGAATTCAAGGTTAAAAGTCTTAAGTGTTTTGACTCTTAAATCTAACTCAACATTGACTATATTGTACTGTGCTATGAATCCGAATTTTATTATCAAAACTGTACATCACTCAAGTAGGTCAAAATTCAGAACTGAAGTTTAAATGTGATATAAATTACATCAGATAAAAGGATTTGCAAGGCTGTTAATGCAATATGAGCAAATTTCTTTATATATACTTACAAAAGTTTTGTTGCTTTCTGATCGCTGGCCCCAGTCTCAGCTTTTTGCCATGGAAATTGATTTGTGACTGAAAGAGAGGTTATTCTGTATTAGTGACTGCCAGCCTTCTGGTTTTATACACATAAATGCGAACTTCCTTGCCTCAGGAAGGATATCATGTAAAGCAACCACAGCCTAGGTTCCCTTAAAACCTAATTTACATGGCCCCTTACCTCTTACCACAAATTTCCTAACAAGCTTCACATATTAGAAGCTGTCCATCTAATATTAAAGGAAATGCAAGGCTCAGCCCTACTCTTCACCTGCATGTTACTGTAGTCTCGAGAGAAATTTTCACATGCATTTCTGCAGACATCCAAATAGGGTGGGGTATTTCACAACTTTTTGGCCAATGCATTTGTGCAGCACACACGATAAAGAATGAGGTTCATGAAATATGGCATGAAATATGGTTCACATGTTCCTCAAATACTCAAACCCAGGAACATAAGCATCTTTAAAGACTTGCCAACAGAGCTGGAAGCACTCCTTTGTAGTCAAACACCCAAGACACATTAACTTCTCCTCTGCAAGTTCTGCTCAAATGCTAGCTCAAACAGAAGGCCTCAGATTTCAGACTTTCAATCATCAATGACTGAGTACTGCTTTGCCAGCACAGCACAAAGATCTTCAAGCACCCTCCCTCCTGCAGAAGTTAAGTCTGTGCTCTTCAGTGAACCAGTTCTATTTGAAAACTAGATCATTAACTGATGGATGCAGGCTGAAATGGCATCTCAACATCCTTATGCTTCAAGGTCTATCTGGATTGACTACAGAGGAGGCTTTGTAAGATTTTTTTCTCTGCAGATTACAGTTTAAGTCTGGAGTACAGAATGTTGCTTTAATACACAGATTTAAGCAGATTAATGTTTATTCAGTTACTCAGTAACTTCTCCACACAAAACTCCCCCAAATAGAATTATCCTTTAGGTCTGATCTCACATTACCTCCCAAGATGGCGAAACAAAACATGTTTACCTACCTACAAAGATGTGCATAGCACACATGGCACTACCTGAAATAGGTACTACACTGACGTTTACAAATGCTTTACACCCATAAGTGGAAGATTCGTTTTGTCCCAATTAATACAAACTTAGTATCAAATATTAAAATCAGCATTAGATGCAGATACATTACCTAGATTCTCTTATCTCTTGCAAAACTAAGGACTTGCCAGCTTCAGAATATGCAGTTTGCAATTTTAACAGACACTTCACTAAGCTTTTTCCTCTCATGTCTGCCAAAGTGCTTTGAACAGATAACAGCAATTTTATTGTTGCTAGTAAACATAAGCAGAAATAGCAGTATAAAAAAACTGTCTTGATCATCTTTTTATACTGATAAAAATAAAGACAGACATGGATGGAAAAAAGGTGAAATACCCTAACTAGTTGGATAGGTGTTTTTATTTCCTTTTTTTTTTTTTAAAATCAATCCTGCAGTCCTCATGCCCAGAACCTTTTCCACCTGAAAAATGAAAAATCTAGGTCTGTTCTCAACTACAAACAGGTTCATACTGGACCAGAGTGCAGTTACAAATGGCATCAGACCTAAATCAGAAGAAACACTTTCAAGCTGCATAATGCTACAGAGCTAGGGAGAAAACAAGGGCATCAAGAGCCATTCTAACCATGGAGAGGCTACATCTTTTTCACTTACATATAACACTGTGACCACTCTAGTAGAGATAATGCCTGAAAAGGTTCAGTGGGGTGATCTCTGCTAACAACTTGAGCTCTAAAATGTTCATTCTTTCCCTTTTTCTGTCCCCTCCAGAAGTCATTTTCCTAAGATGACTTCCACCTGGACATGCTTCCTCCTGAAAAGGCAGTAGTTTGTACTGCATGTACACCAGAAATCTGCACTGAAAAAGATTCTTCAAAGACCCTCTGGTATACCAAGTCACATCAATGAGTACAGTATTAATAGATACACTAAGGGCTTTCAGTTTTACAGAAATACACACAGAAAAACCAATGTACACAGCTCAAATGACAGAAGTACTCAAGAGGGCTCTACAGAGATTGCTGCCTCTGAGCAAGCATTCCATACCGATCTAGTACAATACACGTAACCCATGTTAAAAAAACCCACCAGGTATTCTCAGATAAAATTCTGTTGCTCAATACAGCAGTATTTTTGCCAGCATACTATGACAGTAAAAGAACAAGTCTTCTGATGAGAATCAAAAGCCTCCTGCTGGAGTTTCCATGCCCTCCATTTTATTTGAATATTCTCCTCACCTTAAGGAACTGTCTGCATAAGCATCAAACAAACACATCTGAACATACAACAGAACACTAAATTTATGTCTGGCACATTTATCTGGATTTGTGTTTCAGATCTACCTCCCTATCTGAGAACTTCATAAGCAAAGGAGAGGCTGTTCATCCTCCAGAGACATTGGAGTTTTGAGGAAAACTTCAGAGCAGGAAACGTTTCAGTACATGTTATTTTCAGTTATTGCACTGACTTTTGGGAGAAAGAGGAAAAACAAAAGCTTCATAAGTGGTTTGCGACCTGCTGAAGTCTAACAGAACCAAGTAACACATAGGGTTGTAAGCACTGATACTTAAAAAATTTGATACAAGACTCATAAGAAGGGTTATAACAGTTCTAATTCTATCTCCTGTGTAAGCTACAGGAATATTGTATGACATGTGAACAGTTGCAGCCTATAGTCAAGGAGCCTTCAAAAATATTTGCAATTCAGGTAATAGCCAAATGCACAAATACTGCAAGAGAGAAACAAACTTCAACTGCCAAGACGTAAGTAAACAACTAATGCTGTTTTCACTGTTACTGTTATTCCCAGTAATAATATTGACAGGTCTATGCCATAAGCACAAGCCTTCTGTGACAATCATCCAGTACAGAAAGCCAGTAGCCAAAACCACATGTGAGGCTTTTGAGTACATAAATAAGAACAATCAGAAATAAAATGCATGGCATTCATGCACAGCAAGGCTAAAATTAAGGGTTTTTTTCTTAAATAATTTTATAAAGATTCTACCACCAGTAGAGATTTTAGCAAGTTTACTTTTTGGACAGCCCTAGACACATTAATTGCTTTCCCCTGAAAACACCTCATATATCAACTTTTTCATTTAATTTAGACAAAGAACTTACTTCTACTATTTTTTGAACATCCACGTTGTCAAGAAAAGATACAAAACCATACCTAGGAAAGAAAAAACAGGTTATTCAACAATCAGATTATTTGTTTGTTAGAACAAGACCAGTTAACAGCATATACGCCAGGTACATAATACTGCATGCCAGAAGTACCAAGTAGGACATCAATTTATAATGCAGCTAATGCTAACTAGTAACATATACTAGTAGGCCAAATCAATGGAACTGAACGCCAGATTCTAGAATAATATGAAATAGATAGAAGGGCTCTTTTCCATTTCAGCTACATGAAATAAGCACTATTGTTGATATTACTAAATCAGAAAGCATGTAAAACCTTTAAATATTAAGATCAAATTATCAGCAAATTTTGTATTCACAGGTTTGGATGGAAGCAGACGTTACAGGAACAGTGACAATGGTGTGGGAAGTGATCCCTGAAAGGGGTTTTTCAATTTATTTTACTGTCCCCCCTAGTTTATCTTCATTTTATAGACTCGATAATTTCAGAGCATAATAATAGCGGCATCAGTTAATGAATTATGTCAATTCATTATCAATACTCAGAACATAGACTGGCTAATTGCACATCAGAATGCACCACAACGACTAGCAAGGGACGAAACAATTTCCAGCTCATGTGTTACTGTGTGTGCCTAAGAAAAAATGTGACTTGAGGAACCACTCAATCTTAGAAAAAACTGAGCTGAAAAGAGTCTCCAGAGGGTAAAGCATCCTTCTCAAAACAGAGATAGTTTCAAAACTGGTAGAGCTTCCCCAGAACTCAACAGACTAAGGTCCTACACATGCTTATTTAAGTGTTTTACCACAGAAAATTACAAATTTTTCTGTATGCAATAGAAATTTCCCTCACTTGAACTCTGTTTGCTTAGTTCCACTCTTTACCCTTCTTTTAACCATTCTGAACTCTCTCCAGATTGCTGTTAAATACTTTAACCATCAGAAGGGTCCTTAAAAACAACTGTCTACATAAGCATCAAACAAGTTTCATGCATTGTTTCCACTAGTTGAGACAATAACCTTCTTTTCCCTGAACAGATACTCAAGTCAGAAAAATGAAACTATTCTTTGTAAGATTATACAGGTTTAGTGGCAATCTAGATTTACAGATTTCACAGTGTTAATTCACCACAACAGAAAGCTGTAGCTAGTGTTAAGACTTAAACACATCAAGCATGTTGCTAAGTAGCTGCTCTTATCTATAACAGAATTACCTCCACATAAGCAGCAACTTAGAATAACTATTCAACTTCTACTCACCCTTTAGAAACACCAGTTCTGTCAGTGATTACTTTCACCTCTTTCACAGTACCAAATCGTTCAAAGAAATTTCGAATTTCTGCTTCATTCATCTAAAAGAAACAAAGTCTTAAACTTCAAGCACATTCAACTGTTTAGAGCCAATATGAAGCTGCTAGTACCATTTTTTTCCACCCATCTTCTACTACCATAAGAACCAAAATTACTTACCTGTTCCAAAATTCTCTCATGACACTGCAATATATTAAGACTGGTAAAGACATATATGAAAAACAAAAAACCAAACAACCCACACTTCGGGAGTTAAAATTCCCATTTCCTTCCCACTGAAGTGCCCTATACCTATCTTAAACAATTAAAAAATATATAATTACCCTTATATCAATTCCACCAACAAAGACTGTGTTTGGCATGATTCTTCCTTCTGGTAAAACATATCTGTGACTGGTAGTATGCATATTATCCTCTGAGACTCCTGTGCACTGGGCCTCCATGTTTGCAGACTGAAAAATTTAAACAGAATACAATTTTCAGTTTAATTATTATAGTACACTTTCAGATACTAGAATGCCTGCACTTTACTATAGATATAGAACAGGACAACAACTTCCGGTAGGAACCTTTCCAACTTCTTAAAGGAAGTACTTGCTGTAAATAGACCATTCTTTGGAAAAATATTGTAGTAACTATTCCATGAAGCTTTAAAAAAATTAAATCTAGACCTAACCTAGGCTACTTTAAGTAGCTCTGACTATATGAAGCTTCAAGACTAGACACAATGAAAACCTCAGAACAGGTAATTTCAGAACTTTACCACATTCCTTTAAGATGCAAGAAATTTTTTGAAGATTCTGTGTACTGTAAATTGACTACAGCATCAACTGAAACGACCCAACTCTTCAAAAATAACTTTAAATGGGATTGATTAATCATCTCATGTAGCATCTCTGAAATCAAGTTTCTAGATATCAGGAAACTTTGGCTTAACATTCACCAGCTTACTGAAAGAAACTTTGGGTTATTCCCACACACACACTTACTTTTATCACAAGGCAGATTTAATCAGCTTGTTCTTTGCGTTATTCCAGTAATCAAGTCTAAGTTGAGACCGGAAAACTGGATTAACCTCTCAATTACAGCAGTCGAGGCTACTTAAGATTTTTTGCAAAAAAAAAAGACCGGTAGAAAAGGACAACGATTAGAGCCAGGTGGTGGAAAGACCTAGCTACTCAAGTGAGTTAGAAGCATCAGTCTTAAGCACATCTACGGGAGGAAAACCTTCACTTTCAGGGATCTGTACTTACTGTGGCCGATTTACTATTCTTCTCTCCAGCTTTCCCTAACCTCACATGCTCTTTAAGGTAAGTATTAAACATCTTTTTTAATTTAAATATTTAAATCACTTGATACATGTCCTGCTGTGCAGACTTTCTGCGCGCAGGAATCTGTTTCCATGACAGCGCACTGCCTAAAGAGCGAACATGGCTCCCGGGAAGAGCAACAGAGTCTTCCCACTGGGCAGCAGGTGGAGCTGTCAGTCAAGTACTGGAATACGCTCGCACGGTTAACAGCTGCGACTCCTAAGGCTTAACTTTTTAAAAAAAAATGTGTCTTGTATTGGAAGTGTCTGGATTGCAGTTGCAAATTCCATTTTTCAAATAAAAAAAAAATCACTCAAGAAGAAATAGAAACCTTCATGTTAATGGAGCAACGTCCGAGCTCAAGCAGTAACTCCCCCTGGCCACAACAGAACCACAGCGTACTACGGGAAGCCTGGCCTGGCCTTTCTGGCAGGTCAAAAAACAGACTGCGAACATTGCAAAGCGCGTCTCGGAACAGGCGGGGGCCACCGCCAACCTCCGCCGCCTAACGTCCCGTGGCCTCCGCACCTCGCTCGCCTAAAGGTTCTCTTATCAGATGAGGCACGAAAGAAGACTGTGATTTGGGGTGAGGCACCCCTCTGAGGGCCATGGAAGCTGTCTGAAGACCCCCGACGCCCGGGGCAATATCCCCGCCTAAAGCTCACGGCAAGCGAGGACGGGTACACAAGCTGGAGACAGAGACTGTATCGGGCAGCACTGCGGGCGCCCAGCCGCGGTGCCTACGAGTCCGCGGCCCGCCCGGTTAGGCTACGACGAGAGGTGCGGGACGACGCCATGTGCAGGCCCACCACAAAATGGCCGCTCATGGTGTGAAGCGCATCTTACCGTTAAATCCTCAGCCGACTATGGCGCCGACAGCTGAAAGCTCCGACGCTTTCCCCACACAAACCCCAAGCTTTTTACTTGCAGTATTCCCTTCCTGACCTTAATCACTCACCTCCTCTTAAATAAAACCTTCAAGGTTGACAGTAACTCTCGGGGATTCTGCCCAGTCACCGGCACAACTCTCACTGCGCTCCAGGGTGACACTACGGCGGCTGTAGGGAACTCCCTTCCTCATCCCAAGAACAAGCAAAAAAAGTTAACGCTCAGCTCTCACCTCTGCTCTCCACGGGACGACCGGAGCAGGTCAGTACAGCCTCTAGCAAAAAGCCGACCTACGGTTCAGCATTCAAGCGCACCCCCCACCCGACTTCCCACCGATGCGACCCTCTTTCTTCACTCACCATCATTCACCGAAACCGAGGCAGCGCCCACACACTTAAAAATAAACGAGGGCTTAAAACAAAAACAACACGAACTTTTCTGGAAAAAAAGCAAACACTTGATAGTCCTTTTTTTATTTCTCTTTTTTCTTTCTTTTTTTTTTTGTTTTTTTTTCTTTTTTTTAAATCTGGAGGCAGGCAGCTTCTTGCTTCTTTCTCCTCTCCTTAAGTAGCCTCAAGTGGAAAGGGGCGGGGCAAGGCCACACCTGCCCTGGCCGCTCTCTCGCGGCCTGCACCGGCGCTGTCTATGGGCTTCTCGGGGGGCTCGCCCCCTCCTGCCTCTCACGTGTGAGTTCCTGTGTTGTCTGTGTTTAGGAGCGTGTCTGTAGACAAAAGGTGAAGGATATTGTGCCTTTTTCTCTGGGTTAGGAGATAATGTGAGACTATTATTTGTGGCCTTGCCGTTGAGCAGGAAGTTGCTGAGTGTGTGGTGGTAGCAGTAGATGTTTTCCTTTTAACAAGAATTAGCATTTACTTGGTTTGTTGAGGTCTAAGAGTGGTGTAGTGTATTGTTGAAGAGGCTTTCAGTGACTTCGAGACAAAAGCTAGAGCTTCTTCATCAGTGTTTTGGTGAACCAGTGTTGCACATCTGTTGTAGAGGCAGCCATTGTCACATATCTTACTGCCTGTACTGAAAACCAACACCAGTCGCCCAAGACCTTTGTAGAAATAAATATCTAGAAATAAACATCTCCAGAAGCCCTTCTGGTTCTACAGTAGTATAAGATGCTTCTACTGGGTTTTGAAATTCGTTTTAAACAGTTTTTTGGCACTGGTATCAAATGTTTAGAACGGATAATGATTTTTTAAATTTTCAAGGAGAGGGGAAACTTAGGGTTGTGTCACCAAAATCCAGCTAATGACTGGGGTAGTTTAGTAAGATTTTTGTTACATGTGGGGTTTTCTAATAACAAAGCCCTAAGGATGATTCTTGCTCAAGATGAAAAATACACATACAAAGCTGAACTGGTAAGTTCACATATATATAACATAAGCTATTTCTAATGCATAGAATTTTATTTTTTTAACAATGTGCCAAGTGTTTACCTTTTTCAGATGCTGATATTAATAATGAAAAGTAGACTGCTATACTAGATATACCAGGACCCAGGGTTGGTTTAGGTAATGACCATAAAAAGCCCTGATCACAAAAGATGTATTTATGTTAACTCTAGAAGGGATTATGTAAAAGCTAGTGGGGTGGTTGTGTTATCTAAAGGTAACCATGTGTGAGCTTTCATGCAACTAATGCCTTTTTATTTATATGTAAGAAATGCTCTGCAGTACTGTATCAGATCTTTCCAATTTTTATTTGAAATGGCTGAGACCTTGAAAGTGTGGTACAGCAATGAAGGGAACATATTACATAGTATTTACTTCAATAAAATAGATTCTTATTTTGCCTTAAAAACAGCAACAGGTTAGTACTACTATTTCTTAAGGGCAAAAAGAACTTTCTTTTAGTAGCTCTTGAAAATGAAATTAGTCTTGATTGCCCAAAGCAGAGCAGAAGTCAGATTAGGGTGAGTTGGGTGGATTTTGCTTTCTTTGCTCCTCTTTTATGGACATAACTAGAAGTATTCTGAAAAATCTGTTTGATGTTAGGTGGAAGATAACTGTTCTGGAAGTGATAATACAAATGCTGTATAAAGAAAAGGAATTCTTCACCTTTTATCATTGAAACTGTGAGTATTGCCCTCTTCTAGCAAAACTAGTATGGTTCCAATACAAAAGCAGGTTTGGTGTAGTTGCTATAAAAAAGCAACCCTTACCAAGGCTACCCTAAACTTCGGTGGATTGTGTTTTGGCCAGGATTCCTTTTTTACTCAAAATGTTAAAGTCAATAGTAGGATATTTTGAGTTGTCATCGATTATGTGAGAGTTAAAAGCAGATTGAGTGAGCTCTTTAACAGCTATTAGACCAGTAAATACAGACTTTTTAAAGACGGGTACTGAATACTTGAGGATTATTTGCATATGACTGTCTACAATTGAAAGGTTTTGTGGTAAAGCTACCCTCTTACTGGTCATATTAACAAGGTCTAAAGATGTAAACAAAATTCATATCTACATGACAAACAGGTAGAAAGGCCTATGTGCTGAAATTGGCTGTATGTTCCACTAGAAGAGATGTTAGGTATATTGTTCAAGTCGCTTCTTTAATATCACTGCATTTGCAGTAGAACTCGTAGCTGAGATGTATAAACTGCTCCCTGCTAAGTTGCATTCAGTGTGTATAGCAAGCATATTATGCCAACAATTCTTGTTGTGTAAGTAAATCCTACAAAATCTTTTGCAAACTTCATACCTAGGCCTGTTTTCTAAAGCAGTAGAATTCTTTAGAAAGGACAACAGCTTCCTAAACATGCTTTTGCCAAAGGGAGCCAACAAATATGCTCTGATAATTTCTGGTATTATACCATTTTTCATCTGCTGGAGTGTTGGTACTCACTAAGCCAGAATCCATTAAGTCCCTGCAAAGTGCACTTGATTTGAGAGAAACACAATTTTCCAATTCTTCACAATCTCGTATTTGCCAGGTGGAAATCATATCGAATAGATACTGGTTATCACTGTGGTGTATGTTTCACAAAGCTGATGAGTAGTGGGTTATAAAAAAATGCACTTTAAATTCTTTTTTTTCCTTCCACAGGATCCCAGTATCATTTGGTGATTCCTTATCTGAACAAGCAGCCAACATTGTTACTTTTCAAGAAAAAGAATGTTTGAATCAAAGGAAACAAAGAAGAGGAATGGCAAGTACTGAGAATAAGCTATGTACAAGTCTTAAAAATATATTCTCAGTCTAGTCATATGCTAAGCTAAAAAATATTAGGTGGTGATACTGTTGTGTTATCTGCAATACTAGGCTCATGGCATGAGCTCTCTGAAACCCTTCCTGGAAAATTTCTGTATGTGCATTTTCATCTTCTTGCTCTCCCCTTCCACCTCAACACCAATGTCCTGAGGCACCTTATTCCATCCTTAGTGTCAGGACAAAGCCAAGGTGATAATGCATGTATAACAAACAGTCGAGTGGGGGGGTTGCTGTGACATGCAAGTTGCCTTATTGCTAAAGACAGAGGAAAACAGAGAGGTTGCAGTCCTCTGTGCCATCTTCTCATGTAATCTTCGTCGTGCAGTTATTGTGGACTGTGAAACAGTTCTGATTCTCAACTAAGATCAGATTGTTCATGAACTAAGAGGAGAGAGACAGCTACAAGGCCTGAAACCTAAAAGCCGTTCTTCAGAAATTTAAGACTTGTGTGTCTTTTCACTATAGTTTATTTCCTTTTATTTTTCCTTTATCTATTGAAAAAGGCCAGAATATTAGTCATTACTAATTAATATTTTCTGATCAGATATTTAAGATGCTCTTACATGAGATCCCAACAGATAGACCTTTAGGCCAGCACAAAACTTACTGTGAATTAAAGCCTACTAATTTTTTTGTCTGTTTTAAAAATCTTACTGGGTCACAAGTAATTAAAATCATCTGCAGATGATTCTGATTAATCCATGTATGGGCAACTCTCACTTCTGAACAAACCAGTTTGTTTCAACTAAAATGGAATGAGACATTTCTGTAATAAGAATAGCCCCATATGGAATTAATCAGGAACAGTTCCATGCGTAGAAAAGCCTTAATTAACTTTTGAATGAGTTTCATTTGCAGTTTTTTTCTGGAATGTATATTTGGATCTATATATATATAGAGAGAGAGAGAGAGAGAGGATACTAAATTACTTGCAAATCGCTAGATCTTTGGTTTAGAATTTTTGCCAGAAGTCTTAGAGATGTTTTTTTTCTTTCTTTCAAAAGAAAGAAAATTAGAACAAGAATATTTTCAGGTTTTTAGTCAGTATGTTAAGATTCCTGAGTTTACATTACATGAGTAGCATTTTCCCATTTTTAAGTTTATGTTCTTCACTTTACTCAAAAAATAAAATGGCATAAACCTCTTAGGTTCCTTAATTACCAAAATTAGTCTAAGTATCAAATATTCTGGAGTAAACTTTCATACTGTCAAATTTCATTGCCAGAATGATTGGAAATTTCTTTATTAAGGTAAATTTATAGCTTAGTATGTCAATAGATGTTTATGTTTGTATATACATTTAGTATCCTTCCTGAGCTGTTTGATGTAGGTCAAAAAGATAACATCATAGTGTAATGTTTTGGTTTATACTGGTATTCGAAGTCTCTTCAGCTTGAAATATAGTATAATCCATACATTTTGATATAGTAATTCCCACTGTCATGTCTGTGAACATTACTTCCATAAGTGAAATGATATTTAAAAGGTTAAAAAATATTTTTTTGTATTTTAATTGTTTCTTTTGAGTTTTCACTAGCAGTAATTTCGCTAGGTCTTTGAGAATTTTCATTGATCATTTTTTTTCTTTTTTCCTGGCATGTTAACAATTTTTCACTGTCTGGCTATATTTTAGTATTAGTCATGTCCTGATAGACATTCCTCTGTATTCAGTTAAAAATCATTTTGTATATAAAAATAATGTTTTCATTAGAAACATAGGGGTTTTTTTTAATGATTTCTAGAAAAACATTAGTCAGCTCTGATTTGTCACAATGACTTGCATATAATAAGAAAGGATGAAGTGTTGGAGAGCAAAGCAGATTCCCAGTACTTCTGAGTGCCTTTTTATAGAAAATGCGTCCACAATTTAATTAATTATTTTTCTCTAAAGAAAAAGAATTCCATTTTACTCTCTGCTTTTAGTATTTTCTTTCCTGAACAGGACTGATGTCAAGGATATTTGTATCAAGTCACATGACTGGTGTCCCCTGTTGATGTGGCATGGGATTTAGGAAAAGTTTAGAAATGCTTTTTGTCAATGGAAAAAAGCAGCAACTGGAATCTTCCCTTGATTGCCTGCATATGATGTTGTCCATCCTCCAAAACCTTCTGTTTATCTCTTTGAAAACAGATTCTGATGTGCTTCAACTTTCCTAATCATGAAGTGGTTTCTCAGTCTTGGTTAAAGGAAAAGAAGTTATGCATAATGGTTCATTTTAGAAGCAAGATTTTGAGAGGCTTGCTTTTTATTCCCCCTTTTCATTCACTTAGTCACAGAGGTATCTTTTCTGTCTATTGTGATTTACTCTTCTATGGTTATTTTCATAGAAACTTGTAACTTGAAACTGAACTGAATAGACCCTTCTGCTGAACACTTTGAATTTTGCATCACTCTGCATGATTGTGTGACACAGTTTGGTGTTGTGTAGAGATAGTCAAGTTAGCTGAAATCATATTATTCTTAAGAGCATAAATGACCTAACCAAGTTGATGCAGAGGCTTGAATAATTAGTGCTTTACTGGAAGACATAAATGGTGAAGTAAGGCTGTGATTTGCAGTTGAAGGGAGACAGTCCAAAGAAGACTGAAGCCTATATAAACCTCAAGTTCTTTTAGAAAAGAATACAGTTTAGTGATTTGGCAATACTGACAGCCCTCCTGCTGCCTTGCAAGGCTGTATATGAGCCTGCAGGAGTGAGGATTTTGACATTCTATGTGTCCTGCGCAGCAGTCATTGCTCTGACAGCCTCAGTAAACACCTTTGCATATATTATTGCTTCCACACATATACATAGTTACTTGTTGCTGAAGTTAAATTGCCTCAAGTTCCTAGCCAAGCTGCTTACAGTTAACTTGGAAACATCTGTCACACCATAGAGTCTTCAGTAAGTGTCCTGATAGATGTCACATGCATTTTGTGCTGGATACTGGCTTCTTGTCATTCAGATAGTTCTGTCACTGTGATCCTTGCATATGACTGGGCCTTGGAAACAAATCTTGGTATCTTATGAGTGATCCTATCTCATGTTTTCATAATACTGGCATCTCAAGCATTCAAAAATCATTGTTGAGGTCACAAGTAATCACTATATGGCTTCAAAATTAGAAGCTTGAGAAAGACATACATTTCTGGTTCTCTTATTCTGCTTTCTTGTCTTCCAGTGCTTTGGATTTGCATTTTCAAGCTTTTTTTAGAAACCACAAATTAGAAAAGTTTTCTGCCAAAACTATAAATGTTCAAAATAATATATTAGGCCTCCAAAAATAATTGATTTTAGAAGTATGATCTTTTATAAAAAAAATTTGGCATAGAGTTCTGAGTGGGTGTCAAGCTTTTGCTGTGTGCGTATGTATATGTATTTTGGGGGCCTAAGTGGCTAATAATAGACTGGAAAGGATTTTTTTTTTTAATTGAGAAATTTAGCATTCACATGATTCTTCTAGTTTGAAGAACAATAAATGTACTACTTGTGATAAAAACTGCATTATCTTGATCCATCTGCTTAATATCTGGCTTATCCACTTTGCAGTGGAGCAAGGGAATCTGAAAATGCCCATATGAAACCCAGATGAAATTACTTAGTTTCAGAGAATAAAAATAAGATTTGCAGAATGAATTATATCCTTTATGTATGTTAAAATACTATTTTTGTAGGAGAAATTAAGATCTCTCTACATCTAGTTATTATACTTACTATGATGATGAATATTCCAGAGGTACCTAAAGTAAAGTTATAAAGAGTTACACTTGAATTTAATGTTCATGTTCAGAAAGTGAAGGTATAGCTGGCAGATGCTCAGTACTAAATATTGTTGAGCCATGTGACATTTTACTTTGACCTTACGTAGTGTGCACTAAAGCCCTGGAAAGGCAACTCTTTCATTTTAGCAGCTAATTACACATCAGAGACAGAAGAGACTTCATAGGTCAGGATGCTCCTAGTTAGAAACAGGAAATAGAAAATCATAAAACATATAAAGAATTGTATAATGAAAGTCTTGGAACATGATTTTAAAACTAGTAGCTCTCAAATGTTTTCAGCACTACATCTGTATGAGCTATTCTCTGAGAGAGATAACATTCTCTAATAATTACATCAGGCACTGACCTTGGATAGCTTGCCAGACTTACCATCCAGCATTAGAATGAGCTGAGATCCTTGACTATAATGTTGAAATAACACTGATGGAAGTCATGCTACTCAGGCAATTACTGATGGACTTTTGCCTAAAAAAAAAAAAAAATTTACTTTAGTAGTTCAGTTAACATGACTACTGTTCTGCATTTCTCTTTCATTATAATCCTCTATTTTCTTAATTATGAAAACTCCATTATTTTTATGGGAGTACTTGGATCACAGCAGGCCTTAGCTCCATGTGCCTAGCATTTACAAGGTTCAGATGACCACATGGAAACAGAACTACCTAAAGTAGTTCTACTTTAGACACCTAAAGTGCCTTCAAGAAATGCATTTGTGAAAATGTAGGGTTTGAAATACCTGCAGAGTTTCTTAGATATTTGGTAAATTCTTTATCTATATTCTGCCAAGACCCTTGCCAAATCTCTTTGTAGTCAAAGTGGCTATTTAAGTAAAAATTAAATTTTGCAGAAGGTATTGTAGAGTCCCAGGTGAGCTTGTATGACACACATTGAAATATGTTCTCTTGCAGTACTGCTGGCTTGTCAGCTTGTTAATTCTAGGCAGTAGAGGTCTGTTTGCACATTTCACATGGCATTTGCCCCTTTCAAAGTATTCTGATGGTTGCCAAAAAATAAGAGGAAATATTATGATCATATATTGGAACAAATGCAGGGTTTTTTACCCAGCACTATAAAGGCAAAAATCACTCAGGAGCACTTAGGATCACTTAGGAGCAAAGAAGAGAAGGAAAGTTAAAACACTTCTAATATCTTGAAAAACAAGTTGCTGTTCAAATCTTGATGCTGTAGGTTATTGCTTTTCCTTTTCTCTGCTACTTGTTCCTTGATTTATGTTCATCTGAAAGGGAGAAAAACAGGTGATAGGTATTGACTCATTTGATTTCTCTTGCTATTGAGATTAACATTAGTTATTAATGTCTTCCAGCAGAGTCTGTCCTAAGGTAATTTCTATTTAATGTTATAATTAAGCAGTTGGATAGAGGAAAGGAGAAAGGGGAAAGCTTACAAAATGTATGACTAAGAGCAAGTTGGGAGGGAGAACAAGTACTGTGAAGGGCGGAACTATCTTAACAAATTAGAATCATAGTCCACATGATGTCTTAATAGATCTGGAAAATTAACACATACCAAGCAGAATCACATAAGCAGAAGGAAAATGAGGAATGACTGTGTGACAGTTAAACAGCAGAAGGAATCTAGAGCTTATTCTGAATAGCAAGATAAATACGAACCAACAATACAGTAGTGTCACAAGAGAGTGAAATAATGTTGTTTTGGGGAGATATTTGCAGGAAGGTCATGAACGAGATAATGAAGCAAATTGTTCTGATATGCTTATCACTGGTGAGATCTCAGCTAGAATGTTGTGTCTGATTTTTGCACCACACTAAAAAGATGTAGACAAACTATTGGAGGTGTAGGAGAGATCAACAGAAGTGAGAGGTTCAATCTGGATGGTTTCCCAGGGCTTCAACTAGCCCTACATTTCTGTGAAATAATCTTTAAAAGTTTTATCTTCTGTTTGCCAAATATACTTTGCGTATTGTACTTCTGCAACTTTTCCATTTTCACTAAGATTACATGATTGTAGGAGCTCATTTTTTGCAACTGTTTGAAACATGAAATCCCGGTTTAGTTGAAATCTGTGTGAGTATTGTCTTTGCCAAGACCAGCATTTGGCCTGAAATGTTTATAAAAAAGTACTTACAGCTGTAGTTGTCCTTGAGATTTTATTTTCCCTCTTCCACCACCTGAAGTTAACATTGTACAGCAGGCTACACAGCGTGTATGTATTTTTAGCTCAGACTAAATGTCTCCATTCTGTTTCCTTACAGGTGAGTCTTTTCAAAGTTATCCCTAAGGAATTACTTAGTAAAGCTTTAATGTTACAAACTTTGTTCCAAGCAGAATTTACACACCTGAAAAATAAACCATAAACGTAAAAGTTCTGTCAAGTCTGCTGAATAACTTAAAAAGCTAAAACAAGGGGAGCATTTAGAACATGCACCGCAACTTAGCCTTTTATCATTCTTGCTCATGCTGCTCACAAGTCCTTCTCAGTCTTACCAGGCACCTCTCTTAGACACCCTTTGGGTTTTTCTGAAGACATAACTAGAGATCATAGAAAGATGTGACTACAGCAGATGTTAGCATCCCTAACCCAGATTAGTTGCCTGTTGCAATACAGGTGGGCAGTGTGATAACTCTCCTTAGTAAATGTTCTCTGTTCCATAAGGGTGAAGTCTGTGCTGCTGCAACTTCACTGCTATGGGTATTTAAACTCTAGACTACCGGTAAGAATTAAAATCACATTCCTTGGCTACTCTGCAGACCTGTCTTTTCTGTACGTAGAGTTAACCACACTATGAACAAGGAAGGGGTTTATATTTGGGATATGTGGTTATTTGTTAGTTTGCCATTTACTAAGTAACTGCCCACAGCTAGGCAGGCCCATGATCAGAAGGATTTATTCTGTTAACTGGGCTGTCATAAAATGAGGAAGCAATAGAATGAAGCTATTTTATGTATGATGTAAAAAGAACTAAAATGCATACTTTAGTATCTAGCATGATAATTGTTTCTTTTTCCATAGCTGATGGAGATATATTAATGATATATACTGAATTTCAGTGTACTGAATTTGCAGTTCACTTCTTCAGATAAATGTAAAATCTTCTTATAGCAATGTTTCTTTGCTTGTCCTTTATGTATGCAATTTGCTGCATTTTGAAACTTGTGTTTATCATAGAATTGAATGCATACTAAAATAAAATAGAATGTGTCTGCATTCATCCATCACTGTGATTGTCTCGTGCAGCTCCTTACATCCCTTTATGCCTCCAACGGCACAGGACCTTGCTTTACTATTTATTAACTCTTAGTGTCTAGTCTTCATCTCGTAAATCATGTTGACAATGAACTAAATCCAAAATATATTCTATCTTTAACCCAAGGTTATGTTTTGCCTCTTGACCACTGTTAGAAAGTACATAAGAAAACACAGATTTTAATTTCATAATTTTTCTTGTTTTCTTTTTAATACTGCTGTGATCTTTCTATGACTCGTTTTCCTAAATGGCATATTCAAATATCATTTGATTCCTGGTTCTCTTTAGTCTTAATCCACCCAACTCCTCTTAGCTTTCTACACCTGTGCTAATTTTGCTTTTTGTTTCTTTCAGCCCTTCCAGTGCCTTTTCTGTCTATTCCTATTGACACTTGTGTTTAGACTTCCTTACATTTGTAGGTGTTAGTAATTGATTTAAATTTGAAGAATGGTAAACATATCTTCATTGGGTCACAAGTTCTAAAACAAACTGCTTCTCTGTTGTCACCAGCTCACATGTGGTTTGCTTAAAAATTGGTTTCAAAGCAAAAAAAAGCCTGTGCACTAAGCATTGGGGGAGTTACAGAATCATTTAATTAGAGACTGTATTTATACAAATATGCAAAATAAGTGGAAATTAAGGCATTGTAGGCAACCCTAATTCGGGCACTTCAAAGCTTGTAAAATTACTTTGTTATACAATTTTCTTTTATGCATCGTTGCCTGTAGTTTTATCAATGCATGTTGAATAAAAAGAAATATCATCACTGACATCTACAGAGGTCATCAGCAAAGAACTTGCTGCTGTGTTAACTGTAGAAACTCCTGCCAACTCAAGCTGACAAACCAGCTTATATGAGCAGAGTGGTTGTCATCCTTTACCTGGGCCATTTCTAGCCTTGTTTCAAAGACAGTTGATAACAGCAGACTGATAGTGAGACCTCTGCAGTTTTCTCTCACCTTAACCCCTGCTCCAATTTTTCCTGCTTAGGTTGTCTTCCTCAAACCCAGTCCTCACTGCCTGTCCTTCTGCAGGGAGGGTGCAGGGTAGACAATTCCATTCTGATCTTCCACTGTTCTGCATACTCAGCATCCCAGCTTCTTGCCTGAAATCCAGTGAGTCATTTTCAGCATCACCGCACCATTATCTACTCCCTTTGCTTGTTCCAAATCTGCAGATATATTTATGCTGCACACTGCAGTGCAGTGGATGCATAAATCACCTACTTATACGTGGATGTGCTCAGGTACTGCAAGTATCCTAGTGGCAGCAGCATGGAACTCAGATAGGTTACTTTTTCTTGCCAAGAATTCTTCTTTTACAGGCTGGTCTGCTCCTGTTGCTTGCTTATGCACTTGGCTGCACTAAGAAAGAAGTATCCGGAAAGAATACTGAAAGTATCCTGAAAGCACATGCATACCAAGTACTGTGATGTCATTCACTGTCAGTGATTTTGTACTTCACAGAGAATCTTTGATCTAGAAAACAGTGTATTTGTAGTTGGCAGCCAATACATGTTTTAAAATCAAATGCTTGTTTAATGAAGGGGAACACCGTGTGTGTCTTTTGATATTCTGTATCTGGATTCATCACTGCTTACAGTACATGACAGATTTTGAACAACAAAGCTGTTGTGGCTTTCCTTTCTGTACTACTGCCTACTGGGATTGCAGATATTATGATGTTGTTCTTGGAGCAATTGGAGCAGCAGCAAAGACAATACCTTTGAATCTCTGCTTTAAAATTCTGGATTAATATCGTCTCTAATTTTGTGTAGAAGAGACTATATGGCTCCACTTAGCTACACTGACAATGATAAATCTTAAAAGATACGAAGAATTTATCTGAAAATTTCTGAGGATAGAAAAATTTTAGAGATAAAATTAGAGCTCAAAGAAACCTTGCCCTCAGCAGGGAAACTTTTAACTGAAGAGGGCACTTCCAGAAAGTAAATTAAAATTAAAAAAGTGTAAGAGGAGTGGTAAGAAAATGGAAACTTTCATAGCTCTGAGACAACTCAGTCTTACAGTTCAGAAGAAATTGTATGTCATCGTTGTCATCGTGGTCGTGGCTAGGCTTCGCGAACGAAGATCCAGGGAGGGCTCCACCCATGCTCCTCATCAGCGCCTTTTCCAAGCACGCTGATAAAAAGAGGATAGCGGATAGCACCCTCGAGCCTGCGCAATGGATTTTTTTTTAGGTGAGACACAGCATGCGCAGAGCTGGAGCCACCCTTTAGTCCTAAGGTTCATCTGCCAGGGCCTAGCAAGCTTGGACGCTGGCAGCAAAGTCCTTAGGACGGAGGTTTAACCTCTTAGATGGAAGGCCTTAAAGAGCTAAATGAGCTCCATTTGCCTGGGTTTGGAATCAGAGTTGTCCTTCTCCTAGGATGACTGCCAGAAGGCTAATGAGCTCATCCTACCCATACATGGATTCTAGGAACATGGGTATCACTCCCCACACTTTCCCGTAGGCAGTGAGTTTAATGCTCCCTCTGCTGTTGGCACAGTTATTGCACCAGGGGCCACAGAAGACGCCAAGTGATTTTCAGACTGTGCCTGAATTGTATGTCATATCACATCACTGTGACATAAGCCTAACTTACAAAAAAGATTTCCGCTAAAATTAGCACCAGGAAAATGATTAATAATGGTGGAATCTGGGTTTCCAAAGTTACATTTTATAACTTTTTACAGCACCCTTGTACCAGTCAGAGCTTCTGTTTCTCTGAGGCTGTTGATAAGAACATAGGTCTGGCAAGGACTTCTGGGACAATTTTACTACTCTCTCCTTATCACTCTTGTCTCTCCTATGTCACTACATATATTATACTTCCATTTACAAATTTATTAATCTTCATCTTGAAATTACTTAGGTTTTTTGTTATCATTACTATCATTGAAAAGCTTCCTTGGAGCCCCAAAACTCTTCGTGGATTAAAAGTATTTTTCTATTTCTAGGTTAAATATCCATTTATACCATTTTACAGTGCTGGGAAAATCAATATGATGCAGTTTGGGTGTTGGACAGAAGAGGGTGCCCTTCAAATAGCCTTAGGTAAAAAAAGACCTTGTCTGTTGACACTGAAAATAGCCAGAGGTCAGCAAAGTCCCAGTGCAAAAGGAAAACTTTCGCAGTGCAGCGAGGCTGTATAAGATCATGCAGCCTGTGTTGCATGGCCTGGAGAAAGGCTCACTTGTATGCTGCAGGCTGCTGGGACGCTTTAATCAAGACTGTCATAGAGCTCCATGTGAACAGCAGGTGTATGATATTACTAGTCCCTGGGCTAGTGTTTTGATGTAGATAGAAATCCTGAGTACAGCATGCTGGGAGCAAGCTATGCTGTTTATATTTTTGCTACATTCAGTAGGTTGCTGCAGGCTTGTAGATTTAATGCTGGATACGTGCACTAGAGCCTCCATACTGTTCAGATCAAAGCTTTAGAAGGTTGTCACTTAATCAAGACTGTATCTCATATATGAACTGAGGAAACAAATCTTCTGCTTGTCTGTCTGCATACAGATGTGATTTTTTTCACTCCTATGGCAGGATTCTCTGACATGTAAACTCCTACATGGGGGTAAGTTTGCACTGGCTGCATTGAATGAGCAAAAATGTTTCTACATTGTAAAGCACTCCAATAACATTGATTCAAGTTTAATCAATTACACGAAGTATTTCAGAGAGTAGTTATAGCTGTGTGAAGCATTTTATTCAGAGTTAGAATTTGACTTAGTGTGATAACCAGGCAATAACTCTGACGCAGCTGTCAATTTCTGTAGAAATGAGGCATCATCAGGACTTAAAGATCTGCTCTGAGCATTTCTATCAAATAAATCGTATCTCCTGAGTGGATATTTCCACAGTTTTTGACAAGGAAGAAAGAAAATATTGTCCTTTGGTAGATCTAGGGAAGCTAAATAAGGCTGTAATGATTGCAAGCCAATCGTGTCTACCCACAGAGTTAGTGCAAGTGTTCAGGGTGCAAAGATGCTTTTAAAGCTTGGTTTATACTCTGTGTTTTGAAAATTAAAACAGCCTTCACAGCCTTCACATGATTCTCATTGGATCATTTTTGTGTTTAAAACATATGCCATATTTTTGAAACTGAATCTAATACTTTTAAAGGAACTAATGATCAGTGTTTTCAATAAGCAGCCTGGAGTTCAATGTTAAATGATGAGTCATGAAACAAGAAGAACGTTTGCAGCACATAATACAATATATCAGCTTAATAAAATTGAAATTTCACTTTTTCAAATGCTCATTCAGTTAGAATTGTCTTTTCAGGGGAACATTCTTCTCTGGAACTGAACAAGGTGCAGAATAAACTGCTATAATTATGCAAGCCCCATCACTAGGACCATTACAAGTATTTTAATGGTCCTTAATTCTTACATTATGAAACCTTCATTCTAAACCATGTTTCATCTGCAAAAATGTTTAAAGTGTGAAATCTAAAGTGTGTCCTGAACAAATGTGGCACAGCTTCATTCTGAATTGGTGAAAACTGTAATTATGTGTAGCCAGAGTTTGTAATGTTTTGCTACTTTATGAGGTAAAGATGCCTTAGGACAGCATTTTGTAGCCACATTTACCCAAATACATGAGGCCATTATGAGCTCTTCAAGAACAGTTACAGAAGCCAAGGGAAAAGTATTCCAGCCTTGGAAAAGACACACTGTCTTGCACAAGAGTAGTAGGAAAAAGGACACACTTTCTTTTGGCTATAAATTCAGCTTCATTCGGATCGTGTTCCTTTGCCTGTTGTTGTACAGTCAACGCTGAAAAGACTCAGAAGTGCAAAGTAATATTATTTTCTTTACATGGGACATTGAAAACAAATCACAAGATGAAAATGTGATGATTAACTGCTTGGTTTGTTCATCTTTATCTTCCCCAAATACTCTGAATGCTCAGAAGTAGTCTTCTGCTATGGAAGCAGTTGAACAAATCAGATATGTCTTTGATGCAGTTTCAAAAGAATAATAAGGCTACTTTTTTAGTCTGTCTTGTTGAGCAGAAATTACACGACATCCTGACAGCAAAATAGACTAATAATCATAACAAACCTAATTCATCTCTGCTATACTTAGAGCTGGACTGAACTTTCTCTGCAAGACAGGGGAATAACTCATAAATCTATTATTCTGGAGGAATGAGAGGCAAAATCAATACACTTTGCTCATGATGCACATCAGTGGGTTGTCATAACAGTGATTGTAAGTTCCCAGTAGCCAGGGCTGGATGCTCAAGCTATTTTCTGAAGATTTTTTCAGCTGACAGAACAAATGTGAGTTGGTTCAGGCCAATGCCACCCTATCCTTTTATTTGAGCAAGTGTGGGAAAAGGTGGCAATTGACATTATAGACCTCATTGCTTGTTTGCCATTGACTAATGCTATGGTGTTTTATTAAATAATTTCTTTAGTAAATGGCCAGAAGTAGACCCTATCACAGGTCCCTCTGCTTTGGTCGTGACTTTATGTTTACTCTTTTCAGCAGAGAAAGAAGTTAAAAAAAACTAATGTCCACAAACAGATGTCAATTTATATCTTTGCAACTTCAGTATTTTTCCTGAGGAAAAGAGGAGTCATTGTACATAGACAACAATCAGCATTGTATCCTCAGGCTAATGAAGAACTGAATGCTGCAATAAAACTTTGGAAGAAAGATAATAGACTGCTAAACTGAAAAAAAATATGGAGAACCTTTCACTTCAAATTTCCTGAAAGACGAGTAGAAATACCAGTGTGCTAGGATGCAAGAGAAACCATCAAATGGAAACAAGAAAAATGAAAAATGTTAATAGATTAGTTTCCTGCTACCAAGCATCTGCAATTTGCAAAGAATCTGTTTATAAGAATACAAAACCTCATTAGATGAGGGGACCACAGTTTACATCTTAGTGCTGTTTGAAGGGAAAAAAGGGCCCTGTTATTACAGCTTACCTGATGGATAAATATAAGGAGGTTTTTTACTGTGCATGTCTTACCTGTGGCAATGTGAAGACATTTCAGCATGTCCACCTGTAATCTGTGGTTTGTGTTAGTCTTTCCAGGGAAAGGTGTACAACTGGAGTTGGAGGACCAACATCCTGCCAAACCTACTTAATCACCTCCATAAGATATAAGCAGATTTGTCCAAGTCCTGAAGGAGCCTTTCATGGGAATTACTTAGTTCTAAGCCAGTTTGTCAATTTGTTTCTTAGTTACTTGGCAACTTATTTCTTGGCTCTGTAATTAGTGAGTATTAATGGAAAAAACTACTGAAATTTCTCTTTCTTTCTACGTGGCTACACAATACATAGTCAGATTTGAAATCTGAAAGATTAATAACACTCAAGTAATGCTTTTATCTGGTCTCTACTGTTTATGTCATTCTTTCCCTTTGATAGCTTTTGTATCTATTGGCCAGTGTCATTCAAATTTGGCAGAGGAGCAAAGAATTGCAAAGATAAAAAGTTCCAATAAGCTTTGGGCAAATGGATGCCCCCAGTGAAGAAAGGGCTGATGTATGTGTGCAAGAGTCACCTGCTCTTGTTCATCTACTGCCACTCCATCAGCACAGGTGATTAATCACCATGCTCGTAGGACAGTGACATCATACAAGGGCTTACACAGTCAGAGATTTGAGTGCATGGTGGAGGTGGGGAGGTAATGTGAGTTGGGAACTCAGGCTTTTAATACAAATGAGGTCTTGCAGACACAGTGAGGGCAGCTCTGGTGTTTTCTGAGTGCAGGATGTAAGGGGTGGAGGGGTGGAATTGTAGTATATGCAAATCTGTAATAGAGGAGGATTCACTAATTCCACTGCTTGTTGAATGACAACAATACAAAATTACACAGGATCATCCATAGCGGTGAAACAGATCCAAGGCCAAGCTGGAAAATCAAATCAGCAAGGCAATCATGGGATTAGCAAAAAAGATACAGTCAGACACAGGCACGTCTATAATGCAGCTCAGGCAAGGGCTGATGGCAATGATCTGAGCTCAAATGCAGCTCCTGGGTCAAGAGGCAGAGGCCCCAGATAACATGTCTTGCAGCTCTTTCTCAGACAACACTTCTCAAAGCAGTCTGATCTGAAGTTACACAACTCCACCGTATCAAAGCTGACCTTGAAGAGTGGCAGCCAAACCCGTGGGTGGAGGGGCAAAGGGGAAAGAAATTGTAGTGTGCGTTTGTTCACTTGGGGCTTGACAATACACAGTGAAGTAGCTTTAAGGATGTACCGTTGTTGGTGTTGGGGTTTTTTGACATTGAACTTGAGCTCCTAAATCTGTTGTTTCTGGAAAAAAAAATTAGAAGAGTTGAATTTTCCTTTCTTCAAGAAACCAGTGATCCAGCTGTGGTTTCTCATATGCAGATAAAATTGGCTCCTATCCTAGTAAGACTTTCACAATACTCACTGTAGCTTTGTGTCTGCAGCTTCTTACTTGGTGACTTGCTGTTTGTAAGACAAAGACAATCTGGTTATCAGAAAATCTAGCTAGAGCCACAGCAGAAAAAGCAGAGTTAGAAGGTGGATGGTTTGCTTCTGACCATCCTTATTCATAGAAAGCAAGCTGTTGTGGGACACTTTGAAGGATTTGTTTGAAATAAATGTGCTGGCTGAAACCCTGTGGTAATTGATGCAGATCCTTGAGCAGAAGCACAGGTACAAGTGGACAAGTTCTGAGTCATATATTCATAGAAGTGTTCATCATTGAATGTTAGTGGAAAGAAAGGTCATGTTGTGTTTTAATGCATGTAGGCTTCAAGCATTTTAAACAGAGAACTGGTTTGCTACCTAAATATTTCTTTCCTGAGCTTTATGCTTTGATCTTGCTGTATGGAAGATCTTGGCAATAGGGGACAGCTTGTTGCATTCAATCCTCAATAAGGGACTACTGCAGCTCAAGTGAGTACTAGAAGGTAAACAAGAAGGTTTCACAGGATTTGAATTGCTCTGGAAAATGATTTGACATTTGAAAGATATTACAAAATTCTTATTTTGTCTGACTTTTGCTAACCCAACCTAATTAAAAGCTTATCTGGAGATTGGAAAGAACCCATTTTTAAATAAAAAAAGAATCTGCAACTTTACTTCCTTTCAGCAGCTATAAACTGTTAATGCACATTATTTTTTCTGCTCTGAATATATTCAAGCTGCTGGAAAAAAATTAAGAAAGTACAAGATAGTTACATTCAAGTCAATAAGAGCCTTCAAGTTTGTTGTCATCACAATTTAAACTGTTTGCCAGTAAAACTTAACAGTTATATTGAATGTGGTTTATGGTAATGTATGTCTGCACCTTGGATTATAGCCACAGATTCATGTTTCTCTCATTATATGAGGTTATTCTCCCCCATGGATAAGCAGCAATATGATTAACATATTGGCAAAGGGGATTTTCAGAGAAAACCAGAATGCCCTTTTATTGAATGATGATAGATCAGAATTTCTCTCAGACTGTTGTGGCATTCTTAACTTATTTAGTGTCTTATACAGCTAATATTATTTTACAGAAGATAGATACAAACCTATGTAGTTAAATAACTGGTTTTCAGGACTGATTCTGTGTTGAATATTTGTCTTTTTTCTGTTACAAACTGTTACACTGTGCCCATCACTCCACTGTGTTACTATTAGAAGGAGCTCAATAATGTCAGACCAGATGCAATTACAATGAATATATCATTTCCCATGAGTAATTAATTCTGCCGTTACAGTGTTTATCTTGCTTTCATTTGAATTTTTCCAGCTTCAGTTTCCATTAGTTTGCTGTATTCTTCCACTAGATGACAGATGGGATAGGACAATACCAATTTTTCCTATGGATTCGGGGGGGGGGAGGCGGGGGTACAGTAAGCTGCATCTGCTTTTGTTTTCTGGTTCATTCCTGTGTCTGTGCTTGATTATGTCTCTTGCACGTGCATTACTTCAGTCCCAGTGTCTCTTTTGGATCAAAGCAGTAGGTTCTTTGTAAGAGAAAATGTGAGGTTGTGAGTGGAGGGTTTACCTCAGTTCCTGTTCCAGATGGGAGTAGAGATGAGACTGCATTAAATCTGTCTCTTTGCTCTCTCCCCAATTCTCCATCGCTATCCCAACATCATCTCAACCCCTACGTGCCCTCATGGTGTCCAGCACATGCCCTCAGCATCATGTTACAATAACACTGTCCTCACATTATTTTTTGGCAATTGGAATGGAAAATGACAGAGGGGAAAAAAAACAAAAAGTGATGTTTTAGGATTGCAAGGGCAAAAGGGGAGCCTTGAAATCACTGCTGTGCGCATGAGCACAGCCACCACAGCTGTTGGTCCTGAGCAGTCTGTACTTCAGTTGCTCTGCACCCCTGGGCTGAGAGGCTGCCTGGGGAGGACTTGTTTAGTAGAGTAGTTGTTGCTTGTGAACCAAATTCCCCTCCATGACAACCAAACATTTCCAATGATGTAAATGGGCTGCTTTAAAAGCCTTTAGAGGTTCATGTGGCTGTAATGTGTACTCAGTGGAGGGAAAGGATTTTTGCAGTTACACCACCACAGTGAGCTGGGCACAGGGTTGTGCCTAATGGTACTGAGGACTGTGCAGGTGAGGAGAGATCCTGCCCCGTCCTTCTCTCTGGCTCTTTGTGTGATGTTGTTCAGATCAGCAACATTTAAGAGTTTTGCACTCTATAGTTCATTTAGTTCTGGTTAGCAGTTAACCAATTTAAAAAAAAAAAAAAAATTTTTTTTCTGTCTATCATTCCATGCCTCTCTTAGTAAAAGGTATCCTTGAGTGAACAGAAGAGTGACAGGGGCATACCTTCAGTGATAAACCTTGAGCTCCAAAGGCATTTCTAATTAATGACATTATTCTTCTTTTAAGTTTTGAAAAGTATGTCTTTAGTAAACTGACTTTTTACAACTGTGTTTAAATTTGTGAACATCTCCACTATTGAAGAGTAATAGTTATGCCCATCACCTGTAAGGCTGTTTACTACAAAAGTATGCTACATCAGATAGAGATGAATGGATAATGGAGCCCAGAGTTTTTCCAGCTCTGTTTGCACATTAGCCTGGAATGAACTTTCTTGCTCAGTGGTTTCATTTGTATCATCATTTTCAGTCACTAAACCATAAAAAATATACACTGCAATTCCCCAATCAGTTTTGAGCTTCTCCTGAATTAGATTAAGATTTCATGACTGCTTCTCAATTGAGAATTATCTGCCTTCATTTAAAGTATGTATTAACTCTTAAGACTTTAGTAAATTATGATGCTTATCACTATATTTTCAGTCTTTCCTCTTTGACAGTTTTTCCTCTGTTAGCTGCAGAGACAGTCTCAGCCCTGGCAAAATTGCTGCGCCTGTTAAGGCTTGATCGACACGTAGTTGTACTAACGTGGGTCAAATGTGAGCTGATAGGATTACAATTTCTTTTCCAGTAGAGCTATGTTGCACAATTCCTCCCATGCACCATTTATAGATGAACTGCTATGGCTTATTCTGCTGTTCTATCAGAGAATAAACAGTTACAAGGTGAGCATCTTTTAACTGATGTACCAGAGATGACACAAGCTGATCATGTACTCTTCCAGCTTCTGCAGAATAGAGTGGTGTAATTTTGGTCTGTAAACACATTCTCCTAAGCCAAAAGCTTAAAACCTGATCCTGTGGGTCACTGTGTTTCTCCACTGTTCTCCTTCACCCCTATTTCAGGCCATGTATACAAAGTATGTAGATGACGGCATGCTGCGGATCGGGTGTCTGTGACAGATGGCAACACGCTTGCAGTGCATACATAACACCAATATTTCCAATGCAGGAGGGAGCCAAAAGACTTCAAAGGTTTTATAAGGTTTGCTCATAAGTTGTTTCCTCCAGGTGTTGTTTCCCTGTGTTTTAAATAAAAAAAAGATTAAACCCCTGTTTTCAAACTAAATAGATGATCAACCCTGAAAAGCAGGCACTGTACTGATCACATACCAGCACTTTTTGAAGCCCTGAGGGGCACTTTAGAAAGTGCTGGGTTTTGTTTGCCAACAGTTCTATAATACATTTTTTATTATAATTTTATATACAATTTGTTGTGTCATCTATGTAGAGTGGGGTTTTTGTTTGGTTTGTTGTTGGTTTTGTTTTGATTGGTTGGTTGATTTTGTTTGTTTCATTTTTTGTAAGGAAAATCTCTGTGACAAGAGATAACTGGCACAAAAGCAAGTAAACCTGATGATAAAATCTGGAAACTACGCATTAAAGGTACTTCTCATTCCTTTTATTGAAAACAATGTCTGTGTTTCCTTATATTTTACTATTGTATTGTAATGTATTTCTTCATATTGGAAGTTATTTTTCAGTATTTTCAATTGTTTTGTGTACCTTTTTAAAGTGACATTGTTTCAGCTATTTACATAATGATTTCTCTGATAGTACTAAATGGAAATCCCATCTGAGTTTCTGTCTTTGATATGCTATTTACTAGACCAACAGAGCAAAATCAAATAGTTGCATCTTGCAGCGTTCTGTCTTTTTTAACTATTTAATATGCTGCCTCTGAAAGTGTTGACAACTTGCAAAACAAATTGTAGGTTGGTCTTGGGGGATTTGCTGCTGTATACAAATAACATGTAGTCTTTTTCCTACCTAATAATAACTTCGAAAGTCACTTCTCTTAAGTGTAACTGTCTGAAGTTCAGAGTATTGAAAATAACATTTAAATCAGATGACACAGAAGGTTTTGGATACAATTCAGATAATTTAGTTTCATTATTTAGTCAGAGCATGACAGGCATATGCATTTATTGATGTAATACTGCTGACTGGAAGAGTCATGCATACAGAAAGACCATTGGAAGCAGCAGCTCTCACTGTCAACTGTTTAAAATTAAGGGTGAATTTTAAATAACTATCTATTAATTGAATATATAATCATTTTACTTAGAAGGTTTTAATTACACTTAGTCTCATTGTTCTCATTACACACTTAAACAGACTGAATGTCTGTGATCTTGGAATAAAATATGGTTAGAGAGAAAAGAAAATGGGAGAAGAGCAGGAAAGACATTTAGAAGGAATGTTAAGTAACCTAGAGTAAAGACACAATGTCTGTGTAATTCTCACAACACAATTGTGAATGTGAAATAAGAGCAACTAGATTTTCACTGCAGACTTCCTGGGACTTGTTTGTTTGGGTTTTTTTTTAAAAACTGTTGTACAAAATAATGTAAGAAAAGCCAATATATACACAGTGGTTATCTAGATTTCATTCAAATATACTATATCCAGAAGATCAAGCTATGGTTGCCTGTCCAAACATAGTTCTGTTATGCTTTATTCTGTCTTCTGCTCTGGGTGACAAAGTATTTGCCTATGCCTAGGCTACACAGTCAATTATGAGGTTGCCAAGTCTTAATTTTGTGCACTTGCTCTTGCATCCTGGTTTCTTGATTTCCATTGAAGGCTAGCATACTTCTGTAGATCATATTTCTTGAGAGAGTTGTTTATATTAATTTGTTTCAGAAAAAAAAAAAGTTAAAAATAACATTAAAAAAATCACACACTGAGTGAAACAGATTTCCGGGAGAGAAGAAAAAAACATGTTAAGAAGTGGCGCTGAATGGAAACAAAACTGTGTGAGAAAGAGCAGTGCTTGCAACTGATCTAAGGCAGAAGAGACAATTTGCAACTGGGGATGGGGGACAGAGATCCTATTAACAAGCCCAGACTGTGACTAGGACACTGCAGGGAGAGACTGTTGCCAGACACAGAAATAAATTGTGCAGGCAGCTTCAAAGCATGCAGAGTCTGGATGGTGTGGCAGACAGCAACCCTTCCCAGAACTGAGGGAGAGCATCACGGCAGAAACTGAACGGGCTGTCACTTTCCAAGCAAATAGAAAGTTCTTTGTTAATTTTAAGTAGGAGTCAAGTGCACTAGTGACTGCTGCAGCTGCAAAGAGATGCCTTAGCTTGGGAGGGAAAACCATAACCGACAGAAGGTAAAATGAGTGAAACTTGAGTCTTATTCTTGAAGGCAAGAATAAATGAAGATGAAGTGGGGAAATGTTTGCCTCATCTCACTGCTGCTGTAGAAGGAACCTGTCTTGCTGCAGAGGTGTGAAATCTGGAGTGCAGCACTTGAGCATCCTAGTCAATACTAAAAAGTGAAAGCCTGTAGGCACAGCAGGGTCACAGGCTCTGGCAGGCATCTGTCTGCAGAAAAAACCTTTCATGTTTGCATATGAGAGTTTAGGATTAGGCAGAGCTGGTCATAAGATGTTCATGTTAAAAAGACCTTGCTGAAAACCTCTGTAAGAATGCAGAAGATGTTTTCATCTACAAATACGGACTTAGAAGCAGACTGCACCTCCAGAATAAGCTTTAGTAGTGGCAGACATGTCTTCAGCATTGGATAGCTGCTCAGTGGAATAAACTGCATTATATATAAACTCATTTATACATATATTGATATGAAAAGAAAAAACAATCAGTCAAAGCCGCTGGATGTGGATGAAATGTGGAGTCTGACTAACTAAATTATTTGTCAAGTCTTAAAGATTTGTCCTAAAGATATTATCATAGAATGACCAGAACAAAATCACCAGCTCTGACTTGAAAATTAAAGGGGCAAGTTTCAATTTTATTTGCATTTTGAAGGTAAAAAGGCAGAGATTCATAAGGTATAACATTAAAATACATGAAAATAGACACCTGAAGGAGAGACAAGTAGAAGAGTTCAAGTTGACAGCAGGAATATTGCTAGCCTCCTAAAGCAAAAAAGGTACAGATTTTTTAAGACAGGCTGAAAAAATAATCTAGCTCTGTTTGTTTCACACCAGCAGTGGACTGCCACCATTCAGCACTCCATCCAGGTGATTAAAGGGAAGATTTTCAGTTCACTTAACAGTTGTTTTTTAAAAGGAAGAGGGCGAGGGAATCCCTTGTGATGCTTAATATTGATACTCTCTTTTAAGGATGAATATCAGTTCCATCTTGCCATGCCAGTTCAAAGGAAAAGCAGGGATGGAGTGATGCACTATGTCCCCTGAGGTGTGACTTGATTGTTAGCAGCTAAAGGCTGCATGGAATTAACCATCTGCCTACTCCAGATTAGAAAAGATGTAGGTGAGATTTGATCAGATTTAGCACATCTTATGCAACTGGATTCTTCTGTTCTGTGCATCTTGGAGCACTGTCTGGGTGATATTAGGGCCAGGACATTCTTTTCCATTTTTCTTCTGTTTCACACCCATCAGTCACTCTTCACACCTGTCAGGGAAGGTTGTTCCTTGGGAATGGGACATCAGGAGCAGAGTGGTGCCCTCACAGGGCCGGCAGGGGAGGTAGGGGAGCAGCTGGGATCAGCTCAGAGTCCCCATCAGCAGGCATATCCCCCACTCACATGAAGGGACAAACTCAGTCCAGAGGGTCAGGATCGGGATCTAGATATATGGGTCCATAGCCAAGCATAGGGGTAGCTGCAGCACACTTCAGGTAGGATCCAGGGGTAAAAGTCTCAGCTTAAAAGCAGCTGAGAACAGCCTTTGCTGAGATTGTTTTTCTTTCTTTCAGGGCCACCAGCTGTACTATCTCAAAGCTGGCCCTGAGCCTGGGAGGCTGAACCCCCAGAAAGCTTTTGGGTACTCTGCAGAACTTGTTTCATCTATTTGATCAGGACTCCATCCTGTCTGACCCTGATGTCTGACCCTAACTTTCATTCCTTCCTTCCTCCTTGTTGTAGTCGTGAGAACTGTGTCACCTACTCTATGCTTACACTAAATTGGGCTCAAGGTCAGTAACACTTTCTTCACTGCCAGGTCAGCTTTTCCCCAGTCCTTTGCCTGACAGTTTATGTGGGCAGGTGGTTTCTTTGAGTCTCCAGTACTACATGAATAACAAACAGTGCTTTCTACTGACTCTGTAATTGCTGATAAATCTTGAAGGAAATTCTGTCAGCAAATTAAATACATTTTGGGTTGCTGCAGGCTGCAGTTTATTGGGCATGAATTTAAGCAGTTTGCAGAGGAACACAGTTGAGCTGTACAAATATTGGTTACCCTAACTGTCAATCTTATGGATTGGTGGGAATGTCAAAATAAGAAACAAACTATTAAAATATGTGAAGTTAACCTCTGAATCATATTTAGTTTTACCAAGTTAGAGAACAGAACAAATAAAACCTAAATTTTTAATGCTTAACAATTCTTTCAAACTTGTGTTGATAAACCCAATATGATCATGTCATTAGACACCTATATCAGAAATGCCAGGGACTCCCATAAAAATGAAGATACAAGCAGATGGAGCAAACCACCAGTGTGATTTAGCTCTTGTGTCATTTCCTTGTGAAAATGATGCCCTGCACATATCTACTGTAGAAAACAATGTTTGAAAAAGTAGTGCTGCCACAAGAAATAACCAATGGTCACACAATTATTTTTCTTTTTGTATCAGAAGGATGTGGATTATGGAGAAATAGTGCCTTGTAGAAATACCAGGAAGGAGGGAGATAAAAGCATTGATTCAAGTATTTTGTATGAGAAAGTCTTAGGCAGTAAGAACAGTATAGAAGCAAAAATATAATGCAAATTCTATATTCCTTTCAAATGCCTTGTGAGTTCTTAGCTGTGAGGCATTATATTCTAGCAGTGACTTCTCCTCAGTGAAAGCTATTTCCTATTGTCTCTCTGCCACTGTGATGGCTCTTCTGTACACTGCCAAGGCTTTGTGCTCAATCAAGATATCTGAATCTTGAAAATCATCTTGATATTTTCCTCCTGAAAAAAACAACCATAGGTGATCAATAATGGGCTGATTAGCTATCTTTGGAGACAAACTTTTTACTGTCTATTTAGTAATTTCTTCTTCTAGCTGCAGCACAATAAAATAAAATGAGAGAAACAACATGCCTAATTTGGTGATTCCTGCTTAAGCAGCATACAAAATACAAGTAATTTTTCCTCTCTGTCATTGAAATCAGACAATACAGGAAAGATATTAAAATTTTTGAATTACGCCTTATACCTCTCCTGAAGTCTTTCACTTTCATTTGACCATGTGTCATTTTATCACTGGAAAACACAGAGGGGAAAAGAAAATCAATGAACTTAAAACTCTTTTTTCATACAGTCCCACTACTCTAACTTCATCTTGCTGATTATGCTTGTTACTAGTTGTTGTATACAGGCTGTCCTTATTTCTCCCACTGTATTTTTGCCCAATTAAAAGGGAAAAAAACCCCAAATTGCATAAAGGGAAGTTCAGGCTGGATATTAGGAAAATTTTCTTCACTGCAAGAGTGGTTAAGCATTGGAATAGGCTCCCGAGGGAAGTGATGGAGTCACCATCCCTGGAGGTGTTTAAAACAAACGTAGACATGGCACTTCATGGCTTGTTTTAGTGGTCATGGTGGTACTGGGTCAACAGTTGGACTTCATGATCTTAGAGTTCTTTCCCAACTGTAACGATTCTGTGATTCAAACAAGAAGTTACTTGCATCTCATCCAAGCCTTTAGTTAGTCCACCAAGTAACTTCTTTGGCCAATCGCAGATGAAAGACAGTTTGACTCCTTTGTGGCCTGGGTGTGCTGTGTGCCACCCTGCAAAATAGCAAACTAGTGCAGAGATTAGTTTTTTCCTGCAGCTGGTCAGTCACACAGACAATACCCAGTTCTTGGCTGCTGGGGCCACCTACAAGAAATTGTGTTTTCCCGTCTTCTCTGTGGAAGGTGCTCGTGGGCAAAACGGCTGCCTGACGTAGGCTCTAGTTGCCTGGGAAGGCATGTGAGGTCTGGGAGCCCTTCCTCTTGTGTTCCCCTTTGTTTTTGTTATTTATAAGCAACAGTATTTTGAAGTTCTTTGAAGCAAAAAGCATTTCCTCATATATATTTGTACAATTTCTAACATAAATCTACCCTGTCTCAGGCTCTCTGTGTAATGCCTACAGTACCATGCAGTACATTGTAAAAATAAAAACAATAAAATATAGCTGATTGTAAATACAATTGAGCACACTGGGGAGGAACAGTTTTCATTTAATTTCTGAAAAAGGTTTGGGGAGTCTTGTTTTGACTCTCTTCCACTGACCTAGGTAAAATTGGGTCAGCAGACCCCATGTGCAGGCAGCCAGTGGAGCTATGGTTCTTCCTGTCACACCTGCCTCATCTTATCACTGTTGGCAGTGAGCATTTCTGAAAAGCCTTTCAGTGTCACCCACCTCTACCTCTGCTAAGCATATATATATAAAATACATACATATATATATATGAATAAGACTAAATTTCCTGAAGTAGGACAAAATGAAAGTTGGAAGGTGGAGAAATATAAATTTGGTTTTAAGTTATCTTGCTTATTTATACTGACTGAACTGAGTTGCGGGTAATTCTGTGCTAGCTCAAGATGGAAATTTAATAGTAGGAATTGTAACTTCTTGTACAGAACCGCAGAATGTTAGGGGTTGGAAGGGACCTCTGGAGATCATCTAGTCCAACCCCTTGCTAAAGCAAGTTCACCAAGAGCAGGTTGCACAGGATCTCATCCAAGTGGGTTTTGAAAGTCTCCAGAGAAGAGACTAAAGTCCAGGTATACAACATCCACTGCTTTTCCCTCATCCCCTGAGTCATACCTTGTCATAGAAGATGAGGTTAGTCAAGCAGGACCTGTGTGTCATAAACTTATGCTGACTGGTCCTGATCACCTAGTTTCATAGATTCATAGAGTGGCCAGGTTGGAAGGGACCTTAAAGATCATCTAGTTCCAACCCCCTGCCATGTCAGGAATCCCAGTCACTAGACCAGGTTGCGCAGGGCCACATCCAGCCTGGCCTTGAAGACTGTCGGGGATGGGGCATCCACAACCTCTCTGGGCAACCTGTTCCAGTGTCTAACCACCCTCCGGGTAAAGAACTTCCTTCTAATCTCCAATCTAAATTTCCCCTCCNATCAACCACACCACTCAGCTTCGTGTCATCCACAAACTTGCTGAGGGTGCATTCAATACCCATGTCCAGGTCGTTAATGAAGATGGTGAAGAGCACCGGTCCCAAGACACAGTTGTCCTGTATGTGCTGTGTGATGGCACTCAAGATGATCTGCTTCTGCTCCATAACCTTCCCCAGCACTGAGGTCAGGCTGACAGACCTGTAGTTCCCCTGATTCTCCTTCCAGCACTTCTTGTAGATGGGTGACTTGAATGTCTATGGCAGTACACTTGAGGATAGTATGTCTGTAAGTATTCCAGCTACCCTTTTTCTCTTTAATCATACCACATAAATTTGACTCCTTAAAGTCTGCACCAGCCATGTATTATGAAATGTCAAATCTCAGCTGTATTTTAGCTTTTTTAGCAGACTCCCAGATACAACACAAGCAGAAAAGCAGAATTTCAGAAACTCCAAACAACCATAAAACCATAATTTTCCCACTTATGCAGACTTTTCTCAGGCATTGAAAATAATTATAGACAAAATTGCTTCAAGTATTAACCAAGAGCCATTTAACCCTGGAATGTCCTTCATCTCCAGCTGCTGCAAGAACCACTGGTATTCCCTCCCTTTAGTTTCAGGTTACCATATTCCTCAAAATAGAACTATAAAAAATGAATTGTAACCCGAGCACCATCCAAGCTAGTAAAAATGTTTTTTAATTGAAAGGGCTCTTTGAAATCCCTACCCTGAAAAGAGTGAAATCATCTATGGGTGTCTTGAAGGAGAGTGAAGAGCAGACTGTTCTTTCAAAAACAAAATATAGTTGAAACTGCTGTTTAAGATTTAGAATTTACAAGCTGGCAGCAGCATGCTACATGCCATAGAGACAGTAATGAAAGTAATCGGTCATGCTCTTTAATGCAGTACAACCACTTTCTGCCATAAAATAATGGCAGTAGCTGGCCCCCTGACAGAGTAACTGGCACAGGGAGGATTATTTCATTTGAAGTGTGTGTCTGCAGTAGAGATCATCTAACAACGTTACTACTTTTCTCTCCTTGTATTTGGTATATCAAAGTAAAGGAAAAGGGTTGAAGGAAAGGAATTCTTTGACCATATTTATTTGGAGACCTTTCCCTTTTTTGTGACCTACAGGAAGCTTCCTCTAAGATAAAGGTGGTAAGCCTGAGCAACAAGGAGCAAAGGTGATCATGAGTTCAAATGATTTAATCTTCAGGTTTATATCCTAACTGTAGAATTGACAGCACTGAAAAATAGCAGAGGTTACTGTTAGAGACACATTTCTAAGAAGTTGAAATTAATACCTGTTCATAATGAAGGTAGATTGGATAAGATTTTGTAAGCAATTGTTAGGGGAAAATGCAGAATTTGCCTTCATTGAAAATTAATATCTTGACTTTGAATGGCTAGATATGATGTGACTGGATCCCTAACCACTGGGTGGGGTTTTTTGTTTGTTTGTTTGGGGGTTTTTTGTTTTGTTTGGAGGTTTTGTTGTTCTGTTTTGGTTTTTGTTTTAAATTTGGTTTAGGCTGCTTGCTGATCATGAATCATAACTTTGTTTCAAGTGGAAAGGAAGATTACAAACTTTTTACTTTTTGGTTACTTTCAGTGACTTTCAGACTAAGAGTCCTCAGGACTGGTGCTTACTCAATTTTATAAGTATAGCCTCACTTTGAAGTCTAGACTAGAGTAAGCTGAAGTGAAACTATTTTTTTCCCCCAGAATATGAAAGGTTGCACTGTATGTAGGAATACACCTACTTCATTGGAGAATTGAAACAAACACTGCTGTAATTGATTCTTCCAAAGAAACAGCAGACAGCTTGGCCATATATGAATTATAGCATCTCAGAAACATCTAGTGGAGAATTAACCCTCTGAGCCAAAAGTTAAGTATGTAACCTGTAAAATGGATGTTCCTAGGAAGACAAAAAAAGAGAAGCTTGACCTTAGTTTTAGAGACCTGGGACACTAGAAGGAAATTATGATCAAAATTATGTAAAAGGCTCTAAGTAGAAGTGACCAAAAGAGCAGTTATGACCTGAAAGATGTTTCATATTTACAAAACTAACAAGCATTGACAGATGAATGGAAATGGGGGAAAAACAAAATATTAAGAGAAAAATGCCTACTGGTTCTTCAAGGGTTATAACCTGGTCCATATAATAATGAAAGTCTCTATTTTTGGTTAAAATGCAAAACACCTTAGAACACCAAACTGTATTGAATTGAATTTTCAGGTATACCCTTGAGAGCTAGTGATTTCCATGGGGGGTGGGGCGTGGGGGAAGGGGAGGAATGTCATTCCTTATAGTACAATGAAACTTGACCTGTGAAAACTTTGTCTAGAAAGAACTGTCTCTCAATAAATTTGTGCTGAAGGAGGAGTTTTGAGTATGTCGGTTGTCTATGTTTGATGTTAGATTAGTTACACATAGAAGAGGCAGATACACATTAAGGATAAATGATACTATCATACCTGAACCTCTAAATGGAAGAAAGCAGGACATAAATTGAATATCTGCTAGGACTGAGGAGAAAGAGGGGTGAAATACAAGGGGCAGAGACATTTGATGGTGAAACAGTATCCAGGAAGTGAGATAGGAAATGGAGATTGTTCCCCTGCTCAGAAATATGAGAATTAGACCATTTTCTAGCAGCAAAAAGAGACAGAGCATAGAGCAGAAGCTGGATGGGCTTGAATGAATAGCAGGAGGAGTAATAGGAAAAGATTGCAGGATATGCAGTGTGTACAGATATGCAGTGTGTCCCTTAGTGTTTTGAGGGACAGGGGGAGTCATTGAGAAGGGAGTGGAAGATGCAGGCAGTCAGTTATGGTATTTCTAATACTGTCTGGAAGAGAAAAAATGGTTTTGTATAGCATGATAGTAGACATGAAGATCCTGGATGTCAAAAGAAAGAATGAAGAAAACAAAAATAGTGCAAAAAGATGGAGACCAGAGGGAGAGCATGGGGACCAGGAAATGTGGGAGGCATTTAAAAACAAAAGGAGGAGTGAGAAAGACAGATAAGGACAGTAGGGAGAGGGAGAAGGTGAAATTTGACAATGACCTGCTAGTATGAATCCACTGAAAAAAGCTATTTATATAAAACACTTATATTGAATACAATATCAATATACAATACGTAATATGGAATACAATGTACAGTTCAATACTATCAGATTCATTTTATCAGATACTCCCTAAGCTCTTTGCAAAGCTGGAATAAATAGTATTTGAATTCTCTGCATAATCTGTTTTAGAAAGGCAGTCAGTAAATTAAGCATTTAAACAATATTCCAAATCTGTTAAAACAAATCCCAATTTGTGGAGTTTGTGTAATATGGTATTTACTTAGTTTTAATACCTATGGAGATAGAGTCCACTGCAGTAAAGTGCACTGCTGCTTTTTGTGGCCTGTGGTAAATGTTGAAGTTTATTTATTGCTGTATTTTACAGTTTATTACTATATTTTAAAATTATGTAATAAAGGAAAAAGAAGTCAATCTCTCTGCTGATGGACCCCACAGGCGAGGAAATGAGTCACATGGCTCCTATGTCTCCAGTGTTAAGAAATTATTTCAGCCCACTGGAGAAGAAGAAAAGAAAAGGGAGAGAGCACTAAAACTAAAACTAAAAAGTGAAGAGCAGGCATCTTTGTTGGACATAACCAAAACAGAGTATATGGGTTTGATGGTTGTCTTAGGTTCTCTGGCCTGTCATGTCTGTGGCTAGACTAGACAGTCTTACTTAATTGCTTTACTACCTTACTTAGCCTACCAACATATTCAATAGAAGACAGTAACAACGAGAAATGGGATACAAGAAAGAGAGTAACAAAGATGAAAACTTGACATTAGTACTTCTTTCTTTAAAAAGTGTTTTTCATTAATATGTTTGAAAGCAACTTTTCCAATAAACTATTGAAAACTTCTGGTTTTGCCATTACAAATAGGAAAACTATACTGAATATTTAATTCTTTCATAAATTACTAGGTAATACTGTATCAGGAGGTACCAGGGACATTCTTCTGCATCAGGATGTGTAGTGATGTCACCATCTCACAGTTGCAGTGCAAGTCCTAATATAGGTAGACTTGGCCCAGTGTTCACTGTGCTCGGGGGAAGAGTCATAGAATCATAGAACAGTTACAGCTGGAAGAGACCTTGAAGATCATCAAGTCCAGCCTTTGTCCTAGCCCTATAAACCTGCTAAGTAATGCCCCGCAATGCAACATCCACCCATCTCTTAAACACCTCCAGGGATGATGACTCAACCACCTCCCTGGGCAGCCTGTTCCAATGGCTGACAACCCTTTCAGTAAAGAAATTCCTCCTAATGTCTAGACTGAACCTCCCCTGACGCAATTTCCATCCATTTCCCCTTATCCTATCACTCTCCACCAGGGAGAACAGACCAATCTCTGCCTCTCTACAACCTCCCTTCAGGTAGTTATAGACAGCGATAAGGTCTCCCCTCAATCTCCTCTTTTCCAGGCTAAACAGGCCCAGATCCCCCAGTCTTTCCTCATAAG